>CM033272.1:14566250-15043750 GCA_019343175.1 Oedothorax gibbosus
TCACTGAAACTGCAATATCTGAAGGGTGGAGCAAATAAAGTGGCCCAGTATGGAGCAACTAATGCAATGAAGCCGTCTGAAGGCCTCCGTGTGGCACGTCGAGTTCTGGTTTTTCGGTATTTCGGCTATTGGTACTATGTCTTAAACAATTCCAGACTATTTCCTGAAGGCTGTGTCCTGACTAGGACATCAAATGCAACAAAACTTGGCGACTTGGCAGAGTCAGGTTCCAAGCTATTGCATCGCTTGGCGCCCTTGGCGGTCGCCAAGTTTTGTTGCATTTGATGTCGTAGTCAGGACGCAGCCGAAGGCAAACGACAACAGCATACTTTTGCTCATTTTTTAGCGTTTTCATTTTTGAGAGTTTTATTTTTAACACTGTGGTTGTTTTCAGGAAATAGACATGACAGTTGCCCGGATGGCACAAACTTGGGATCGCACCTTAGTTGTTGACTACTCGTTCCCTTACCTTTTGGACACGGCCGGATTTGTCACGGCTGCTCCCGGAATCAGGAAAGGAGACTTCCCCTTCATCGAACCGTTCCACGTCATGGTGAGTACGAAACTTTAACTATACAACATAAACCACTTCAAACTACACTAATTTCAAAAAGTCAAATGCTAATGGGAATGTTTCTTATGATGTCACGCTCTCCGTACTACGATTTCATTGGTTGTTTCGGTTTCTGTTCACGATCAGAACGCGGAAATAGATGAAAAGAAACTTTTCTTTCTATGCAAGTTTTCTTTAATAAATGATTAGAACAGCCAAAAGCACAGCAAGAAGTTGAAATTTAAAAAATAACAACTAAAATATTCTTAGAAAACTCACTTTCGAATACCAAAGCAATAGTAATTCGAGAAAAATGAAAACAAGACCGCGGAGCTGTTTCAAGATCCGAAGTTTACAGTAGAGCTTCCATTATGAGATTTAATTGGGACTGGAAATAGATCGGATAATAGAAAATTAAGAAAAATGGAGAATTTTCAAATGAATATACAGCAGAGCGCCGAAAAATCCGCCAACTTTCGAAATCTGCACTGGTTTGCATTATTTTTTTGTGTAAAGTCTCTCTACTTGTAGTCTAACGATTTTAGAAGGTTAATGATTCCCAGAATTTGGCTTTTAGTTTTCTGAGTTTCCGAAGTTAAAATCATCGAAGTCTTCCTTTACCAAACTCCGGAATTTCCCGATTTCAAAATCGGTGCAGAATTTCAATTTCAAGTTATATATATTTTTTTATGTTGACTAAAGGATGGTCGCCGGTCGGCTATCAGAGTTTCGGTTAAAAGAAAGACGGATAATCGAGGTTCTACTGTAGTTGCTTTTGGCTAAGGATTCTGAAGCAAGGAATCAGCCAATCCAGATTTAAACGTAGTTCAAAGTAAGGAATCAGGAGCGCCACTGTCAAAATTGAGGCAAATTGAGGTTGATTTGAGACATTAAAATAATAAATTAACAAACTTTATATCAGATAAATTTTTAGGAAATAACAAAACATATTTCATAAAAAAACAAACTTTATTTTTGCAAAATTTAAAAGTTTTAATTGTAAAAATTTTTGAGAATATACCTTATATGTTATTACCCTATTATTATTTTAATATACCTTATATGTTACCTTATATGTTATGAATATTACTTATATGTTCGATGTGGCTTTGATTTCGAACTCTTCTAAAGGTATGGTGTTTCTTGCTGTTGTCGCTGGCTATTTCGTCCATGATTATTTACTTTCTGTCTTGTCCAAAAAGACACAAAGAATCTTGGATTCGTGGATGGATAACCGAGTCTTATAAGCTGATGACTCTCCTCTTGGGACAAGGTATGATGCATGAATAAGATACATGAAAAAATAAAAAACGTTGATTATTTTCACAAATAGTTTTGATATGTAAATTTCACCCAATTACGCCTTCGAAACAGAAAGCTTAGAATTCCTAACTTTCCAATTGTTTGAGGTTCAATGCATTACCGAAAGCCAATGAATCTAATATTCATTTCGGTCCAATTATACTCTGCTGCATAAACACTCGATTAAGAACTTACCACAATATTTTCACCCGTCTTAGCCAGCAACGTATATACAGTTTGTGTATTTTTCGGATGAAGCAAACCTGCTTACTACGAAACGAGTCAATTTTGCATAATAAAAATAGTTGCGCCAAGAATCAACGTCGTTTTCTTCACATATCATGCGCAAAGCAGGGCCTCCTAGAAGAAGAGAAAGGGAAAAAATAGCAATACTTCCATTGCTTTCGATTTCATATTAAGTCAATGAAAGTAATAACATTCATAAATCATAAGTTATCACGGTGTTTTTTTTTTCACTTATGTATTACTATAACCATAATTGTCATTCTTGGTATAATTTATATTGATTTTTACACACGAAATAGTTTAAAATAATTATATAATACAATTTTTAAAACAAATCATAACAGAATAGGGTTGAATAACTAGACTGCCGTAAACTGCAAAAACTACAACAATGAGTTAGACCTTTATTAATCTGAAATAATCAGTCTTTTAGTACATTTCCTTGAAGGTTAAAGTTATTGCGTTTTTTACAACAATGGTCCAAGTCATTAGTCTAGCTACCGCATTTTAAATCAACTAAAAACAGCATGCAATTTATTGCCAAAGCTACTAAAATATTTATATGAACACTTGGTACTTACTAATATCGGGTTTGCTACATTTTATTATAATTTAAGCAAATATAGATGTTTTTTGAGCTTGAAAATATGGAAATTCTAACTCAAATGCATTGCAAAAGCTGTTTTAGCGGTCGTTTAGGCTCAATGCCAAGATAGCCGGGCCCGTCTACAATAATATTTTTCCCTTTCGCTTCTTCTTCTAGGAGGCCCTGCGCAAAGATGGGGATATTTTTTTAAGGTAGTATATATTTGTAAAATCTATTTTAATGAATTAAACATTACGAGTCTAGGGAAAATTCCACAATGTTTTAATTAAACATTGGATCGATACTATTGTGATCTGCAGAATCCAACACAAGTTTCTTTCAGGATCTTACGCATCTTACCAGAAGACCCGGGTGCAAGCATTCATGTACTTATGGATCCTTTCCAAAGTGGTGCTGGTGTTCAGTTATTGCTCCATACTGTTGTCATTTCTGATGGTGCCACGTATGGAAACACCGTTAAGAACAGTACAGGAACTGAAAGAGGCAGTGGTTGGTGGAAAGTGTCAGTTTACAACTTTCAGAGGAACGAACTACATGACCCTAATAAACGTAAGCCACACATTTTTTTTTACAAAAATGATCATGTGGTAGCTACAACGATATTCATTGTGGGGGTAATGGGACAAAATATCGCCGGACCTCAAAGTCCTGGAATTTATAGCCGCTCCTTATACAAAAATTATAAATAGGATGGCGCAAATAAAAGTGGCCCCGGCATGGAGCTACGAATGCAACGTATAAAGCTTGGCGATAAAACTACTGAAGCTGCCTGAAAGCCTCCAAGTCGAATTCACAAATTATTCAAGCGTTCAATGGCTTTAGGGGAGACTGGTTTGGAGACTGGACAGTGCCTGGGGTCGGTAGTGACAGGTTCAAAAAAGACACCAAAATGTTATAAAATTACTTTTATTGCAGCATCTTTAGTTATTATCAAAGAGTTCTATAGTAGGGTAGAGGTACGACTCGTACCGAGCTGCCATCGGCAGCCATGGCTCACTACGGAGCCCGAATAGAGTGGCAAAAAAGCTAGTTAATTTATAATTTTGATACTGAGAAAGGAAGTACACCCAGGGCAAAGGCGGGAATCGAACCTGCACCTGTTACAGCGCGCGGGTGCTAGCGTTATGGCCTGCGATCCAAACCACTCGGCCATCGGGCCCCACATGCCACCCTATATTGTCTCCGTGTTGGTCCATGGTGCTGTTGCCAGGTTAAGTCTCTACCCTACTATAAAACTCTTTGGTTATTATCAATTCAATAATTATAATAATAATAATATTTAATTTATTATTATTTATTATTAAATTTAATAATTATAAATATATTTATAAGTATTATTACAAAGTCTTCATATTATCACAATCAGCTAAAACAGTTAACTAAACATTCCTAATTATACATTACCGTAACTGTGTCAAAATACAAAACAAATATATCAAAATCTGTTAAACAAAAAGGCAGAAAATACCTTCTACATCAATAAACAAAAAACAGAACTTCTACAACACAAAAAATGGACGAAATCTTTTGGACGGTAGTGACGCCTGTTTCGTCAACATTGTATATATACGGCGTGTCTGTCTGTAACAATTTTCAAATTGTCATAAAAAGATTTCACATTTGTTTTATTGCAGCTTGTTGCTCTGGAAAGGCTAGTAGTTTGAGCTACACGAACAGACAGGAAGGATTTGTATCCATAAATGACAGAAACCATTCCTCGCCAACCATCTTATTCTCGTCCTAGTAAGTAGCGGTACTGCTAGCGTATTCAGGTCGGTCTCGATTTGGCGGCTTAACTTTTGCAGCCAAATAGCGAAAACGTACTTAATTTGGTAAACATTCCAGTTCAACTTTCAACTCAATGGATGTTTACATCAATCTTGTTGCCAAATCTTGCAAACTAATTTACTTTTAATTTGGTTTGGTTGAAAATACAGCGTACAAGAATTATGTAAACAATAGTAAAGCGTAAAATGGGTTTATTTTGAAAATTCCGGTTTTTGTGCAGGTGAGTATTTGTTCGAAAGGTGTTTAAGGTTTGGTTTGGATTTTATTATAATCGGCCGCAGGCCGATAATAATTTAACTTATTCACAACTTTTGATTAAATAAATTATAATCACAACGTAGTTTCACATGTCTAGTTGCCACAATCGACACCAGCGGTCTTTTGAAGGATATAACGGCTCGAGTGGCCACAATCGACGGCCCGGAGGATTGCCGAGTAGCCACAATCGACGGCCCGGAGGGGGTACCAGCGTTTTTTTTAAGGATATCACGGCTCGAGTGGCCACAATCGACGGCCCGGAGGGAGTCGAAAGATTTCCGAGTTTTACAACTTGCGGCGCAGACGGGATAATTTCGTAACGTATATGGCGTACAACATTTTAAGTTTCGACCATTAAAACATTACTGGGCTTTCAAGACATGATAAAAACAAAACATCATGTGAAACTATTCCCTCACGCTACCGGCACCACTCCGTGAGCAGAAACAGCGGAAGAAATTCAAGAAATGCAACCGAGAGAATACGTCACGGGAAAAAAAGGCATACTACAATGACAGGAATAAGCCGCATCTGGAGAAGCAATAAACCAGCTATGAAACAAACAAGTAACGAGCTACGTATTATTATTCTAAATTAACTAATCTTAATAATTTTTCAACGTTTGGAACCAAATATTGATGTTAAAAATTTAAATAATAATTTTTTAAAAGTGAATTTACTGATGCCGTACCAGAATTAATATAAATATTTCGTAAAATACTACTAACTATAGCAACCCTGTGTTTACTTTTTCACGAACGCCAAAAGTTGCCAAAATGGCATTCCGGCCTGAATACGCTAGGTGTTCCTAAGTAGCAAGTCGTTTCAAATTATATTTATTAGTAAGTTCAAAAGCTAACTTCCGTATCTCTTTAGGACAAAGGCAAATTTTTTTTTCCATAAACGTTTTATTGCGGCTCCATCACATTTACGAATGTATCGTAACAAAGACATTCGATTAATTTGGTGATTTTTCGCAGCTTTCCTTAATGAAATCTCGCGTATCACTTCTACAAAAGCGTCTTTATATTTTCTTACACTCTTAAAACAAACGAGCGGTTTTAACTCAGTCTGAGTTAATTTCCACTTCTTTCCGGTGCCGAACATGCATTTCTCCTATAGGAGTGAATTTTACTCTTTTGTTTTAAGAGTGTAGGTCACACTGTCCCCTTTTTGTCTTCCGCAGGCATTTTCTGGGCATTATAAAGAAAAAAGAACAAATTTTACTTGTGTCACAACCGTACCCAATGCACTCTTTTGCATAAAAACAATAGCCATGACAGTTCAAAATAATATACATTCAAAGTAATCACTGCTATTTCATTATTAAAGTCTAACTTATAACGAGGAAAAACATTCATTACTCTATCTGTACACATATAATAAAAATTATTAAAAGAAATTGAATAAAAATACTTACTTTTGACTGTCAAAAAGTAATAAAGGCCTTTGCTGGCGTTAATGTCGTGCTATGACTGATGGTATACTGTGAAACATGTTCAACAGGCAAGCTGATCTTCTCCTCTTACACCCAAAACGGTATTCCTTATGGTTTCACTAATATGGCGACAGTCACAACCTTACCCTAGCACAACCGTACCCAGTCTCCCCTACTCGAAAAAATCATTGGTTGTTTTAGGTGATACTAGACTAGAGCTGCACATAAGACTATTGACGAGTTCAGATATTAGTGCGAGCTGTGTAAGTGTTCGTTGATTCGATCAGTTCATAAGTGAAGATGGCATAATTACCGGCAAATCGTCTGTTTGGGCTTAATATTGGAACGATCCATGGCTTCACATAGCAAACCTATCTAGCGGTGTAACCCTGTAACCCCTAAAAAGATTTCAAAATGCAGATAGTAATCGGTTGGTTGGTTGGTTGGCAGAGCTATTGCCAGATCCACCGTGAAACAACTCCATGATATCACAAAAATAAATATTTTTTCAAGAGTTAAATTTTTATTTTAAATAAAGTTTCTCGTCAATTGACGAAATGGCAACAGTGAAAATATTAAATAAAAATGGAATTTGCATGTTATTTTCAGAGACATTAAATATAATGGACCAGAGACATTAAATAGAATGGACCAGAGACATTAAATAGAATGGACTGCGCATTGGCAAACCTAAAAGCGATCCCCTCATGGTCACGTGATGGGGTAAGATTTTACCTCATCACGTGATCGCGACCAGTTGGCGAGTTTTTTTTTTCAACGACTTGAACATATGAGGCCGACAATCTAGTGGTATGAAAAAGAAGTTGGGAAAGGGGAACAAAGATGAATTGCTATTTCGGTGAAAAAGATTGCTATTTTTGGCAATTTATCGCAGCTATTTTAATAAAAATAATCTAAACATTATTTTTTTATAGTTATATTATCGTGTATCTGATCTGATCAATGCATGTGGCGCAGAAGGCTAATTCGAATTTTTACAGAATACTTTTATCAAGAAAATAATTCCTGACCTTTAAAAAAGCTTATAGAATAATTAACTCTAATCAAAGTATAGGCTTTTTTTTTTTTTTTGTCGTGTCCATGAGAGTCGAACTCTATATGTGTCCGTGAATTTTGATAATTTCCTCTACGACTTGCTTGATGTTGTCTCCATACGGATCTAGCATAGTCGGCAGTACTCCAATCTTTCTCAGGCTGGCGCTCATAGCCGGACACTCATAGATGTGAGTAGGCGTAAGCTGTGTATCAGGACAATGTTCACAGCTTCTATAGATCTTCTTGCCATCTCCATCTATCTTCATACCCCTGTGGTGTCCGGTTCTCAGCCTAGTTATGGTTTTAAGAGTAGATCTGTTCGCAGTTATTTCAGAGAGAAGATGTTTGGTCTGAATGGATTTTTCTCTAAGCTTATATCTGGCCACTGCATTCGCATCCTGAAGAGAAACATCACTGCAGCTAGTGTTGAGGTCTCTGCCCTCCTTGGCCAATCTATCCGCAGTTTCATTATCTTCTATGTCGACGTGTGCAGGAATCCACTGGAGGATGCAGGTCTTGTTTATAGTCTGAAGATCTTGAAGACCTGAGATGATTTCTTGGGTGATAGAAGAATGTCCCTTTAGAATTGCTTGGAGGGCGGCCTTTGAGTCGCAAAATATTACTAGGCCCTTAGCCTTAGGCTTTTAATAATAAATTAATATAAAGTATATAAATATATCTATATAAATAATCTTACCTGTAAAGTATCACAGATCCTTTTTTAATTTATGTTTACATTTTATAAACTGCACAAAAATTAGGCATCTAACAGAGATAAAACGAATGGAAGCAAATGTTTCTTATTGAACACAACAGCAAACCCACGTGACTTGGACATTGATGTGAGTCACCATTGCGGTTTGCCAGGCTAATCTTATCTGATTTTCAGGTCTGGCGACAATTGGCATAGTTCAAACGAAACGGTAGCGATAAGTTTCCATATGTTGCAACTTTTCTCCTCTTGGCGATTTTCATGTTGGGTACGTTTTTAGAAGCTGCTTGACTATTGAATGAACAGTCCATTCTATTTATGTCGCTGGAATGGACTGCGCATTCAATAGTAAAGCAGCTTCCAATAACGTCCTCAACATCATTAATTTTGGCGTTTAAAAGTTTGAATTAGAACTAGCTAATGAGCCTGTTTGGCGAGTTTCTTTGTGAGGTGTATAAATGGTGTGTTTCCAGTTGAGCACAAATATTGTGTGGAAGTGGTTTAAGTGAAAGATTCTGTTGTAACACACCTACTTGGTTTTTTTTTTTCAATTTTAGGAATCAACGACCGGTGTGTTGAAGGTCCTCGGTGATCACATTCGTTCTCATCCGGAAAATGTTCTGTCACTGAGGGACGAGGGATTGGCCAAAATACTGGCCCAAAATCGTCTCGTAGTTCTCCTTTCGCGTACGTATTTTAGGTATGCAGCGAGTGAATTCGGTTCGGACCGATTTCACATGCCTGAAGACAACTTTGGACATAGTCCTAGTTGTATCGTCATGAAGAAAGGTCTGGGAATGGTGGAACGCATCAATCGCTTGTAAGTTTAAGAGGGTTTGTCATTCCCATAGAGCAAATGCATCAGTTTTGGAATCACAACTTCCGCATAAGTATTGCTTTGCTATGTTAGGCCTTTTTCCCCAACATAACATCGAAATGAAACAAATTTGAAACGAAAATGTTATCGAGTTATTTAATTATATATTTTTAAAGTTTTTAAAATGCCAAAAATATACAGCAGATGGCGAGACTATTTTAAAACTTTAATCAATTAATAATTAAATAATGGGATGTTATTTTCTTTTCAATTTTGTTTTAAATGGATGTTATGATGATTCCCATACCTGGTGAAAATGGGATAACATGACAAAGCAATTCGTTTGCAAAATTTGTGATTTCAAAACTGATGCATTAGCTCTATGGGACTGACAGTCCATCTTAAGTTAATAAATCATTTATGCCGTGGGCAGGTAAAATGCAGTAACCAGCCCACGGCAGATAGATAGATCTTATATAGTCTGGCTGCCACAACTTGGCAATCCAAATATGTTGATTGTGGAACAGTTCACTTCAAAAAAGGTAAGGAAGGTATTGGTTTTGGGCAAGAGTTACTGTGTTTGACGATTCATTGCTTTTATATGGGCGCATATTTCTTTAAGGTTTAGAAACAGATTATCAATTGAAGGATAGATCGAACTTGCATCGGGTTCACTCTTATATCGATTAATGATCAAGTTAAGATAACAAAGAAATACACGTATAATCGCTACCGCTTACAGCAATCAACAACAATCCTCTATCGCCGATAACTGATGTGTATTTCTAGTGTGATGCATTATTTTCAATCAAACTCGACCAACAATCCCCTCTTCTCGCCAAACGCCTTGAGCTAGCAACCCTGGCTCCTTCGGCTTAAAACCTTAATTCAAAGTGGAATTTTCCACAATCAAAATATTTGGGATGCTAAGTTGTGGCAGCCAGACTATACCCCATAGTAGATTCCACATAATATACCTAAGCTAATTTCCTCTGGTCTTACCTTATGGATGACAAAAGGAATGGCAGAAAGCGTTAATGTAATTTTAGTTTGACTCTATTGCCAAGACAACGAGCAAGTACGGCGCTGTAAAATTCTATATACATACCTAAAGGAATTTGATCTGGTTTATACAGGGTGGCGCAAATAAAAGTGGCCCCGGCATGGAGCTATGAATACAAAGAGATACTTGGCGAGAAAAATTATTGAAGCCGCCTGAAAGCCTTTAAGTCGAATTCATAAATTATTCGAGCTTATTGGCTTCACTTGGCAAACTTTTTTATTGGTTGGTTTGGTCGTTACTAGTTAGAGCTGCACCTGGAATATTGACGTTTTCAGATCTTAGTGCGAACTGTGGTAAGTGTGCGTTGATCTGATCAGTGCCCAGGTGAAGATGTCATAGTTACCGGCAAATAATTCGCCAAACTTCTGGTTGAGCTTAATGTTGAAGAGATTAATGGCTTCACATGGCAAACCTGTTTTTGCATTGGTTTTTGACTTGGCAGCATTTCCTGTTTTATCCTTACTTCTAAGCGGGGCCACTTTTGTTTGCGCCACCCTGTATATACATATTATCATTGACATCCAATAACAGTAATCAGTTGTGCTCCCGTCTATAACTAATTTTTAGAATTACTTTTCCCAACAGGTCGATAAATAGCGATGGATATTTTTATTTATCAATTTTCTTTTGAGATTTATTTAAGAGAAGTATTTTTTTATTATTATTTTAATTTTCTCTTGAAGTGAAAGAAAATTAGCACTGCTGATTTTTGTTTCCTTCTGAATGCACGAAATAATAATCAATCACGGTGGCCCGGGTGGCCTAGTATGTTAAGATAGCTGCCTACGCTAACAGTCTGCGCACTGTACCGGGTGCGGGTTCGATTCACGCCTTCGCCCTAGGTGTAATTTCTCTCTCTGTGTTTCAGTAAAATTGCTATCAGTGTCTTTCTTACTTGACGAAGGTTGATTGGTTGGTTGGTAGACATGTTTTCAGGCTTGTGTGCTTGTTTACAAAGAACGGCTTATAAACCTTCGTCAAGAAGGACGGGCCCACATACACACATACAAGACAGATGCTGCCATCTATCGCCACCTCCGCAATTTAGACATGTCCCTGAAGGGGAGAGAAATAGTCTCCAGGGACCTGTACCCGTGGTAAACTGCGCAATGACCGACCACATTACTTTCGGACCCAACAGATTTAACGAGCACGTACTCCGCATATAAGCGGTGGGTCTTCAGAGGTGTCGAGACTCGATCGCGGGACCTTCCGATCCCGAGATCTTAACCACTAGGCTCCTCACGGCCCCTTGACGAAGGTTTATAAGTGGGTCTCTGATCAAGCACACAAGCCGGAAAACCATGTACCAACCAACTTCCATGTCTGTGTTCTGCACACGCCCTAAATCTATCTTCTGTCTTACAGAATCCATCGCGTTACCGAAGCCGGAATCGTAGACAAGCAACTGGACTACCTTGCCTTCCGAACACGCCTCAAACATGCCAAAGCAGCATCAGCACCGGCGTCCACCAAGCGATCTCTGTCTTTCACGGACATACAGACTGCTGTACAGCTCTTGGGTGCCGGTCTCTTGGCTGGTACATGCTGCCTCATTGGCGAAATTTGTATCCACAGACGCCAAACATCCAGGAAGAAGAGGAAAAGGCGGGGAAGAAAAGCATTTTAAATAATTGCGTTACTGAAATCGCACTGTAAAACAACTTGTTAATTTTACAGAAGAATACCCAATATTTGCATAAAAATACTGTTATTTTCTTTTAACAGTTTTTTCTGTAAAAATAAACTGTATTACATAAAAACAGTTTTTTCTGTTCTTTTTCTTAACACCGCGTAAAAAGAGTATTAACTACAACCAAAGAGCTGTTTGTGGATTTAATGCGACTAAGTTTCGTTTTTTCTTTATAATTTATCATTTAAAAAACAGATTTTTTGTTAAAATTGCAAATCATTCGTATAAAATAAACATATTATACTTGTATAAATTTGACAGTTTTTTTTTCTGTATAAACAACAGATTTTTTGTTGCAGTGTATATGTCTTTATAAAGGGGTCACGTTCATTGCAGAATTTCCCCCGAGGTTCTTCCTTTCAACATTTTAGTGAAAGAAAAAGCGTGTAAGGAAATATTTCAGAAAACTTGATCCCTTTTTTACGTGATTTAAATGACATCTTGACCTAACCTTGATTTCTAGCATATAAGAGCAGAAAATATGTTACTGAGAAACTATTTGCGTGTATAATTTGATCATCAGTGTTTTTAATTTTAATAACTTCATTATTGTTTAGTTGGTTGGTTGGTAGACATATATATTCAGGTTTGTGTGCTTGGTCAGAGACCCGCTTATAAACCTTCGTCAAGTAAGACAGACACATTACACACACACACATAAGTGGATCCATCTAATTTTTAGAGACAGAGGCCAACTAGAGGATCCCAGAATTGACTTGTCACCCCAGAGGTATTGATTTGGTATGGGAACTTGGAGGACTTTGTGACCACGACGGATTTAACGTGCACCAGTCACCATTAGCGTACACGGGGTCTTCGGAAGGCAGCGGAACTCGAACTCGCAACCTTAGGGATGCCAGTCCAAGACCTTACCGATCAGCTATCCCGGCCCCTTCATTATTGTTTATAATCAATATTAAGATCTTACGACTACCCCTATCCACCAAAAGGTACATCAAGGTGTTAGCCAAGTAGCTTCAACTTATACTATTATATTTGCTGCAATCTAGATGACTGGTTGTAATGCAGTAGTTAATCAGTGCCATCTAGCGTGGATGTTATTTGAGGTTGCTGTTGTTACCATCAGCATATGTTTTTACCTTTAACTGTTACCTTTAGCTTGTAAAGCAAGCCCCTTAACGACTGGGCTCGTCCTGTGAACTTTAGCGCTGTCCAGTATTCTCACGCGGTGTGCATGTGCAACATAGCTACCACGTTAGGTTGGTTGGTAGACATATATATTCAGGTTTGTGTGCTTGGTCACAGAGACCCGCTTATAAACCTTCGTCAAGAAGGACGGACACGACATACAAACACATAAAAGACAGATGCTGCCATCTATCGCCACCTCCACAATTTAGACATGTCCCTGAAGGGGAGGGAAATAGTCTCCAGGGACCTGTACCCGTGGTTGGTTGGTTGGTAGACATATATATTCAGATTTGTGTGCTTGGTCAGAGACCCGCTTATAAACCTTAGTCAAGCAAGACAGACACAACAGACAACACACAGACATAAGTGGATCCTTCTAATTTTAGAGACAGAGGCCAACTAGAGGATCCCCAGAATTGGCTTGTCACCCCCAGAAGTATTGATTTGGTATGTGAACTTGGAGGACTTTCGGACCAACAGATTTAACGAGCACGTACTCCGCATATACTCGACAAACACAAACATCCATGCCTTACCGGGATTCGAACCCGAACCCAGAGGCTCCAAAGGCTAGCGCCCTAACCGTTGCGCCGCCGCGTCGGCGACCCGTGGTAAACTTCCCACGTTAGTTGAGGTCTACGTTTTCAGGTTGTCTATTTCTATCCTCCTTGGAACTGTAACGCTGCTAAACTGCGATTCGTAATTTAGAACCAAGTGACACTTGAGAGTTGCCTGGCAGTATCTCCATCTTCTTCTTAACTCAACGACTTGAACGCTATTAAACACGGATAAGGGTCGTCACTTGACCAAGGGTTCTAAATTACGAGGCGTTATTGGTTGTGTTAAAGCTCCTGAAGGAGGCTAGAAATAGACAGCCGGAAACGATTACCTTACCTTACCTTATGGATTAGGGGCCCAGTGTCTAAGGCGTTTGCCTTGTATGAGAAAGTTCCAAGGTTTGGGTCCGGGCTTTGCCAAATAACTTCCGACCAATAGTGTCTATGCAGCCAAACGTCCGACGAATTTTGCTCGAAGAAGGAGTGCACACAAAGAGTTCTATAGTGGGTAGAGACTGAACCTTTCAACAGCAAGATGGACCAACACGGAGACAATATAGGGTGGCATGTGGGCCCGATGGCCGAGTGGTTCGGATCGCAGGCCATAACGCTAGCAGTCCGCGCTCTGTAACGGGTGCGGGCTCGATTCCCGCCTTTGCCCTGGGTGTACTTCCTTTCTCAGTATCAAAATTATAAATTAACTAGCACTTTTGCCATTCTATTCGGACTCCGTAGTGAGCCATGGCTGCCGATGGCAGCTCAGTACGAGTCGTTCCTCTACCCTACTATAGAACTCTTTGAGTGCACATTAAATATATGTTCCAAATTCCCGACGCCGCGTACGAAGTCGCTCTACAAGTTAAACAACCCGCTTAGGTGTCATCCTCGACACTTGACAAGGGCTCTAAAAATTACGAGGCATGTGACCTAAAACAAAACCAAAGGAAAAAACCTAAACATGTGGTAAAAGCTCCGGACTCCGTCTGGATTGCTTCTTTTGAAAATGCTAGTCGGGTGTCTACCTCTTCACTTTACCAGGTTTGTTCTAAATTACGAGGCTTAATTGGCTGTTTTAAAGATCCTAAAGGAGGCTAGAAATAGACAGCAGGGAACGATCAAATTGACAAAAATGGCTATTTCGAAATGCATTACGTGTTTCTAAATTACGATGCTCAATTTGCTTTGTTACAGCTCCTCACGGAGGCTAGAAATAGGCAGCCGCAGCGTTCAAATCAACCTCGGAATATATTTGTTACGGGATCAGGTAGCCTAGTGGGTTTTACCGCAGCCCATTACGCTAACAGTCTGCGCACTGTACCGGGTGCTGGTTCGATTCCCGTCTTTGCCCTGAGTGTACTTTCTCTCTCTGTGTCAGTAAAAAATTATGTCTGTGTTTGTCTTACTTGACGAAGGTTTGTAAGCGGATCTCTGATCAAACCGGAATATATATGCACCAACCAACCAATACCAACTGAATTAAACTGAACTGCTGCTTTTGAAAATGGCAGTCAGGTGTCGACCTCGTCATTGAACCGGGGTTCTAAGTTACGAGGCTTAATTGGTTGCTTTAAAGATCCTAGAGAAGGCTAGAAATAGACAGCCGAAAACGATCAAATTACTCAAAAATGGCGATTTCGAAATACAGTTCGTGGTTCTAAATTACGATGCGCAAATTGCTTTGTGACAGCTCCTCACGGAGACTAGAAATAGACAGCCGGAAGCGTTCAACTAAACTTCGGATTATATTTGTTATTCTCCAAATAAAATTTCGGAATAATGCTCTGTTTAATCGATTTGTGAGCCTGGATAGTAAGGAGTCTGCTATGAAAGGTGTGACAAGTCTGTTGAACTTCTGAATTTTGAACTTCAGAAAGGTAAACTTCTTATCTATATACTTGTTTTCTTTATTTGATAAACAATTTTTTTTATGCCGTATGTCGTTTCACACTGAGAGTATGGTTGGTAAATAAAATTGCTACCTTTTGGTACATCATATTTTCCCTTGCACATCATTGCGTGAAATAGTTTAATTTTAACTTTGATAATTCTTTAGTTTTTGACTTGTGAAAGCAAATCTTAAATTATTTCAATAAAACTTATACACTTGCAATATAATGATATTATTCTAACATTTAGTGCAGTTTCTGTGCTGAACTAAGGTCCACTATAAAGCTCGATCAGATTTGTTTCGGTGATTAATTTTTCGACTGTGGAAACATCATTAAATTTTCATAGATCATATTTTATATACGTTGTTTTTGACTGAAAAACTATTTTAAAAAATAAAACAGATTATGTATTTGCTCAGATTTTATATCTAGATAGTTGAATAAAAAACTAAACTGCAGTACGTCTGATTACCCGATCACTATAGGTTAGCACATAAATTTGAGTTTGTACCGATATGAACAATATTTGGCTGCATCACCTGGCTAGGCACAGGTGATGCTCTTAGCAACTAAATACTACACTCTTAAAACAAACGAGCGGTTTTAACTCAGTCTGAGTTAATTTCCACTCCTTTCCGTGTCGAAAATGCACTTCTCCTATAGGAGTGAATTTCACTCTTTTTCGGAGTGGGTAAAAGAAAACAATCTGCGTCCTACACTCTTAAAACGAGCGGTTTTAACTCAGTCTGAGTTAATTTCCACTCCTTTCCGGTGCCGAAAATGCACTTCTCCTATAGGAGTGAATTTCACTCTTTTGTTTTAAGAGTGTAAATATATCTATGCTGCAGTGATACTTGAGGGATGGTTTGTTCAAATTACTTAGCAACAACAAATCCGCATCAGTAAAAAGTAATTGTATTTTATCTGGCGTGCCGGTATTTTTTAAAATTATTATCTGTATGTTCTAGTTATGACCGTTAACCATCCAAAGGATACAAACATTGGTAATTTTCGCAGCCGTAAGCGATAGAGTCGTCAAAACTGTACTACAGCCCCCAAACTGAATGTTTCCAATGGTAACAATTAACTGTGTATATTGTGGTCTTTTAACTATGTATATGGTGATTTGTCGTCAGAAAATTTGGTTTTTCTCCAAAGATTCCCATTTCGAGATATTTGTGATCACGGAAAATGTCCCATCCGTGTAAAACCTTCACTGACATTATTTTTCTGTAACACGTAACCACATTTAAAAATTCATAAATTTAAGACTATGTTGAAATTTTAAGTATTGAGGAGTCTTTGAAAACATTGGCTTCAAAAATAAATTAAATATATAAACATAAAAAATTTAATTTAATGAGTAAAAAATTCAAATGCTATGCCGTGAAAACAAGTGATCATTTTTTTAATTTCTCAAACGGTTAAAGTGAAAGGTATATTTTTAACCTCTTAAGACCCAAACAAAATCCTACACGTATATTCTTAATCTAAACATACTTTTCATACAAATGCATGCTAAAAAGTATTTTTGCAAAGTAATTTTTAAAAAAATTATGTTTAATGGTTACTGAGAGACACGCCTTGAGCTCTAAAAATACACATTTTTAGCCTACTTTTCTTTTTTTAATTCGAAAGAATTAAAAAAATGAAAAAGTAGGTATTGACATGCGGTCGATGTCCGTCTGTCCGTCCGTACCCCCCTTCCAAAATCGGTTCTAATCATCGGATCTTAAAAATTCTTTTTTTGTTAGAAAGCTATAACCTCAGATACCCAACTTTCATACTTTTTGTCCGTCTGTCTGTCTGTACGTCCGGATGGACATAAATCTACTATCTGTCGGCGAATTTCCCATTGAATTAGCATTGAAATTCAATTTTGAGTCATTTAAATCACTGTTGCCAAATCAACAATGGCATGAGAAACTTTATTTAAACATATTTGAAGCAAAATAATATTTTAATGAATCAGTTTGGAATAACGTCATAAAATGTAGAACAATTTGATTCTTTGATTATTCATTAATTATCTACCAAGAAAGCGGCAACGCATACTTTTGCATGCAATTATGCTTAGTTTTAATTTACATTTCTTGTTTTTTAATGCAGTTCGGAGTAGTTTCATTACTTTTGTTATTAATAAATATTTATTCTTCGAACTACAAATAAATCACGAGCAGATGATAAATAATTAATTAATTTGCGAACGAATATTAATTAAAATAGTTGATTTTGGCTTTTAGAAGTTTAAATTATAGCTGGGTGCTGTGTTTCGATTTTTTTTTCTAATGTGTATAAATCTAGTGTAGAAACGGCTGTTGATGATATTTACTTTAGGAACCTAGTTTTTTTCCCGATTAGAACTTCAGTAAGTATTTAAGTAACAGGAAAGTAGGCTATTTTAGTTCTTTATGAACTTCTTGTTTGTGCTATAAATGCAAAAAGAAAGGCCGTGTCACTTATTTGTAAAAAAAACAATGTTAAAATAAACTGTTAATGCAAAATGCCTTGAAAATTTACTAAAAGAACTTTTTGAAAAGTTTGAAAAAAAAGTTTAAATAAATTTTTTTGAGAACTCTAATACCGTATTGACCCTCGTTCAACTTCATTTCTTATAGAAATAAATGACTGACACCTGTAATCAAAGGCTGAAAACTGATATTATGGATCTTTTTCTATCGGACCAGGTTAATTTCGGAACTAATTAACACGTTAATTGTCTGTGAAGAGGTTTTAAAAAATGTCCCCAAATGGGGACGCTAGGCCGCAAGAGGTTAAAGATCACCCTCTCCAAACTAAAATCAAGATATAAGGGCAATAAAATTTAAAAATGTCTTATATTGGAGGTATTTTTTTTATACGCATGAAGTAAATTCATTAAAATAATAAAGTTTTCAAATAAGCAGCAATTCATTAAATAAACAAACTAAACATCGATAAAACAAACTAAATTTAAAAATATATATATTTCATGGTTCTTAAGAATAAAAACTAAATCTATACAATTGAAAAAATTGAACAATTTTGCTAATAGGGAACTTTTTGCACTTTCCTTGTTTCATAGTACACGATAAATTATTTTTTAATATCTTTATTGCAATAAATATTGTATGAAACGCGAACAAACTAATTAAACAAATACAAATTAAACAAATTTACATCATTAAAAAAATATTTGACTCGCGCCTTAAAGCTCTAAATAAATAAAATTCTTAAATTCCCCTAGTTTAAACTACAACCCAAGAGTAGCTTTAGTGAGACGTTAATCAAGGAAACCGGAAATATTCAAGGAAGTAGATTTATTTGGACCAACATTTACATTTATACACTAGTTACATAACTAACAGTATTTATAAATTTTAAAACCACATGAATCTAAAAATTGCACCAATATCTGTAAATTTTATAAAGCGTTAATGAAATTTTATCTTTAGTTCTAGGGACATAAATAGATGGCAGCACTATACTCTCTGAATCCCATTAGAGAAACTTATTGGGGAATGAAAGTTTTTAAGGATCGATTTAATTTCGCAAATTTCCTTATTAAGTTTTTTAAAAAAAAGTTAAAACATTGCGAATTTTTTTTAACAATATAGGATTGTATTTTTGTCAATATGTACCTTCATAGTACCAATCAATTTATATTACAAAGCATGAAAGAAATATATTTCATTTCTGTTTGCTATGTTCCTGCTTTGTATTTTTTATCTCTAAAATTTTGCATATGATCTCCCGTAATGATAGTACCAGTTGGACGATGTATCGTATTTTCTACTATTTTTGTAAGCTTCCTTATAACATCAATCAGGCTAATCATGGTAGGTCAATGCCTAAGTCGAATTCAAACTAAAAAAGAATGGCCTTATTTTTTTAATTCACTGAAATTTCAGAGGCCCACGACATTCTTCATAAAAGAAACTAAAGTTCAAGGGATTCTAAAATTTTGGGGCCTTAGGCCCGGTCTAATGCATTATGGACGATTTAAATCACGTCTAAAATGGGGTACTTGACTAAAAAAAAATTTATTGGCTTAAAATATTCTTATGCCAAAAATATTAGACCCGTATTTTTCTTTTTTTTCAAATACCATAAAAGGGGAAAAAATGAATTTTAAAATTAGGACGAAAAATCACTCCCGAAAACGCTTTGTGGCTGTCACGTGGTATCTATGATGTCACTAGTAACTATAAACAAACTTTGAAACACCATTTTGGAATCTACTGTAAGCAAATTTGAACTATCCGCTTCTGTAAAACCTCCACCCATTACCTATATAATTCTTATTTTAATAGTAAGTTAGATTAAAAACCAGTTTAATTACAAACAAAAAAACATCACACCGGTTTGTTTAACATACTAGGTATTTTAGCGATACTGTCAAGTACCCTATTTCGAGTCCGTCTCCGATATCTCTACTGTAGTTCTAGTACGACGACAATTCGACTAAATTGGAACCAAATCGGATTCAGGACATCGATCAGGATTTCAGTTTCTTTCAATTAAAAGGTATACATATTTTGAAATAAGTCAACTTCAACACTTTACCAGAACTGAACAATAGTATTGAACAGCTACTTCGAAATTGAAACATATAGTCTTTAGAAAAAACTAAACATATAGTCTAGTGAAGTCATTACTGCGTATAAATCAAATTATAAAATCCTATCGCGTTTAAAATTACGAGGTCCGTCTCCGATATTCTAATGTAGTTCTGTGCGACACACAATTGACTAAATGAAACCTAATGATCTAAGCATGTTCAGTTTCTTTGAACTAGTATAATATTTGATGTTAACTTCAACACTTACCAGGTTGAACAATACGATGACATTGACATAGTGGCTACTGTGCAGTTCTGAAACATATAGTCTAGAAATAACGTAAAATTAGCAGGGAAGCATACTGCGTAATAAATCAAATATAAAATTCCCTATGCGCGTGTTAAAATTACGAGGTCCGTCTCCGGTATCTCTACTGTAGTTCTAGTACGACGACAATTTGACTGAATGAAACCAAATCGAAATTCGAAAGCATGTTCAGGTTTCTTTGAAAACTAGGTATAAATATTTTGATGTTAACTTCAACACTTAACCAGGCTGAACAATACGATGACCATTGACTATAGTGGCTATGTTCTGGAAACATATAGTCTAGAAAATAACAGTCGGAAGCGTTACTGAGTAATAGATCTAAAATTTACAATGGGAAGCCGGGATTTCAAGCTCAGATAAAATCAAAACTTCAACACGTACACGCAAAATATCGTGCTCACAAAAATCTTCATCATCTGATTCAACTGCCACAAAAAACACCGAAATCAATTAATCAAAAATATTTACGATTCTTTCTATAGGAAACAATTTTTATTAATGATCATCATTATTAAAAAATTTCCATTCATTGTTAGAGATTCCATTGTAAGATGACTATCTGAAACCAAATACAATCGCTATAACTATGAAATGTACAACTTTCTAAATTGAAATTGACTGAGCGTAAATCCTGCATTTTTTGGCAGTGCGGAAATTTGAATAAAATAGTTAATTCACCGTTGCATCGTTAGCAAATAGTTAAGAAGAAAGGTTTGAGCATTAAGGATGCGTGGCTGATGATAACAATTGTCATACATTGTTAGGTTTATGGAGATATAAAGTTTGTGTAGCTTTCATTTTTTATAGTTTTTTTAAAAACTTTTTTCAAATATTCTTAATCTGTAGATTTTGCAAACTGCCACTGGGCTGGGAACATAGATATCATAGTTAAAGTATTAGATTGGCAGATCACGTAGCCTCCAATGCTAACGACGGGACGCGCATGGAGACCAGAATAAGAGGGCAAATGGGTCAGTGTTGCCACCACATTAATGAGAAAAATACTACGAAAAAATACCGTTTAGTTCTAAAATTACAAAAAAATACAATAAAAATACTAGCTGCGTTTTGGAATCTTTTTAGTGACTTAAAAAAAAAACGTGAAACGCTTTTTTAGTATTTTTATGGTATTTTTTTGTAATTTTAGAATTAAACTGTATTTTTTCGTAGTATTTTTCTCATTAATGTGGTGGCAACACTGGCCCATTTGCCCTCTTATTCTGGTCTCCATGCCCGTCCCGTCGTTAGCATTGGAAGTCACGTGATCTGCCAATCTAATACTTTAACTATGATATCTATGGCTGGGAAGTATTACCCGGAAGTTTATAATTATAAACACAGTCCGGTTATTTAAAGTGGAAGACACATTTATATAATTTAGCTTAAATAATACATCAGGAGATTCATGTTACTTGGAAGTCTTTACAAAAATGACTAATAGTGACTCATTAAAGATGATTGGCGAGTTTTCTTGCCACACGAAAAGATTTCTGACAGTGCTGGGGAGCCCAGTCGTTTGCCTTACATTCGAAAGGTCTCGGGTTCCGGTACGGACAGACTTCGCTGAATAAGAAAGATATAAAAATTTAAAAAATTCTTCATTAAATTATTTTCAATTATCTTATTTAATATGTAATCCAAAAAGTCTGAAGGTTTATAGAAATAGGGATATAACATAATAAGAAAATAGGGAATTTTGGTATTAAAAATATTGTTTAAATAGTAAAATTACAAGTTTTAGAGTTAAACATAAATTAAAGAGCATAGTTAGATACAATTGCTGTGAACTTAATTAAAAAAAATTCTACGGAGAATGTTAATTAAATTTCATTAATACGATTAATAAGGTACATTAATTTTTTTTATAAACTATACAAAGCATAAGAAAAGTTTTATTTCATAAAAAATAACATTATTAAAAAATAACAAAATTAAGGTGTAATTTTAAGAAAGTGTTATTATTATAAATAGGAGAATATCAATTGTTAAAATAAACAATTCTTATTCATTGAACTATTAGACATTTAATTAATGTTTTTAATTTTTATTTAATTCGTTAATTTACAAATTTATTTGCTAATTTGTTTTCATTTTAATATGTTTTAGATACATTTTTTAAATAAATAATTTTAGTGAGGGGAGTAATTTTAAAATCCTTAATCCTTATTTTTCCCATTGTATTACTTTAAAAAAATATCCGGCTTATCTTTATGTAATTACCGGATTTATTTTTATTTCTAACATTAAAAACATGGACCACATTTTTCATGGTTAAATAATTACCTACCATTAACTGAAGTTCTCCGTATTGTTTTGTAGAGCCTACGGGTGATATAAAAGCTTTAAAATAACTAACATTTAACATTCATTCAACCTGAATTCTCTAAATGCTTTTGTTATGCGGCTCTGAATTTTAACTAACTTTAACAGGATTAGTTTAGCTTTTGTAACAGGCGACCCACTAACCTTGCCACCATAAGGAAGACTCACAAGTTCAAGTAATGTCGTGGGACACAACCTAATAATGTAATAAAGTTAAATTTATGGTAAGGAATAGGTCGTTGGGGTCATTCGAAGGGTGTTGTTGGAAAATTCACATTCTCCAAAGATTAAGGGGGAATGGGTGCGCTGGACCGGGGGTCTCTAAAGCAAAGTGCATCAGTGTTAATCCTGTGGCGAAAAAAAATTTACTTTGCTACATTTCTCCGGCTGTATTGAATATTTTTACAAGCGGATTTTTTATGTGATAAATGTAGCTGACTTACAGGTCCCGACCTTCCCACTTTTTGAAATGGGTTCGAATATTTTTTTTTAAATTTTCAATAAAAAATTTTACACAAAATATTGGAAGCAATTTCAAAAAGTGGGAAGATGGAGACCTGTAAGTTATCTACATTTATTATTTAAAAAAACCGTTTGTAAAAATATTCAATACAGCCGGAGAAATGTGGAAGATAAAATAGTTTTTTCGCCATTGGATTAACACTGAGGCACTTGAGTTTGGAGACCCGCGGTCCAGCGCGCCCATTCCCCCTTAACTAAGATGTTCAGAAACAGTAAAGTTTAGTTAAGACCTGTGGCAACGACTGTTCCGAAAGCTGTTGTTTAGTTTTGTAAATAGTGTTCAGGGGCCCGGATGGCCTAGTGGTATGGATCGCAGACCATTACGCTAACAGTCATGCGCACTGTACCGGGTGCTGGTTCGATTCCTGCCTTTGCACTGGGTGTAATTTCTCTCTCTGTGTCAGTACAATTTTTGTCTCTGTCTTACTTGACGAAGGTTAATAAGCGAGACCTTGATCAAGCACACAAGCTGGAAATACATGTAACAACCAACCAAACTAAGATGTTCAGAAACAGTAAAGCAGTAAAGCTTTAAGCAGTATTTCTTCTTCCAAGTAATTCTTATGCAGCTAAAAAATAAAAATTTGACCTTATAGATAAAAGTAAGCCAAAGATATTCGTTTTTTTTTTAATTTTTAAAAATATCTATTATACATTGATAATAAAATTCATATTAGCTCTGCGCTAGGTTTTTATTCACTATTAATTCTATTGTGCGAAAAATCTGATGTTTGTTCATCGAAGAACTAATAAAAAATATCAGACTATTTCTGTACTATTCGCCATGCTTAGTTAAAATCCCGTTTAACGCTCTTGATAACTAGTTTTGAAGGTCTTTCGATTTACTTTTATATTCATGCAATTTATCACTCCGGGGGTTAAATTATTATTTGATACAATATCTTACAAAAATAACTTGACGGGTAATCAATTTCTAGTTTAGGATTAGTTGTTTGACTACTCTGTAAACAGTTTGAGCAAAAGCCCTTTGTGTAGGCATTACAAGTATGGAAAACTCTTTGAACTATTCTACACTCTGTAAAGGCAGAGCGATATTTAGACTCAGTCGAGTTAATTTCCCTTTGCTGCGAAATGTCATTCTCCTATGGATGAATTCACCTATAAATTCGGAGTGAGCTAAAAGAACGAATAAAAGAAAAAATCTGCGCCGTTACACTCTCAAAAACGGCGAGATTCGCCCTTAACGTCAGTTGAGGTGCGTATTTTCTCGTGTCGGCTCGTGCACTTGACTGTGGTCTAATTAGGAGTCGCAATGTCACTTTTGCTCTTAGTGCGTACCCTATCTATTGGCTAAATTGCTGACTATTTACAATAAATTATCAGTACCGAGAATTGAATCAAGTAATAAAAGATTCAATAATTATTAATTATTATTGAATTAATGCATTTAGTTTTTTTATTTAATTTCAACTTATACATACATGTCACGTAGTAATATCACGTATCTAAACACGTAGTTTTTTTTTCGATAGTACAAGAAAATATTGAGTGAATATGAATTAATAGTATGTAAGAGTTAAACCTTTTTTTGATAAAAAAAGACTATATATAAGAATTAAAATATATAATTTATATTTTAAGTTCTAAGTCTACTACTAACTGAGTTTTTCAGTTCTGCGCAACTTTTAAATGACCTCTCTAAGAAAAACGAACAGAAATCAAATCTCATTTGCTACGAAACTCAAAATTTAATTTCAACTAAACATTGTCTAGTCTCGTAAAATATATGCTTTCCCACATAAAAATAAAATTACTTAAAAATTGAGACATTCAACAAAATCTTTTCAAGCCGTTTGCTGCAAATCGTCTTGAAATTAATGTCTGCTTCTTGTTTATCCTATATTCCACGGTCTGGTGACCACAGCAGACACTGAAGTATATGTCAGTTTATTATGGTCTTATTACGCAGAAAAGTGGCGTAAAATATCAATATATATTTTATTCAAATTAAATAAATGTAGGGATTCTACTTCTTACTTCGATCTATTATTAGCTTCAAAAATGGTTTAAGTGCATCATAGTGGGTTTCAGCTTAAGCATGGTTTGGGCTACGGTATTTTGCTTGTAAATATCTATCGAACAATGGATCCATGGACCATGGAATCGTGAAGTAAAACCAAAATTTCGCCAATAAATGATACTTTTTAGATTGTGTCAGATCAGACAAAAATAGTCCATATCCCTCTGAGGGATACAGACGTATAAACCCGTCACCTGGCTTTCAGGTTTTCTAGCAACACACATTAATTTAAAAAAAAATTATAAATTTAATAATTTTATTAAATTTAAAATTTAAAGCATGAAAGAGCCATTAATAACCATTTGCAACAGAAATATAATATTTTAAAAATATAAGAAATTAAATTTCAATTAAAAATTTAAATTTAAATATCCTGCAGTGAAAACAAGTTTACACTTCAGCCAACTTGCTTATTTCTCAGAGGGATATGAGACTTTTCTTCTTGATTTTGGTAGGATAGCTCTGCGTTTAAGTGGACTTTGTCTTACTCTATCACTTACATTATTCAATAGTTATTATTCTTTCTAGATTTTATGCAAACCCCACTATTTGTTTTGTAAAAATTCGCACCATTGTGACTAATGGTTGAATCAGGATTTAAATTACAATCAAACTCTCGACATTCGGCTTATTTCACCTGACGTAGAACATTTATGCTTTCATTCCGGTATTGCACATGGTTTTTCGGTCATTAGTGGCAATACGTGGTTAGCGAGGCCGGGTAGCATGGTCGGTAAGGTCTTGGACTGGCATCCCTGAGGTTGCGAGTTCGAGCCCCACTGCCTTCCGAAGACCCCCGTGCACGCTAATGGTGACTGGTGCACGTTAAATAATTACGTCGTGGTCACAAAGTCCTCCAAGTTCCCATACCAAATCAATACCTTTGGGGGGAGGGTGAAAAGTCAATTCTGGGGAACCTCTAGTTAGCCTATGTCTCTAAAAATTAGATGGATCCACTTACGTGTGTGTGTTGTGTCTGTCTTACTTGACGAAGGTGTTTATAAGCGGTTCTCTGACCAAGCACACAAACCTGAATATATATGTCTACCAACCAACCAATCTACGTGGTTAGCACCACTCACTTTATTTACCAATGGAGACTTTAATTCATTCCGTTGAATATATATATATATATATATATATATATATATATATATATATATATATATATATATATATATATATATATATATATAATATATATATTATATATATATATATATATATATATATATATATATATATATATATATATATATATATATATATATATATATATATATATATATATATATATATATATATATATATATATATATATATATATATATATATATATATATATATCACACTTTCCACGAAAAAACTTGCGTCACTTTCACCCAAAAGATGCTATATTTCATGCAATGACTTGAAAACTAAAATATATTAAAATCCAGACACAAAAAATGCGTGTTCTGTTTACAAAAAATTTCAACAATCTGGTTCCTCTAACTTATACTTAACTTCCATGGCCATATCCTTTACAATTCCAAATAGCGAGTTACAGATGTTAAAAAGCGTAATTTTCCGTGGGAAACGCGGTACGGGGTCTTTTGTAGAGTAGGTTTAAAGAAGTGGTTTCATACATATCCAGTAAAAATAAACGAATTTTGAAGATTTCAAGGGAAAATAAAAGCAGCTAAACCATAATATGCAAAGCACACAGAGATCTCTGTACCAGACGCGAAAAGCGATTACAATTAAGTTGATGATAGTGTTGCTCAACCAGGAGGCACTTCTTCTATAAAAATATAAATTGCTACTGCCGAGCATTCTATATAATTTAGTAATATAATATTTTCAAACACTCCTTATATGGACTGCGTAATTCAGGTAGGGGAGAAGCCAATTGCAGATTACCGTTTGGATACAGGGTGAAGCAAATAAAAGCGGCCCCAACGTGGAGATAAGAATACGACACAAATGTTGCCAATTCAAAAACCAATATAAAAACAGGTTTGCTAACATGAATCCATTGATCGCTTCAATATTAAGCCCAAACAAACGCTTGGCGACTTATTTGCCGGCAACTACGCTATGGTTTGAAAAGCTAGTTGAAATGAAATATAAACAAGGTTTGTAGAGCTCTGATGAAATAAAATTCCCACTAGTGATTATTTCGGTTGTTATTTATCGTAGAGAATCGGACCTTTTTGTTTTGGTTACTACAAAACATTCTAAATTGATTGCAAAACAAAAAAAAAATTGCATAAGAAGCCGTCTTCATACAATACACACTACGATCTGAACTGGCCAATAGTCCATGAGTAGCTCTAACGTGATGCTAATCCAATCCAACCAATGCAAACACAGGTTTGTCAAGTGAAACCATTACACGCTTGAATAGTCTTTTATTTCCACTTGAAAGCTTTCAGGCGGCTTCAAGAGTTTTTATCGCCAAGCATTTCAACGTATTCCTATCTCTAGACCGGGGCCGCTTTTATTTGCCTCACCCTGTATTTGCAATGTTATTTTTCGTTTTTCTTCTTGTTTGGGTCGAGGGAACACTTGCACTATGAGAATTTTGATTTGAAATTGCCAGCTTTTGTCAGCTGAAAATGAATAAAAGTCCAGTTAATGTAATCTTTAGAGAATTATTTTTTTTTATCTACGACGTTCCTTAAATAGTCTCCATATAAATAAATGGAAATATATATTTAAAAAAGCAAATCAAAAGTTAAAGTAAACCTCTCTGAATTAAGCTGAAATGGACAAGTTGCATGAAACGCGAAATTCATAATATATGTGTTTTTCTGGTACATTAGAAGCTGCAGATTCCGAATGTAAGCTTAAATATTCACAAATATGTTTAATTTCAACAAAAAATGCATTTGAAATTTGCCGAAAATGTACGTCACTGAAGACAGCTCTGACGTCAACTGTTATGTTTTTGGCGATGTTTCGATCTATGCTGTAATACACTAATAAAATAGTAAACCTTACAATTTCTGCGAAACCTCATTAAAAGAAGACAATATTATTTGTAACCAGTTCATATCAAGGAAGTTAAACAGCTTGTTCCAAGTTTGGTTGTAAGTTAAGATACACACACTAGTGCGCGTATGAGCTATTGCAGAACTATTGACTGTTGGATCTGATCGGAATAGTCGAGTGAAATCGTTCAACGTTTAAAGAAATTAACTGGAATGAACATGACATGTTTCTGTAAAATAGCATAACTTTTTTTAAGAGTTTGATAAGGATGAAAGCACGTTTCACAGTTTCAATAACACGCCAAGAACAAAAAAAAAGCCAACCGTGACGTCATCTGTTATGCTCAGAGAGGTTTAACAGGAGTGACGTATCATTAACTTTAAAAATGAATTTAAAAATAAATACATCTTTAAAACCAGAAATACTTGAGTTTTAGAGGTTTTTTAATATGCTTAATCGAATAAATATGTTTGTGGAAAACGCTGTAATTGTCCATTGTATGCTTTGAAGATATATAAATGTCTGTCTTGTGAAGAAATAAGTTGAGGGTGTGTAGCACTACTAGACTTTGAATTACAACTAATGACATTTAAAAGTAATTGTATACCATATAAAGTACTGTCAATAACTTTAAAACCAATAAAGTTCGATGTCGGATATCATTTGCGGATGCACGATATTCTCGAAAACATTATTATGACGCCTAATATGTACTAGAAACTCGTGTACCAAATTTGAAGTCTGTAGCTCTTTCGCCTCAAAATGTAAAGTGGTTTCAGGCAGACAGATGGGTTAATGTTTGAACCAAAAAAAACATTTTTAGAATTGGCAACCTCCAAAACGTATCGAAAACATAAAATCTCAGTTTCGGATTTTCGACCAAACACAATACTTTCATTACCTTATATTTCATATTATTATTTTATTCCCTAACATGAAAATAAAAAAAAAGTAGGTTTGTAACAGAATCTGTCACTTAACCCGCTTCCACACAACAGTTGTGTTTAACAGGTAAAAAGGCAACAAACACAGCATTAATTCTATATTAAACATTTACATGCTAAATTTGGCTAGTTTCCAAAAAGTTTTATTTTATTTCGAAAATTCAATAATTATTACTTATCGTTTGCAAAAGTTAATTTATATTTCAAAGAATAAATATGAATAAAATTAAAACACTCATATCAACATACAAAGAATCTCGTAGTGAAATATATTTGACGTCATTTCAAACTGATCGATGTCGCAAAAATAAATTTATTTTAATTTATTGTCTAAAAGAATTATAGTTTCTCAAGCGATTGTTGCGAATGGCAATGGTGATTAAATTCTAATAAAAATGGCTTCTTATGCTTTTTAAATGCGCATTACATTTTGCAGTTTTTTAAATAATTGAAGTACTTAGAATTCAAATTCTTCTCTGAAATTTTCATTGTATTCTAATTTCGTTGCGATGATTTTTTTTGACGTATCATACTTGTCCGTAGCATTTGTAGTTTGGGCTATGAAAGTGGGTGACAGACAGACGGACTGGACGATTATAATACCTTCCACTTTTTACGTTATAAACGTAGTGGGGAAGCTAAAATTAATTGACCACTTCGGATATGATTTTCTTTTACAGAATGAGAAGCACATTTTTTCCAATATTATGGACTAGAGGTTCTGGCAATGGCCACTGTACACTGCGCAAGAAAGATTAGTTCTTTCCCCTTAAAATTGTATCCTAAGTGTTTAAAAAATTAAATTAAAATTCTTAATATTTTGTCTTCCAGAGAAGTCTTAAGATGATATTAAGATAAATATGCATTCAATGAATAGGACGCCCTGGACGAGAGTTTTATCTATTCGTTTATACAAATGTATACACTTTATAGTTTAGTTTCCTTACACTATTTTTTTGGGGGTGAGCCCAGTCGGTTAGGCACTCGCCTAGCATGCGAAAGGTCCCAGGTTCGGGTCCGGGCATCGCCAAAATAACTTCCGACCTTTAAACGGCCCGTTCAACCAAAAATGTCCGACGAATAATACACCGTGTAGAGGGAGTGCACGTTAAAATACGCTCCAAAGTCCCAACGCTGCGTACGATGTCGCCCTTAACGGTTGCGTTGGGTGCCAACTCATGTGTCGGCTCGTCACTTGACTGTGGTTTTAAAATACGACGCCCCGTCGCCAATAGCCCTCGTGTAGCTCTAGTGCGACGATAATTCAAACTAAACTAAACACTATATTTTTAAGTCCCTGGAAATTACAAGCACTTTTATATTATATTAAGTTATCTTTATTTTGTATGCTATTGATATGATTTTTATATTTTGTTTAAACAAATATAGTAATTTTGAATCGCAACTAACAATTGATGAAAACTGAAGATTCCTTTATTACTTCTCTTTCTTTACACTTTACAACATTTGAAAGATGACCTTTCTTAACCAGGGGCCATTTTTGTTTGCTTGAAAACGTATTAAAACGGTCTTCAAGTGGGGATTTCGGTACACAGCTCATTAAATGGTTATTAGTTATTACTAACAGATTAAACTATCCTAACTATTCCCACGAGTTTCTTAACCCTTTACAGTTTCTTCAACCATAACAACTTAAAATTAAAAACAACTCATCCAAAACATGTATACAGAATAAAATTAATCATTGTTATTTGCATAAACATAAGCAGTTAAATTCCATAGCAATATTTTCATTCACTAAAGTTTGAGTAGAAATAGTTTACTTGACTGTATCGCTAAAATACCTTCCAATATTAAATTAATTATAGTTTGAACCCAAAAATAACAAACTTATATATTTTTTTGCAAAATAAACCTTTAAATAATTAATAAAAATCCTTTTAAAATGGCTTTTTTTTTCAGTGGTACGTCACGTGATCACAAACACGTTGATTTGGCTGACTTCACTAGTGCATATAAGCAAACCGGTGTGATGTGTTTTTGCTTGCAATTATACTGGATTTAATCTAATTTACTATTAAAATAAGAATTCAATAGATAAAGGAAGGAGGTTTTACAGAAGCGGGTATTTCAAATTTGCTTAAAGTAGATTCCAAAATGGTGTTTCAAAGTTTGTTTATAGTTACTAGTGACGTCATAGATACCACGTGGCAGCCACAAAGCGTTTTCGGGCATAATTTTTCGTCCTAACTTTAAAATTCATTTTTCTGCCTTTTTATGGGGTATTTGAAAAAAAGAAAAAATACGGGTTTAATTTTTTTGGCATAAGAATATTTTAACCCAGTAAAAATATTTTAGTCAAATACCCTATTATGTTTATTGATCAGCATTATTTTTATAACGTCCCAGCTTGTATTTTGTAGTAATCACGTAAAATTTTAAGTTACTTAATTAAAGGGAAGCTGTATTTTTGGGGACATAATAGTACTGAACTTCACACTATAACCTTTATAAAAAAACAGTTATTTGTGTTATCTTACTATGTGTCCACAGTTTTGTGGACATTTTTTTAAAAAACATATATATTTAAAAAAAAAAAAAATTCTTAAATGTGTAAGAGAAATAGGGGTTGAAAAAACCCTTTAAAAAAAGTTTTAGCTTCCACACTACGTTTATAACGTAAAAAGTGGAAGGTATTACAATCATTCAGTCCGTCCGTCTGTCGGTCCGTCACCCACTTTCATAGCCCAAACTACAAATGCTACGGACAAGTGTGATATGTCAAAAATTTTATCGCATCGAATCTAGAATACATTGAAAATTTCAGAAAAGAATTCGAATTAGAAGTACTTCAATTATGTAAAAACTGCAAAATTTAATGCTCATTTAAAAAGGAAGCCATTTTTATTAGAATTAAATCACCATTGCCATTCGAAACAATCGCTCGAAAAACTTTAATTCTTTTAGACAATAAATTAAATTTATTTTTGCGACATCGATCAGTTTGAAATGACGTCAAATATATTTCACTACGAGATTCTTTGTACGTTGATATGAAATGTTTTAATTCTATTTAAAAGCGAGGAATATTACATATTTATTCTTTGAAATATAAATTAATTTTTGCAAGCGGTAAGTAATAATTATTGAATTTTCGAAATAAAATAAATGAAACTAGCCAAATTTAGCATGTAAATGTTTAATATAAAATTAATGCTGTGTTTGTCGCCTTTTTACCTATTAAACACAACTGTTGTGTGGAAGCGGGTTAAGTGACAGATTCTGTTACAAACATACTTGTTTAAAATTATAAATGAGTCTTTTTATAGCTCTCAGAGCGGTAGACCCGGCTTTTTCCATATTTTGTACATCAGTTTTCCTTACAATAACTTTAAATTTGAAAATTGCATAATTAATACATTTTATTCAAAATGTACTTTTTTCATTTGTAAATGGTTTTAAGATCTTCTCTTAACAAATATGACTAATTCTGAATTTTAAATAAATATTTCAATTGAAATAAATTTAAAATCTATGCAGTGAAAGCAACCATACATACAGTCCCTGGACAAATTATTAGACGCACTGCAAGATTTCATGTAAAATATTAATTACCGGGTGATAGTGTACCGTTTTATTATTTTAAATTGATTTGTTTTTTATTTTTATATTATCCAATCAATTACCGATTTATTTGACATAAATAAAACAGCATTCATTTAGAAAAGCATAAGTTTATTAAAGAAAAGTGAAATGAATGTTAGTAAAAGTCAATATTTAGTTGAGCCACCTTTAGCCGCTATCAAAGCTTTGATTCTGCGCGGCATGCTATCAATGCAAGACTGTACTGTCTTCTGCATTTGAGGATGATGATTCCACACTTAAACAATCTTTTCTAGGAGCTGGACTGGATTTTTAACAAATGGCACAGTGTTGCCATATGTTAAAAATAAATACAAATATGTAGTCTACAACAATTCTTTTAAATAAAAATAAGTAATATTGTAGTTTAAAAATACCATTATTGCATAAAACTCTTAAGAAACATAAATTTACTAAAAAAATACAGTGCGTCTAATAATTTGTCTAGGGACTGTACTTGTTCATTTCCAGACGTTTGGAAGGTGGACTTAAATAGGAGATTTTCGATAGATTACTTGTTCAATATTTTACTATTAAATACAATTTACTTTATAAATTACATCCTGATAATTTTATTTTATGTTCACCCTATTCTCATGCGACAATTTTGTTTGAGGGACAGTGAATAACAGCGCATTTAAATTCGTCCCTGACGTTCCTGTCCTCAGAAAGTAATTAACTACATATCAGTGGCGGCCCGTGAAATTACACCAGTGTAAATAATTAGTCTAGAAGAACGTTATCAGAAAATGAGTGTTGGACCATGGTTTGGTTGGTTAGATTAACTACAATAACTTAACGTTTAATTACAACAGGCTAAAGATGTGGGTATAGGTTACTTAGGTTAGGTAATCCATTAGTCCCTATAAAATCCAGAACGTGTTTTTTTTTGGGGGGGGGGGGCGTCGTTAGCTCTGGGGGATCAGCACCTCTGAATTATTAATTAAATTACTAATTAATTAGTTAATTTAATTACTTGATTATTTTACTTGAGTACCATGTTAAAAAATTTTGTTTAAATAATTATATAATTATTTCGGTTTCACATGTTTGACCACGATTATGTAATAAATTTACATTTTAGTCATTTTTTAAAGTGGTGTTATTATATCAGGTTTCATCCTTCTCGATTGGTAAAAGGTGGAAAAACCAAGAATAGAGCCATTTAGTTGCCGTCACTTGACTGTGGTTCTAAATTACGACGTCAGTCGCCAATAGCCCTCGTGTAGCTCTAGTGCGACGATAATTCGAAACCTTCCTGCCAGAAATGGATATTGTCGCAGTAGACATGCACATAGTTGGAGACAGGAAATTTTGAACATTTGTGAAGCGCCTAGTAATTTTGTACAGTCGTGAAGTAACGTAGAGCCAGGTAAGGTGGCAATTTGTCCAGGTTTTTTTTTAGTAGATTTCGAATATGCCAAAGCGGAGCCTAATTTTTTTTTTGCTTATGAATTAGTTAATGGTCCAAAAAAAATGTTAAAACACACTTTTAACTATTTTTTAAATTTATGTTTACTAAATTTATTTTTAGTTTAATTTATGTTTACTAAATTTATGTTTAGTTTAATTTATGTTTACTAAATTTATTTTTAGTTTAATTTATGTTTACTAAATTTATTTTTAGTTTAATTTTATTACCGAAAAGAAATTACAGCACACCAGAATTTATTATTCGATTTTAAAATTCAAATAATTTAGTTTAAGAATTTTTTGAAATGAATATTATAAGTTAGAAATATTTAATTTGAAAATTTACATTTAATTAAATTAAACATTTTATACAAACATATTTATATTAAATCTGATTTAACGTATTGATATTCTGTTGTTTTGTATGTACGTAAATTTAAACCTTTCAGTCCTAGTGATGCCAAATGGTATCATCATTTTTCCGATAATAATTTTTAAAAAATATTAGGGCTGACATCTATTGGGATTAATAAAAAATATTTTCTAATAGAAAAAGTTTGAAGAATCGAATGATGTGCTTTTTGATATCATAAATGGCTATAGACGATCAGAAAAAAATTTCTAAAATGATGATGCCAAATTGCTCTTGGGACTGAAAGGGTTAAAGTAAAATGGCATTGTAGTTATTTCTGCTAACACACGGTGTACTAGATATAAATATTTCATTTAAGAACAGAAAACTATAAGACTATGACTAAAAAATGTGTTCAATATTTTACTATTAAATACAATTTACTTTATAAATTACATCCTGATAATTTTATTTTATGTTCACCCTATTCTCATGCGACAATTTTGTTTGAGGGACAGTGAATAACAGCGCATTTAAATTCGTCCCTGACGTTCCTGTCCTCAGAAAGTAATTAACTACATATCAGTGGCGGCCCGTGAAATTACACCAGTGTAAATAATTAGTCTAGAAGAACGTTATCAGAAAATGAGTGTTGGACCATGGTTTGGTTGGTTAGATTAACTACAATAACTTAACGTTTAATTACAACAGGCTAAAGATGTGGGTATAGGTTACTTAGGTTAGGTAATCCATTAGTCCCTATAAAATCCAGAACGTGTTTTTATTTGGGGGGGGGGGGGGCGTCGTTAGCTCTGGGGGGATCAGCACCTCTGAATTATTAATTAAATTACTAATTAATTAGTTAATTTAATTACTTGATTATTTTACTTGAGTACCATGTTAAAAAATTTTGTTTAAATAATTATATAATTATTTCGGTTTCACATGTTTGACCACGATTATGTAATAAATTTACATTTTAGTCATTTTTTAAAGTGGTGTTATTATATCAGGTTTCATCCTTCTCGATTGGTAAAAGGTGGAAAAACCAAGAATAGAGCCATTTAGTTGCCGTCACTTGACTGTGGTTCTAAATTACGACGTCAGTCGCCAATAGCCCTCGTGTAGCTCTAGTGCGACGATAATTCGAAACCTTCCTGCCAGAAATGGATATTGTCGCAGTAGACATGCACATAGTTGGAGACAGGAAATTTTGAACATTTGTGAAGCGCCTAGTAATTTTGTACAGTCGTGAAGTAACGTAGAGCCAGGTAAGGTGGCAATTTGTCCAGGTTTTTTTTTAGTAGATTTCGAATATGCCAAAGCGGAGCCTAATTTTTTTTTTGCTTATGAATTAGTTAATGGTCCAAAAAAAATGTTAAAACACACTTTTAACTATTTTTTAAATTTATGTTTACTAAATTTATTTTTAGTTTAATTTATGTTTACTAAATTTATGTTTAGTTTAATTTATGTTTACTAAATTTATTTTTAGTTTAATTTATGTTTACTAAATTTATTTTTAGTTTAATTTTATTACCGAAAAGAAATTACAGCACACCAGAATTTATTATTCGATTTTAAAATTCAAATAATTTAGTTTAAGAATTTTTTGAAATGAATATTATAAGTTAGAAATATTTAATTTGAAAATTTACATTTAATTAAATTAAACATTTTATACAAACATATTTATATTAAATCTGATTTAACGTATTGATATTCTGTTGTTTTGTATGTACGTAAATTTAAACCTTTCAGTCCTAGTGATGCCAAATGGTATCATCATTTTTCCGATAATAATTTTTAAAAAATATTAGGGCTGACATCTATTGGGATTAATAAAAAATATTTTCTAATAGAAAAAGTTTGAAGAATCGAATGATGTGCTTTTTGATATCATAAATGGCTATAGACGATCAGAAAAAAATTTCTAAAATGATGATGCCAAATTGCTCTTGGGACTGAAAGGGTTAAAGTAAAATGGCATTGTAGTTATTTCTGCTAACACACGGTGTACTAGATATAAATATTTCATTTAAGAACAGAAAACTATAAGACTATGACTAAAAAATGTGCAACTACTTTTTTTGTAGAAAAATTTGTTAGTGAGGTCTCCAATTACTTTTTTTGAATAAATAAAAATAAAAGTTCATAGTTTCTACGATAGTGGCATTGTAACAATTAAAAATGCATTTACATCTTAGCCTTATTTTAGAATTTTTGGCTAAGTATAAAGTAGGCTACAAAAATAGCCTACTTTTCCGCTATTTGAATATTCACTGAAATTCTTATATGAAAAAAAACAAGTAGGTTTGTAGACAGCAACTGTCACCCAAAAACGCTTCCTCACAAAATTTATACACTTTTTTAAAAAAAAATTCGCTAAACAGAGCCATTTAGTTGCAACTTAAACTTTTGAAAGCCAAAATTGGAAAAAGGAATATAACAAGTAGGTTTGTAGACAGCCACTGTCACCCTAAAACGCTTCCTCACAAAATTTATATACTTTAAAAAAAAATCGCTAAACAGAGCCATTTAGTTGCAACTTAGACTTTTAAAAGCCAAAATTGGAAAAAGGAATACAAGATTCGTTAATAAAATAAACCAAAATACAACAAATAAATACAAATCTTTTTTTTTTTGAATATTTTTTTATTAGCTGAGACATTTTCACACAGTAGCTTTGAATCCACTGATTTTATACACATAACAGCTCAGCGAACATATGAAAAACGAAGAGTCACATACATCGAAGACGACAACTATCGACTAAGAAAAACTATACAAAATATCGAAATTCACAATGGAATCTTGCTGCAACACGCTTTATATTACAAACACTTTTGCGACACATTTTTTTTAGATACACATGAAAACAAGATAAGTAAGGCTTCACACACACGAGCGGGGTTTTTTTACATCCTGTGTAAAAGCAACTTCTTTACACGCAGACTGAAAATTGATTTCAAAGTGGGTACTGTAAAAGATTTTTTTAAAACTCTTTAAGGACCAGGTAAGCCGGCAACGAAAAACTCAAAATGGACTCGTCCAATATCGCTTTGCTGTAGGTATAATCTCCGAGAAAACTTGTAACTATATACCCACTACCAGGGGCCAGGGCCTGTTCTAGGAAATCTCAGACTATAGGCCTAACCTATTTTGGGGCCCCTTTTACGGAAAATTTTGTGTGATTTCCAGTAATGATGATGCTATATGACCTATGTATCAAATTTTTGCTACAATTTTATAGGCATCCTTATAAACATCGATCAAAACAATCACGTTAGGTCACTTTCTTAGTCACAATTAAGCAAAAAACAAAGTGGAGTATCAGATTTTTTTTTAGTTTACTGATATTTTGGGGATTTACAGCATTTAGCACAATAGAAACTGAAATTTAGGGGCCCCTAAAATTTGGGGGCCCTTGGAAGAACAGGCCCTACCCAGTACGACGACCAATACACGGCCTAAACCTTCGCCAACACGACTATAATTTAGTTTATCTATTGTTACATGCTAAACTCCTACTCTTATTCTTATTTCGCCACCACGGTCGGAGCCAAAAGTATGATCCGAAGTACAACTAAAATATTGGGTACGGCTCCTTCATTGGCGACTTCGGCCAGTGGAATTTACCATTGTCAAAACTCGCAGAGATCGGACCGGACCTTATATCTTAGTATAGCTTCGGAGAATGTGATTTTTGCAACAATACATTTCAGTTGTAAACTTCAACAGGGACATTTATTATTTATTTTTTCCAAGTTGAGTTTCTGCGTGAAAGAACGCTCGTGTATCTGTTGCCTTATGTACTGGCTCAGAAGTCGTTTATTTTTTGAGAAAAATAAATGTGAATAGATCGCAAATAATTAAGATGGAATGTTGAATCTTTCTAGTTCTAAAGTTTTTTTTTTTCACAATAAAAGGTCGTTTTGATTCAGATGGAATTAAAATAAGATAAATTAATTTTGATTGAAACTTTAATTCCTCCAAGAATCCTCTTTTTCCAAATATACAGTATCTATTTTGAAGGAAAGTGTCTTAGACAATTGTTTGGAAATAGGTGTGCTTTAGATAATTTTTGTTTTTTAAAGTTTAACAATAAGCCAGTTAAAAATTTTATGTGAAAAACTATCTAAACAATATCTTACAAACATATTTTTATTACGTAATAAAACTAACTTTTTGTAAATTAAACGCATTTTATTTAACAAAAAATCTATTTGAATAGCAAACAGCATTGATTAAAAAATGCATTAAAAAATAAAACCACGCTTTCATGATTGTTAGTTAAAGTTATCAAAACGAATTTATTTTTAGTATATTGTACGACTTGGTTGTTCTTTTTTTTTCATTCAAAACAGGCAATTTTATTTTTCTTTTGGTTCCATTCCAAACTTAAAAGTGCATCTATCCAAAATAGGGTAAATAATTCATTAAAAGGAAATGTTTTAACGTCCATAGCGGGCGTAATAGCAAGTATTTGAATTTTTTTTTTAAATTATGACTTTTTATTAAAAAAAAAGTAACCATACGATTTTTTTAAACGAAAAATATCATGTCAATGTTACTCAGAAAAACAAATTTATCTTTCTATTGACAAAATTGTTATCAATAAACTGACCATAATACAGTGTCTTTAAGTCAAAAATAAATGCCCACGACTTGAAAGTGCATCAAAAGCCCGTATAAATTGAATCTACACTATAAAAAACATTAATTTTATGTGGTTGCTTAGGAATTTTCTCAAATTTTTACAAAACGCCTTTTTGAGTGGTATAAATTTTAAATTTGTTTATTTGGACAAATACTTTCCTTTCTAAAAAAAGGTGTCATCACAGTTTCATCACATTAAAAATCAGATACTTTTGATCAGGAAATTCTCAAAAATAAATATTTAAAACACTACGTTCACAGGACACACTACATAAAATAAATTCGATTACTAGAGAGTTGGTTACTGGTCACCATATTTTTTACATCTAAACTTGCCTCAAGCGTTTTCAGCCATCAACATTCACACCAAAATTTCTGTTTCAATTTCAAAAACACTCAACATAAAATAAATTCGATTACTAGAGAGTTGAAGAGTACAGGGGAAGAGCCGCTTTATTTCTTAGGAGTATTTCCGTAATTGTATCTGTTTGGCGGATATTGGCGACAGGAAACCGGTTTTTCTTTCTGTTCTTCTTTCGCGGTACAAACGTGTGACTCGTGTCCGCTGATCTCTGGCGTAAATCAGGGTTGCTGCGAGAGAAAAACAAAGTGAGTAACCGATTTCCTCACACCAGTTTAGGCGATGACTCGCTTTCATCGCCAAAGAGGCCTGATGAGGAAATTTTTCGACGAAATTAAGCGGTTTTTCCTCTGTACTCTTAAGTTGTTACTGGTACCATATTTTTTACATCTAAACTTGCCTCAAGCGTTTTCAGCCATCAACATTCACACCAAAATTCAGCATAATTCAAAAACACTCAACATAAAATTCGAGCACTAGAAAAATTTCACTGGTCACCATATTTCTTGCATATAAACTTTCTTCAAGATTTCCAATCGTTGAAATATACAATCATTATGCTTAACAACAACTACTTGGAGTTCCGTAAATAATTTTTAAATTCTAAAATATAATTAATATATTTTTTTAAAAAATCACCAAATTTTATCATTTGTCACCAAAATGATTTAACCATTTAGCAACAAGCGATTAAACTCGGAAAAAGGAATAATATATATAATCGGAGGTTCTTTAATTTATTAAGTACTTTAAAAAAAAATGGCATTTCAATATAAATCGACACAATTCCAGATGTTAACATATAATTAAAGCTTTGGCAAGAGATATCCTACACTAAATACAGTTCAACTGTAATGAACCACAATCACTTTTGACCAAAAAGGCTACAGTTTCACCGGTATTTTAGTCAACAGATATTTTCAATAAAATAACGTCCTAAATTAATTTATTAGTACAATTTGAAAACTCGCCAATTAAGAGGGACTAGTCCCATAGAGCTAATGCATTAGTTTTGAAATCACAACTTTTGCAAAAGAATTGGTTTGCCATGTTATCCCTTTTTCACCAGGTATGGAAACCATCATAACATCAATTTAAAACAAAATTGAAAAGGGAATAACATCTGGTTATTTAATTATTAATTGATACAGTTTTTAAATAGCGTCGCCATCTTCTGGGCATTTGGCGCATTTTAAAACTTCAAAAACATATCATTAAATAACTAGATGACATTTTAGTTTCAAATTCGTTTCATTTCGATGTGGTGTTGATTCCCATACCTGGGGGAAAAGGGTTTACATGGCGAAGCAATACTTCTGCGGAAATTGTGATTCCAAAACTAATGCATTAGCTCTATGGGACTGACAGTCCCTCTTAAAGTGAAACCAGACTTTAAAAATATTTTAATGGCGTAACCAGTGTTGTTATGGACCAAAAAAATGTAAACATCCAATTGAGATGGGACCAAATAAATCATATTACTACTTGTATTGTTGTTACAATGTATTTAAAACGAACTACACTGTTAAAAATTTGGTGCTAGGTTTCACCATGATATTGGTTGGTTTCACCATGATATTGGTTCCTAGTAGCTGCAACGGCTGAATGGTGAAATGTTTCACCTTTTTTTCGGTGTTTCGTTGAACCATTTTTCTGGATTTGGAAACAAAAACCTGAGAAATGGTTCAACCGAATTCCAAAAATATGGTGGAACGTTTCACCATTCAGCCGTTGCAGCTACTAGGAACCAATATCATGGTGAAACCAACCAATATCATGGTGAAACCAAGCACAAAATTTTTAACAGTGTATATTGATGAATACATTCCGGGTGGCCCAGCGGGTAGTGTTTGAAACAAATGAAAAAATAAAAACAAATAATGAGACATGAGAAGAATTTAATGACGTTTATTGAATGGACATATTGGGCAATTAATGATAAAGAGGTTCGAAGTGCCCGCCATATTTAAAGCCAAGGACATCAGTTAGGCGGTTCTCGAATCCAACCATACTCCTTACCCATACCTTCCTCCTTCCTCCTGCCATACTCCTTTTGTTTGGCCAATTCTTTTTGTGGAACTTCTCACGAAAGCTAAAAAAAAATTTCCCACAAAAAGAATTGGTCAAACAAAAGGAGTATGGGGGGAAGGAGGAAGGTATTTGTAAGGAGTATGGAGTATGGTTGGATTCGAGAACCGCCTAACTGCTGTCCTTGTTAAAGATGGCGGGCACTTCAAACCTCTTTATCATAAATTGTCCGTTCAATAACCGTCATTAAATTCTTCTCATGTCTCTTATTCGTTTTTATTTTTTCATTTGTTTCAAACACTACCTGCTGGGCCACCCGGTACTTAGCCCGTTTCACATGCATAGGTTCCGGTAATTTTCGCCGTACTTATCCTCGGTTGATCGCAATGCTAACGTTAAGTCAGTTGGACTTTCACATTAGACGGAAACAAAAAAAAAACGTATTTACAGTTTCATCTGTGGTTTTCAATCAAGTAGTGACAATGTTAAACGGAATGAAATTTTTCTGCACTTTAAATTCCCTATCCATTGAAAAAAATTTAATTAAAAACCGCTCTGGAAATAAACCGTAAATACGGTTTTTTTTTTCGCTTCAGTTGCATGTGAAATGTCCAATTGACTAAACATTTCTAATGTGATCTTCCGTCAATAAAAGTACAGCAATTATTACCAAAACCGCTATGTGTAAAACTAGCATTAGGGAAACGTATAATGGCACTGATGGGAAAATAGAAGTCTACTTACATATACGCAATGTAACTGATTACACATTAAGCCTTATTTTTACACATTATATTATTATTACACTGATAACATAAACGCATTACATATTGTTTTGAAGAAATATTACGCTAGAAAGTTTAGTTATACTTTACAATAATATTTGAATCGTTAAACGCGTTAAAAAGAGTTAAGTCAATAGGCTAATTTCCCTTCCATAAAGCCTTAAGCTTTCCTTAGGCATTAAGGGAAGCTTTTCCCTTAAGCTTTTTCATTTAAGAATTTTAGTGAAAGAGGAAACTATAAGGAAATTGCCCTTATTTCTTAACCTCTTATTACGTTTAACGAATCATTTTAAGTTTGTATCAATTTATAGGATATATTTTATTTCTATTTAAAAAGGTAGAATCTTGCATGCATTATATATTGAACATAGATATTGCATATCGAAGCCTAATCGTGTTATGGTAGGTTTTACGGTAATATAAAAATGAAATAGATTTAATTTTAAATGTCCAAATGAAAATTTATGATTTTTATAACTGAGAATCAACTTTTTATTTTAAAAATGAAGCTCAAAATACATATTTCAAGTTTCATCCATCATTTTAAGAATTTGTGGTCGAGATGTAGTATCCTTTATTGCGAATTAAAACCAAATTTTATTTGTAAAACCCTTAATAAATAATTTAACCTACAAAATTATATTAATATATTAAATTTTGGAATAGGTGAAATTATTTTTTCATCAGAAGTATGGAAATATATTTTCGAAATATTCGAACAGTTTGTTTTTAAAAGTTATCATTAACAATAAGAAAATAACTAATTAAATCATAAATAATCTTCCTTTTTATCAATAACAGCTATTTCATTTAAGTAACAACGTTAATCGTTCATTTTGCCCCAATGTTTTGACGTATCACCAAAATTGGTTTTATAAAATTTTCTTATATGGACGTTTTACATGGCCAGATCAACTTATCACGATGGCCAGAGGACTCTATAGAAAAATTGCTTACTATAAATTCTTCTCAGATCAAAATATAGTTTTAATAATTAAGTTAACAACACTAAACATGCATTGAGTCCCTGCGATATTTTATTAAACGTTATAGTCGCCATTAACTAATATTTTTGTATGTCTACACATGAACTAGCATTTAGATAGAAACATTTTTGTTATGTTTCAATGTGAAACTGTTAACACCTGTCGAGTTTCGAACATTATATAACACTAAACATTTCTAGCTATTCATCGGTAACGAGTTAACTCGGGTTTTTCATGCCAAGACATTATCGACTAGACCCGAGTTAACTCGTATTTCATACCGTTGACTTACTAGGAACGAGTTAACTCGGATTTTTTATGCCAAGGCATTGACTTGACCCGAGATAACTCGTTTCCCTGTTACAGAATTTGTTGGAAGTAAGATGACGTTTTTTTTAATTTCTTCAAAATCTGAAAGTTTGACTCGATGGACAATCACGATTAAGTTATTATTCAAATAACTTTAAAACAATGCTTCCAAAATGTAACAAAATGGAACATTTAGAGGAGTATATCAATTTTATTTTCACTGAATAGTTTTCTTCAGTTCTAAATTTCCTTACGAATCCTTTTACGTACAAAACTTTACTACACTACAATCAATAAACTTCTTCAAGAAATAATCTATTTAAAGTTCACAGTTAAAAATGTGGTGATAGATACCACCAAAAATTGGTTACTAGTAGATGCAACGACTGTGTGATGAAATGCTTCACCATATTTTTGGTATTATGTTGAACCATTTTTTTAGGTTTCGGAAGCAAAAACCTGAGAAATAGTTTTAAAAAAAACTATTGTAAAACATTTCACCACACAGTCATGGCATCTACTAGCAACCAAGTGTTTGGTGATATCTACCACCAAATTTTTTAACGGTGTTGTATAATGTGCGAAACTCGCAGCTTAGGTGAAACAGACTATTACATAAATGTTCACATAGCACAGTTATCTTCGCAAGACTGAGCTAACAACGAAAAGCCAATGCTATTATTATTATAATAACAGAAACATCTATTGTATTTGCATAGAGAAATAGGCCATATTGAATCTTACATCTTTCCATTTCTTTTTCATCACCAGAATTCAAATCACAGTATCACTTTTCCTCGGTTTTCATCGTAGAAGTCCACATTCTTTTTTCTTTTATTTTTCATTCATAATGTTTATTTTTTCACAGTTTTTTTTTATTGTTTGAGTTTTTATCTCTACAGCCACCGTACCCAGAATAGGTAGCTCAAGCGCGCCGCACTTTTTGTTCACAAATCTTGTAGGCAAGGCGCGTTACGAGTATTTTCCAGCATTCCATGGTTGTTGTTTTTTTGCAGTTGAAGTTGAATACAAAATATTCAAATCTGGAAGAGAAAAAATACAGTGTTACTTTTAAGCAAAACGTTAATTATGGTAATCAGTGAAAATAAAATAATTATGATATTTAATATTCTAACTTTATCATTTAGTTTATAATTAAATTATAAATAAAAACAAGTAGGTTTGTAACATAATCTGTCACTTAACCCGCTTCCACACAACAGTTGTGTTTAACAGGTAAAAAGGCGACAAACACAGCATTAATATTAATATTCATTTACATGTTAATTAGGCTAGTTTCATTTATTTTATTTCGAAAATTCATAATAATTATTACTTATCGTTTGCGGAAATTAATTTATATTTCAAAGAATAAATATGTAGTATTCCTATTCTAATTTCGATGCGCTGAATTTTTTGACGTATCACACTTGTCCGTAGCGATTGTAGTTTGGGCTATTTGGACAGACAGACGGACTGAACGATTATAATACTTTCCACTTTTGACTTTGTAAACGTAGTGTGGAAGCTAATAAGGATGTAAACAATAAAAAAACTTCAATTTTGCCTTATTATTCAAGGTTATCAAACTTCCTTTTTAAAACATTCAATATCTTAGAGCTTCAAATTTTTATTAACTTAAAATATTATAATTTTGATTAAATAAACAAAGAACTGAAACATTTTTCAATTGCACGTTAAATAATACGATTGCTTCATTTTAACCATTGCTACACGCAATTTATTAATTCATTTTATATTATAAATTTTTTGGTTTGTTTGAGTATCTGTCTCACAATAAACAGCGTAAATTTATATTTCCTGCCAAAGAGAGAAATTAACGATAAAGATTCGAATATGTTTTTTTATACTTATAATTTATCTAAAATAAGTAATACAGTAATTTCTAATTTATTTGTACCTTTGGAAAGTACATACTTGTAGTATCCCACCGTGGGAGATAGTTGAAAGTTGTTTTCGTACTTGGTTAGTTTCACCATCAGAAAACGAGTTTTACAGGGTGAAAATAAATGTACGATGCGTATTATGAGAAAACTCTCGACTTTTTAAATTTTACTAGTTTTAGATAAGCGTAGTTAGTTATTTAAAACTATGAAGAATTTATATTCATAAAATTAAGGTTTCATCTAAAAAAAATACACAAAAACGTAAATGAAATGATGCATAAAATACTCTTAATAAATACGCATAAAACGCATAAAATACATACGCATAAAACTATGAAGAATTTATATTCATAAAATTAAGGTTTCATCTAAAAAAATACACAAAAACGTAAATGAAATGATGCATAAAATACTCTTTCTTACTAGTGTTTAAAAGTGTTGGATTAAGCACGATTCAATTGAAAGTATTCTTTTTTTAAGAACGGTTATTATTTAAAAGAGTTAGATGTTTTACAGGTTATTTATAAATAATTAATAGTTTGAAAGTTTACCACCCCTTAAAAAAAGGTCCTACATTTTTGGTAATTAAAAATCTTAACAGGGTAATATAAATTGATTCCAAATTGACCGTTTATGTTTGTGTTCGATTCTCTAAGAATTCTAATTTAGAGTTCCAAACCCGGTTTCCCGTTATCTTTTTTTAATGTTGTTAGAAGAAACTAATCCCTTGTTTTACCAATGTTTTAAAAAAAATGAAACTTCTCAGCAATACGGTGAAACTTTCACTGTTTTGTGCTGCCATCTACCAATTGTATTATAAACTAATATATGTCCTTGCCAAATACTTCTGTGTTATCCCAGAAGGTGGTTTGGTAAAATAGATTAAATTACTAACTTCTAACCTGTATAGATTAGCTTATTCCGCAGTTAATGCAGAACATTTTTCGTTTCTCATCTCTTTTTGTAAATTTATGTCAATATGGTTACATAGTGTAAAATAGAATATGCATTTAAATAGATCGTATGTGCAAAAACCACTATAGTTAAACTCATAGTTTCCTTGCACAGAAGCCATGACCATGGGCGGACCTATAAAACGCGTGGAGCAATCAGACGAAGAGAAAATTTCATCCTTTTTATTTTGTCTTTATCCGATTGCTCCGCGCGTTTTATAGCTCCGCCCATGGTTCGTGGCTTCTGTGAAAGCAAACTATGAGTTTAACTATAACTTTAATGATTTACAAAAGAGAACAATATTCACGGTTATAGGTTATGTCAGTTTGCAAATTTTTTTCACATAATTATTCAATGGCATTTCGTCGGTCGTATGAATTTTTTTAAGTGTAAACTGATGCTATTTCAATAATCATATGTATACCAAAAATATAATTTTAAAAAAATAACCAATAAGCTTAATCCTATCTAAAAGTACTATTAACCAAACTTTAACCTTTGTTTAAAAGCACGTAGAAGTTTTTCGAGCATTTCCCCAGGGGTTATCTTAACGATACTAATATCTCATTTTGAAGATTTAATGTTACGTAATTTCAACTGAAACTTTATTTTAAAGGTTAAACATAAATTTGAAAAAAAATAACATCATCATGAGTAAATAACGAGTGTCTGAGAAGAGTGTGACATCCAAGATGTTAAAGAAGTAACGTACTATGATGTGTCACCTGTTCATAGTAAGAAACGAACTGCAAACCGACTATCTTGCATTTGTATAGAAATTATTAGTAAATTACTTTCACAATAATTCTTTCGTCCATATTCATATCTGGTGCTGCTCTGAGTATATCTAAGTTAAGGGGACGCATTACCCTAAATTTAGGGATGCCCAGAAAATAATTAAACATGCTCGAATGCTGTGAGCTAAGGATATTGCAAAAAAAAAAAGGATTCTTTTATAATGGTGGAGGTTCATTGAAAATGATATAGGGGTTTGGTAAAATGGTTTTTGAAATTTTATGTTGATTATTTAATTTTTTCAGCTTGTGAATGGTTAAAACCCTAAGGCTTTTAGATAAATTAATGTAGATCTCCCAATTTTTTTTTACTGTGTTGAAAAATATGCGTTTAACAAAAGTTAGTATGGGATAAGGTCTAGTGTTAATAGATTTTTTGAAAAAAAAATGATGGTGATAGACAGCCGGAAACGAGTACATTTCCAAATTACCACAAGTAGACTTTGATGAAGTATAACAGAATCGGAAAACTACCGCTCCCTAAAAACCCACCTCAGTCTCGTAAACCTTTTAGCACGTCCAGTTAAGGAGACGCATCACTCACAGAACCATCACCATTTTTATTATTATTATCACAACTACTTCTCGGAACGACTAACTCGGGTCTTCTATTTTTAATACTCGTACAGCTGCTGAACCGGATCTATTGTTAGGAGAAACTTGTTCAAAAGTTGTCGTGAAACGAAGCAACAAATAACACCTAGAGGGGGATAAAGTGACAGGAATGGTAATAGTAGTTAAAATCATAATGAAGTGAGGCTTACTAGTATGACTTGGCGACTTTCAGACGGGTTCACTTTTTTAGAGCCAAATAGCTTTAACTTCTTCTTAAGGGGGAATGGGCGCGCTGGACCGCAGTTCTCCAAACTCAAGTGCCTCAGTGTTAATCCAATGGCGAAAAGACTATTTTCTCTGCCACATTTCTCCGGCTGTATTGAATATTTTTACAAACGGTTTTTTTTTTTAAATAATGTAGATAACTTACAGGTCTCTATCTTCCCACTTTTTGAAATTGCTTCGAATATATTGTGTAAAATTAGTTATTGAAAATTTAAAAAAATATTCGAAACAATTTCAAAAAGTGGGAAGGTCGGGACCTGTAAGTCAGCTACATTTATCACATAAAAAAAATCCGCTTGTAAAAATATGCAATGCAGCCGGATAAATGTGGCAGAGAAAATATTTTTTCCATAGGATTAACACTGGTGCACTTTGCTTTGGAGACCCCCGGTCCAGCGCGCCCATTCCCCCTTAACTACGAGGGCTGGTTTGTTTTGAACCTCCGATGGGCTGTAACAAAAAGACGGGTCAAAATACAAAAAAGTTTTTACCAAAAGTAATGTACAATACTGCTTATTTCTCCACGTAATCACCTTGACGATTAAAGCATTTGTCGTATCTGTAAACAAGCTTTAAAATACCCTCTTCAGAAAATGTAGCCGCCAAGTGAGAATTGAGAGCTGTTATTCGTTTCTCGCAGGCAGAAGGGAACAGTGCAACAGAAATTCATCGAAGATGAATAGAGTGTATGGATACATCTTTATTGACGATGGCTACGATGGCGTTGTTCGTGAATGCTGTTGAAAATTTAAAGGTTGCCTAACTGATGTTCATGAAGGGGACCAAGGAAGCAAGTCTGTCGCTACATCAGACAGCATTGTTCAGCAAGTTGACCAAGTGTTTAGGGAAACTCGAAGGTTTACCATAAGTGAGTTATAGATTAGCATAATGGCTTGGATTGTAGCGCTTCCAAATTGCCGTGGAGCTCAAAGAAACCACCACAACTCCCTTCAAATCAATGGCGGCTACATTTTATGAAGAGGGTATTTTAAAGCTTGTTTACAGATATGACAAATGTTTTAATCGTCAAGGTGATTATGTAGAGAAATAAGCAGTATTGTACATTACTTTTGGTAACAAAAAAACTTTTTTGTATTTTGACCCGTCTTTTTATTACAGCCAATCGGAGGTTGAAAAAAAAACAGCCCTCGTAGTTAAGAAGTTAAAGCTATTTAGCTCTTTAAAAGTGGAGACGCCTTAAAGTCGCCAAGTAATACTAGTAACCCCAAACAAACAGCTCATCCAACGTTGGTTCAGTGTAAAACGCATTTTTTTATTCTTTAAAAAGCGTTCATTAACAATAAAAAAAATGACTATTTTGCGTAGTTTTAGAATGTAGCACGACCTATTAATTTTCACAAGATTATAGCAATTACCTTCACAAGTAAGAAAAATATGTTGTAATCATAGTTTTATTAGCGAGTCAAAAAGTCACCAAGTCGATGTAATAATCCTATACTACAATCAATGGACAAATTATTAGACGCACTGCAAGATTTCATGTAAAATATTAAGTACCGGGTGATATTGTAGCGTTTTTTATTTTTAATCGATTTATTTTTTATTTTATATTATCCAATCAATTACCGATTTATTTGACATAAATAAAACAGCATTCATTTAGAAAAGCATAAGTTTATTAAGTTTTAAAGAAAAGTGAAATGAATGTTAGTAAAAGTCAATATTTAGTTGAGCCACCTTTAGCCGCTATCAAAGCTTTAATTCTGCGCGGCATGCTATCAATGCAAGACTGTACTGTCTCCTGAATTTGAGGATGATGATTCCACACATAAATAATCTTATAATAAATAATTAATATAAATTAATCTTAATCATAATCAATCATAATTATCTTAAAATAAATATAAATATGTAGTCTACAACAATTCTTTTAAATAAAAATCAATAATATTGTAGTTTAAATATACCATTATTGCACAAAAACTCTTAAGAAACATAAAGTTACTAAAAAAAATACAGTGCGTCTAATAATTTGTCCAGAGACTGTAACTCCACTTTTGAATAGCGCCAAATAGTTCACCAAAAGCCTTTGTTTGGGCTTATTTTAAGGCGATCGATGGCTTCACTTGGAAAACCGGTTTTTGCATTGGTTTTTGCCCGGCGGCATTTCCGTCTTCTTATCTCTGTGAGTGAGACACAGTCGAGGTATAACTAGTAATGTTGGTATTAGTTGCGATTTATGGTTGGTATTAACAGAGTTATAAACAGCTTTGTGTTTTTTGCCTAGGACTTGATGTGATAGTGAGTTGAAGAGGTTTCGAACGTGTTCGAAATTAGTTAGTTTAACTGTGTTTAAATTGTGTAACTTTTTAAAAATTAAATCGAAGTTGACGTGTCAATTAGAGTAATAATTTAACCTTGTAAATAATGAGCACGTCTGTGTATTCTTCTTTCGAACGTTGATTCTTCTTCTTGACGAAAACTTACCAAAAAATACAGAAGAAAGTTATTTTGCCATTAAAATAAGTAATAAGTATAATTTTAAAGATATTAATTAGTTATAATTAAAAAAAAATTTAGTAATTATTCACAAACTACAGATGGCATCACTAACGGCATGTTAATATCTAAACAAATGTTTTTGTTTAAATTATAACTAATCAATATCTTTAAAATTATACTTATTAATTATTTTAAGGACAAAATAACTTTATTTTGTATTTTTTGGTAAGTTTTCGGGAGTACATGTCGTATACTTTATTTAAAAACAGGGTCAAAGTTTCCCTATTGGAACTGTATAGAGATCTGTTACCATACAAGACCTTTAAAGGATGAATACTGGACCACTTTTCGAGTTAGTTTTAAATATTGAAGCGTATAACTATGAGCCACAGAATCACAAAATTAACAACATAGTTCCCCAAATCCCCAACTCCTTTACTAGAAGTACTAACACATTGGAAAGCAAGCCTGTAATTCACTTCGATACGCGCCCATATGTCTTCAAAAGTAAATTCTCCGTATTCCCGTTGACTCATATACGTTGATACTGACCTTCTTTTTGAGACACACACACAAAAAAATTAAATATTTTCAAGTCTAACCGACAGTCACGAGCCCTTTTCAAAAACTAATATCAAACACAAATTACTTTGCATTTCTGGAAATGACAGACACATTTAAAAAGTCATCAATCAAACATCGCGACGCGATACAGCCCGGAGAACAAATCCACGGGCTCTTGTCGAAAACAAATCAAAACCGTTAATTATTTTCTCCGCGAAGAAGAAAACAATAAATTCAAATAGTTTCAATTTTAATTTCGCGGAATGGCAACAAAGATAGTTACGCCACCTGCCTGTTGTTCCCGGAACGCCAAAAAGTCGCCCAAACGGTTTATCAATAAAGAATGGACCAGTAAATAATCACCTTTGGGCCCCGTTTCATTATTTAAAACTTCCTTTTAGTATTTAAAGTTTCTTCTGATGGCCAAACTCGCCGTGTTCTATTCTTGGAACGGGCGTTCGAAATTTCGTAGTACGGAACATAACTGAATTAGAGGGCGTAGTATTCAAGGTCTTAAGGATCTTCAAGGGAAAAAAAATATGTAAAATAAGTTTAATGTGTATTTTTTTCCAAGAGTCAAGGAAAGAAGGTCAACTTTCTTATTGCTTTGTTAAAAGTTTCATTTGGTGGTCCAGTTTGTTACAAATAGGGTTTTTTTTTATCGAAAATTTCTTATTCATGTACAAAAATATCTATAGGTACTGGATACTTATTCTTGAAAGTCAGTTACTTACAATAATAAAAGCAATACTAAGCTATTTTAAAATTTTTAGCCTTCATAGGTTCTGCCCTGCTTTCATGTCAAGTTTTCTATATCGGATCAGTTTGGACAAACAAAATCCCACCAATAAAAAGAAGCCGTGAATATGTGATTGGTGCACGTTAATTCTGTCGTCCAAATTCCTGACGCTGCGAACTATTAGTAGTCAGGACTCGTAAGTATTAGAACAAATCGACATTGACTGTCTCTATCCAAGACATAATACATAAACAAGACTCAACGATGACTCTACATTTACCATACGCCAACTTTCCCCTACACACCACTCTTTTAAACCATCAATACGTATTGTAATTATTTTAATTAAACTTTCTACAACTTTAACCAATGTCATTTTTAATAATTAATACCATTCAAACTTATTCGTTTCAAGACACTAATCAAAATAATCACCAGACTTATTTCCTCGTCAAGTTCATTACAGTAAAAAAAAAAAAAGAGAAAGCCGTCACACATAGACAAACTTTTTTTTAAAAATAAAACTTTCCTCGTAAGTTTATTATTAAAAGGAAACGTGGAAACATGCTGACTTATTACATAATTACTTATTTTAAACTATAATGGTGATTATGTAAAGAAAAGACAGTTCTTTGACGTGAAGCAACTAGAATCTTTTTTTCTGTGCTTAGTTGTACTTTTTGTGGCTGCTGAAATTAATCCGCAAATTCTTGATTTTCGTACCTAGTATGAAAATTTTTAAACATGTTTTTTAAATAAGTATATTGTATACCTTGCGTCTAATTTGATTATAATAGGCATTAGCTATTTATAACCAATTTTGTGTCACTCTCTTATCAAACAATTTATCGTAAGTGATACTCCTTTTATGGAACTGCTATTTTAAACAATCTAAATATAAACTTGTAATTATTTAAACGTGCTAACTACGTAAAGTGATAAATTATACTAGTTTGACCCAAGTTCAATAGCACCCAATTATTTATTTACCTGTTTTAAAATAAAATCATTAATTTGTTTACATCTTTAAATGCGAATTCGTTCAAATTTTAAAAAAATTTTAAATTTTATTTTAGTATTTTTAATTTTTCTCATTCGAAAATTAATCAAATTAGTAATAGATTTTATAACGGTTTTTGAAAATAAGTGTAAGAAAGAATGAATTTAAATAATAGCCATCATGAATGTAATAATTTTAGCAGAGAAAATTTAATAAACTTTAAATGGTAGTTTTTAGGCACTTTATTAAATTCTTTTTTTCTCTCATCGATTAAGTTTTGTATGAGAATTTTTATTTAAGAGATGTATTTAGCTTCCACACGTTCAGTCCGTCTGTATGTCCGTTTGTCATCCACTTTCATAACCCAAACTACAAATGCTACGGACAAGTGTGATACGTCAAAAAAATTCAGCGCATCGAAATTAGATTACATTGAAAATTTCAGAAAAGAATTCGAATTCGAAGTACTTCAATTATTTAAAAATCTACAAAATTAAATGGTCATTTAAAAAGCATAGGAACCCATTTTTATTAGAATTAAATCACCTTTGCCATTCGCAACAATCGCGAGAAATTTTAATTATTTTAGACAATAAATTAAAATAAATTTATTTGCGACATCGATCAGTTTGAAATGAAGTCAAATATATTTTACTACGAGATTCTTTGTATGTTGATATAAAATATTTTCATTCTATTTAAAAGCGAGGAATATTACATATGTATTCTTTGAAATATAAATTAATTTTTGCAAACGATAAGTAATAATTATTGAATTTTCGAAATAAAATAAATGAAACTAGCCAAATTTAGCATGTAAATGTTTAATATAGAATTAATGCTGTGTTTGGCGTCTTTTTACCTGTTAACCCGTTTACACACAACATTTGTGTTTAAGTGACATATTCTGTTACAAACCTACTTGTATTTCTTTAAATAAAGTGTTTTAAACATAGATAATTATTCTTCTCAGATAGCGTTAATGTTATATCGTAAGCTTTGAACTAACCATTTAACTAGTTAAGAAAACGAGAACAAGGCCAATCTTCTTTATTATTTGTTTTATTGCGGTTTAGTTTATATTATTTCCTCATTACCATAAATGTTAGTGTCAAACATATACTTTGAATGCAAAACGGTAACTTTTAAAATCAGACTATCAATTATAATGTTAAAATCGGATCTGAAGGATGAAAATTAAATTAGAACTCATTGTTAATGAATAGAATTTTAAGTGATGTACCGGGTGGTTATAAAATAACGCTCGCAATTCGGAGAGGTCTGTAGCTTGAATGAATAATCCGAACGCAACAAAAATCGAGATAGTTACTAAATTAAGAAGGGGGAAAGATAATGGAATCATAAAAAAGAAACTCGTCTCTTGACCAGAGTTCTAAATTACGAGGCGTAATTGGCTGTGTTGGCCGTAATCGGCCATAATTGGCTCGTAATTTAGAACCCTGGTCAAGAGACGAGTTTCTTTTTTTTATGATTCCATTCTCCCCCCCCCCCCTTCTTGATTAGCAAGTATCTCAATGCTTGTTGCATTCGGATTATTCATTCAAGCTACAGACCACTCCGAATAGCGAGCGTTATTTTATAACCACCCTGTATATTTTCAAAGACTGAAGATATTTGTGCGATGTATTTCTTAAATGGAAATTATTTTGAAAAATATATTTTTGTAACAACATTTCTTAGTTAACTAAAACATAAATTAGTTCACTCAAATACAATTAAACCAAATCTTAGACTAAATTATTTAAGGACCAGGAAAAGTATAAATTATATCAAATTATAAAACATAGTGAACAAAATTAGGCTTTGTACAGGAATAAATATGTTAGAAACATTTAACAAAGTACAAAATGTGGGTCACTGTGAACAAATAGAGGCATTTTTTTTCTACGTAGTTAATGTTTAAATTAAAAGGATTGAGTTATAAAGTTAAAAATCAAATCATTTTTATATTCTAATTATTTAAATTAATTTAATAAAATAACATTTAATGTTAATTAAAAAAATTCATAATAAACAACGAAGTAACTTTCTAAAGAATATTCTCCAACAGAAATACATATCAAATTGAAATGGTCAATTATAATAAAAGTAAACAACAACAAAGTCCAACCCCCCTGTAGATCCGGCTTGGGAAAAATAAATCTCCAAAAACTGTAACTGCACTCTTGAAATTACAAGTTACAATCCAAAAACATCCCGGTGCTCAGAAAAAAAAATCGAAATGGCGACCTAACTTGGTTCTTTTTTTTTAACAAAACTATTATCACTCAAACAAAAGAATAAAATGTTTATTCGGAAATAGAATAATCACTATTCATGTTTTAATGGACATGGAACAAGGCGATCGAAATAAATAAATAATAAAAAATCGTTTGGTCGAATAAATTGTTCCATTTAATTTAGAACTAAGAAGCGCGCATTTATCTGAAGATTCGGATTCGGAAATAGAATAATAACTTATCATTTTTTAATGGGCATGGAACAAAGCGATCGAAATAGAAAAAAAATATTCGAATCATTTGGTCGAATAAATTGTTCCATTTAATTTAGAACTAAGAAGCGCGCTTTTATCTGAAGGTTATGATTCGCGAACGACCTTGGATAAATGCGGAAGCGAAGGCGAATTTTCAGACAGGGAGCGTATATGGCATCACCTGTGTCGAAAGCTTTGTAAACAAAGAATTTGGCGAGCGAGGGCCAAAAGTGGCGAGGAATGGCGGTTTGACGATTTCTCCTCTAAGCTTTTTCCTATGGTATTTTAAAGGTTATCTAGTAGTTGTTTTGTAATTAAATTTTAATTTCGAAAGCTGTTACAACAATTTTCAAGGATTTATTATGCAATCACAGAGTCTTACGCATATGTGGATTATATATATTTTAAAAACTTAAAAGTAATTACTTTTTAACTAAGTAAGGTAATAGTTTCCGGCTGCCTATTTCTAGCCTCCTTCAGGAGATTTAACACAGCCGATAACGCCTCGTATTTTAGAACCCTGGTCAAGTGACGAGGTCGACACCTGAGCGGGCACCCAACGGAACTTCGAGCGACATCGTACGCTAACGCCGTCGGGACTTTGGACTCCACAGATTTTACGAGCACGTCTGTCCCTGTGTACTCGGGCCCATCCGTGATGAGGATTTTTCTACTATTTCCAGCACGGATCCGATTTATATTATGACTGGCAGTAGGTGGGATTCGAACCCCCGCACTCCTGGGAAGGTTGAATCTCTAGGCTGATGCCCTAACCACTCGGCCCCCGACGGGCCTTTAACTAAGTGTACCTTACTTAATTTTGTGTGTAATCTGGCATATTTTAATCGGTGTGAATAATTAAAATTAAATTTATTCCCCATGCGTTATTGACTTACGAAAAATACCTATGCATAGCATTATAAATAATGACTTTAAACTCGATATTATAGCTCTATGAATATGGCTACATTGATAGTATTCTTCTACATTGAGTGTATCAAAAAAATTACCCAAATCGGGAACGCTATTCACAAAATAGTTTTGAATTGTGTTACGCAATGCATTTATTAACGATATCTTTTAATGAGATGCAATATGTATCCTGCAGTAAAAAAAAGTTGATTGATAAATATGAATCACTGAAATGGCAAGAAAGGCTCGTGATTTTTTTAAGACTTGATAGCTGCTATTAGTGTTAACGCTTACACTCATATTAACTAATAAATTGTCTTAAGAACAAATAAGGCTCATAGACTAATCTATAATAAATATTCAAATAGCAGGTAAATATCGTTAATATTATGAACTGATAGTATTCGATTACATGGTTCGTTGGTTGGTTCGTAGACATATATATTCAGGTTTGTGTGCTTGGTCAGCGACCCGCTATAACCTCGTCAGTAAGACAAACAACAACAACACATAAGTGGATCATCTAATTTTAAGGACAGAGGCAACTAGGGATCCCAGAATTGGCTTGTCACCCAGAGGTATTGATTTGGTATGGGAACTTAGAGGACTTTCGGACCCAACAGATTTAACGAGCACGTACTCCGCATATACTCGTAGTCTTCAGTGGTACCGGACTTCGATCGCAGGACCTTCCGATCCCGAGACCGAGACGCTGACCACTAGGCTCACTACGGCCCCATTCGATTACATTAACATGTTTGCTCTGAAAAACACGTCAAGTCGTTTTCACAGTTCAGAGTTTTTCAGGTTTAAGGTGGTGTGGTTTTAAATTGCGACGCTTGTCTTTAACAACCATTGGGTAGCTCTAGCACAATGATAATTCAGCCCTACTCAGTCGTGTAGCACTAGTACGACGTTAATTAAAACAAACCAAAAATGTTGCCTTGCATGAGAAAAGTCCTTGTTTCGGGTTCCAAGCATTGCCAAGATAACTACCGACCTATAAACAGTCTGCACAGCTAAAAAATATGACGAGAAATAACCTGCGTAGAGGAAATACACGTTAAATATGCTCCTGACGCTACGTAAGATGTCGCTTTTAAATGTGGCGTTGGGTGCCCACTCAGATGCCGGCCCGTCACTTAACTATGCCTTATAATTAGGACGCCAACAGCCTAGTCTGACGATTAAGTTCAATCCAACCTAACGTCAACTTATTCCAAATTGCTTAGAAAATTCACAACGCGATCACCGGCCAAGTAATATGCATCCTGCCTTGACTTCTGAGCCGATCGCTGGTTTCCGGTTGTCGCCAGAAGCCGGCAACCCTAATTAGACAGTACAGTTCTAGTGACATATTATACCCCCTCAGGTACTTTATTCTTTCCTAGAATCACCCCAACAGTCACGCCAAAAATACTTTTTTGACGCTTTTGTGTTGGACGTCTTAAGAACCACACAGTCGAGCCATATCTTGCTTGGTGTCTGTTCCGTCATGCAACGACTTTGCACGCATTTTTGAAAATAAACACGTCACCATATTTGATGTTGTTTTGTGTAAAACATTAAATAACTTGAATATGGGGTACTAATTTGATTTTGATATGATTGTATTTGTTAGGGAAGTAATTTTTTTTATGGATGATTAAATCGGAAATATATTTAAATCGTTAGTTGTGCTAGAAGTTAATTGTTATGTTTATATATTTTTCGCGATATATGAATAAACATATTACGAATTAAATTAATTAGTACATTTCTTTTGTTAATTATTGTATATATATATATATTTTGACAATAAATTAAATCTCAGCTATTTTAAAAATACACATTTCTTTCTTTAAAAAAAGGTTAACTGAATGCTTTGATGTCTTATTATTAATTATTTTAAACCAGTCCATAGGTTTTATTTATTTAAATAATTGATAACACGTAGTTAAGAATTTAAAACAAAATTTTCAATTGCTGTTATCTGTACTTTCTGTTAATTCTTATATTGTGATACACAAAAACAATAAAATGCTAATATGCACTATAAGGTATGCAATATAAGGTACACAATAAAACAAAAAGTAAAACCATGCATATACTTAAGCCAAAGTCAATATAATAACTATATAATCATTTAAAAATTTAATATTATAGTTTGTTTATTTTTACTTTTAAAAACTAAAACTGTTCAACGATAACTATTTTTTTTAAACAATTAATATGAAAAATTTAAAAGTTGTTACGAATTTGAAAAATGTAATAGTTTATGAAAATGTCATATGTTTCGTTACTACGGAAATGTGAGGAAAAAGGAGAAGTCGGATTTTTCTCTTTTTACATAACAGATGGCGCTACAACACTGTTTCGGAAATAAGTCAAAAGGATCTTTTTTGTGAAGATCTATCTTCGGTATCCCTTGATATTTTATATGAATTATTTTGTTAAATTATAAAAAAAAAACTATTTTATAAGTGTAACGATAATCAAATTTGAACCATTTTTGTAATCATAAATTCCAAAGGCTTAAAAAAAATTATTAACGTTATTATTAAAATAGATATTTTGCATACGTTGTTATCGGAATATTTTATATGGGCCTGGGATTTAATAATCTTAAACAAGGAAATTAATTTATCGTCTTTCTCATTAATGTAACCTTGCTTTATTTAATTTATCAGAAAAAATATTTTATGCTAAATAAGAATACCTTTTAAATGTATTCAAAAGAAAAATTTATTAGAACTTTTTCCCTAATTGATTTGAATTAAGAGTATTCTATTTTACAGTACAAACTCCTGTTAAGTGAACTTAATGGAAACGCCGAAAAATAATATTCAATTAATGAATCGTTGATTAGATACACATTGATTAGATATCGAATGATTCACCAAAAAAGAATATTCAATTAATAAATCGTTGATTGGATACACATTGATTAGATACATATTGATTAGATATCGAATGATTCACCAAAAAAGAATATTCAATTAATGAATCGTTGATTAGATACACATTGATTAGATATCGAATGATTCACCAAAAAAGAATATTCAATTAATGAATCGTTGATTAGATACACATTGATTAGATATCGAATGATTCACCAAAAAAGAATATTCAATTAATGAATCGTTGATTAGATACACATTGATTAGATATCGAATGATTCACCAATAAAGAATATTTAAACACCGATTTGTTGTTTAAAAATATGGAGTTAAAGCAAGAGGTCAGTTCTGACGATGTCGCCCTTAACTGTTGCGTTGGGTACCTACTCATGTTGAGCTCGTCACTTGACTGTGGTTCTAAATGAAGACGCCCGTCGCCAATAGCCCTCGTGTAGCCCTATATTGCGACCATAGAAGTAGGAAGGATAATAGAGAGGTCCTTGTATATGCGCAGTAGCGCATAAATGAAGCAGGCTAGAGCGGTGCATCTTGGGATACCTCGGTGTCAGTATGTTATGCACAGTAGCTCCTCTGAACTGGAGGACCTCTGTACACCTCCTTCCTACCTCTATGATTGCGACGATAATTCAACTTGACTCTAACCCCACCACCAATGCAGTTGAATAACAAAATGACCATTCCCTGAAATGATGACTGTAAGCGATCATGTCTACACATGATGGTCAAGCCCACTATTAAATCGACCGTATTGGTTTCCGGCTTGACGCTTCAGCAACTGAGCTTCGTGGGACGCTAACTTTCAGTCACGCTGAAATAAAAAAACAAATCCATATCGAAAAAATACTACCAATGGTTCTTCCTGTATACATCGATTACAGAACAAATAGACATTCTCGGATGTCGGCCTTGGCACCAGGCAAAAGTGGCAAATCATCGAAAAACAGCTTCTTTTTAGAGTCACCGTATTAAGGTATGATATGTGTCTTCCAATTTCCTCCTCTTCTCTATAATTTAAGTCGCAAACGTAAATATTGGGCAATAAGCGATAGCCCGTAACAAAATAAACCAAACCTTTTTTGGGGTTACTGCTTACGTGTATATACGATCCAATGTATCTCATAGTAAAGTATGAGATCGAATCTCAACCGATCTTGTATGCGTGGTTGATTAAGCTTCGATGGACACTGACTTTAAACCAAAACCAATTTCGTAGAAAAATGGCACTCCCTTCCTGCATAATAAGCGATCACAAAACATAAGCAAATAAGTGACAAAACATCTAAACCAATAAAGACAACTACAGAAGCTTTCTTTTTAAATCACCGCATCAAAAGGTGCGGTATTCCTTTCCATTTCCTATTCTCCCCTGTAATTTCAATCGCAAACGTAAACATTGGGCAATCGGCGACGGCTCGTATCAAAACAAACCAAACCTCCTCTTGGGGGATATGTGTCCGAAGTGGCGTCACACGTAATTTGGTAAGAATCCAGCCTTTGTGGGGGTCTTTAAGAAGACGATTGTTTTGTTTTGAAATAACGGGGTTGGGGGACACCGTTACTTCAAATGGCTGGTCAAGCCTAATAAGATCGGAACTCGACGGTCTTGGAGTCATGCTTGATGGCACATCAACTTAGCTGCTCGGGACGCTGACTTCCACACACAAAACAAAGTTCCAAAGAACAAAATAAAAGAACGACTTCCTTCCTCTATAAAGTGATTACAAAACATAAGTGAAGACAAAACGAGTAGAGCACAAGACGACAAGCTACTTTTGAAAGTTGTCGCGTTTAGATGTGGTATCTCTTCCTATTTATATTTTAATTTCAATAATGTAATCTGTAGTTTGTCTCAAACGTAAATATTGGGCATTCGGCAACGACTCGTAACAAAACCACTCCCGGGAAAAGTGTCCCTAGCGGCTTCACGCGTAATTGGTCAGAGTCCAGCCTTTGTGGAGGTCCTTAGAAAGTTTAGGATTGTTTTTTCTAAAATAACGGGGCAGTTCAAAAAGTTGGTCAAGCCTAAGATGAAATATCGACCAGTTTTGGATTCGCTTTTGATGGAGCATCAACTTAGCTGCTCGGGACGCTGACTTCCCACACAAACAACAAAGTTCCAAAGAACGACTTCCTCTCTATAAAGTGATTACAAATAAGACAAACGAGTAGAGCCGAAGACTCAACTACTTTTAGAAAGTTTCGCGTTTAGGTGTGGTATCCCTTCCTATTTATTTCAATTTCAATAATGTAATCTGTATTTGTCTCAAACGTAAATATTGGGCATTCGGCGACGACCGAAAACAAACATCCACTGGGAAAGTGTCCATACGGCTTCACGCGTAATTGGTCAAGTACTTTGTGAAGGTCCTTAGAAAGTTTAGGTAGACGATTGGTTTTTTTTAAATAACGGGGCAGTTCAAAAAGTTGGTCAAGCCTAAGATGGAATCTCGACCAGTCTTGGATTGGCTTTTGATGGAGCATCAACTTACTGCTCGGGACGCTGACTTCCTCACACAATACAAAACAAAGTTCCAAAGAACTAAAGAAAAGAACGACTTCCTTCCTGTATAGAAAGCGTTTAGGTGTGGTATCCCTTCCTATATTTATTTAAATTCCAATAATGTAATCTGTAATTTCAGTCTCAAACGTAAATATTGGGCATTTGGCGACGGACCAAAACCAAACATCCCACGTGGGAATGTGTCCAAACTAGCTTCATCCGTAATTGGTGAAGTGATTTTAACACTAGGTTTGTCTTTAAGAATTAGGTTGGCAATTTTATTATTGGTATCTTTGGGCTTTTATGTAGTATATAGAGTGTCAACAGTTTTGTGAAAAACAATATCTATTATAGGATATTTTTTTTGGATGGTATTGTCACTAAAGAGGCCCAGTGGCTTAGTCGTAGTGCTTCGCGGTCCGGGGATCGAATCCCGGATTGGGCGAGGTTGACCCATCCTTTCATCCCTTGAGTGGGTCGATAAAATGGGTACCAAGCATGATTGGGAACTATGATTGGGGGTTCCGCTTGAGGCTGACTACCTTACCGGGACATATGCCTAGCACCCCAGAGCCCTAGGTCACGAAAGCTGAAATGGGAACGCCAGGCCTTGGCCCAGTAATGAGCTGTTGCGCTGAGGAGTAGTAGTGTTATTGTCACTAAAAATATCTTCCAAACTGAGCTAGTTAATTTTTTTTTTTAATTTAGAGTCCAGACTTTGTGGAGGTTTTAAGATGGTTTAGAAGATGAATGTTTTGTTTGGAAATAACTGGATATTACGTGATAAAACGGTTAAGTTCAAAGGAAATAGCCATGAATGTTTTGACCGGCAACCATGTATGTTTTGGTTCGAGTAACCGAGCACTAATTTTAATGACGGTAAAAATTTGGAATAGGTATTTTTAAAGCTGTTTCGCACTAGGTGCTCACTGTTGGCATATTGACATTCCATAAAGCTTTCTAATCTTTCTATCAGTGTGCGTCGACGAGATAGTCAGTTTAGTTTAGTTTGAATTATCGTCGCACTAGAGCTACACGAGGGCTATTGGTGACGGGCGTCGTGTTTTAGAACCACAGTCAAGTGACGAGCCGACACCTGAGTAGGCACCCAACGCAACCGTTAAGGGCGACACCGTACGCAGCGTTAGGACTTTGAAGGATATTTAACGTGCACTCCCGCCACACTGGTATTATTCGTCGGACATTTTTAGCTGCACGGGCCGTTTATAGGTCGGCAGTTATTTTGGCGATGCCCGGACCCGAACCTGGGACCTTCCGCATGCTAGCCGAATGCCTAACCGACTGGGCTCCCTAGCCCCCACGAGATATTCAGATAACGAGGGTAAACGCCTGATCAGCATCATTCGCAATGTGGCATTAGAACATGAAGATATAATTTTTATGGATTTTTAACGATCTGTTCAACAATACATAGTTTATTTGTTCATAACTAGTTTTGTATGTTGGTTGGTTGGTTGGTAGACATATATTTTCAGGCTTGTGTGCTTGGTCACGAAGACCCACTTATAAACCATCGTCAAGAAGGACGGACACGACATACACACATATATGACAGATGCTGCCATCTATCGCCTTCTCCACAATTTGGACATGTCCCTGAAGGGCAGGGAAATAGTCTCGAGGGACCTGTACCCGTGGGAAACTGCGCAGTGACCGCCCACAGGACTTTCGGACCCAACAGATTTAACGAGCACGTACTCCGCATATACTCGACAAACACAAACATCCATGCCTTACCGGGATTCGAACCCGAACCCAGATGCTCCAAAGGCTAGCTCCGTAACCGTTGCGCCGCCGGGTCGGAGGAGATATGAGGGTAAACGCCTGATCAGCATCATTCGCAATGTGGCATTAGAACATGAAGATATAATTTTTGTAGATTTTTAACGATCTGCTCAACAATACAGAGTTTATTTGTTCATTAAAAGTTTTGTCTGTATGGACCAATAAAATCACAGAACATACATAAAAAAATATTTTATTCCATTTGTTGATTTTTTTTATCACTACTATGTATACGAGTAAACGCTTACGAGGTAAACAACCGGGAAAATGACCAGCAACAGATGGTTTCGACTTGTGTGCGCGCATAAAACTAATAACTCATCATAAAATTATACGAGAATATAAGCTCTAATTTGATTAAGAAGTAACGTAAAACTAAATATGAAACAATAAAAGAGGCATGAAAAAGAGATTATCATAAAAAAAAGATCGTGACTATACAGGGAGAAGGGAGACAAAAAAAAAAAATTCTTGGGGTGGGGGAAAGTTTTCTGTTTTATTACTTCGGGTTGAGTAATTTTATAAACACTGGGTTTTCTTTAAGAAATAGGGTGATAATTTTATTAGTAGTATTTTTGTTCTTGTGTGGTATATAGGGTGTCAACAGTTTTCTCAATAACAATAGCTATCGAAGGATCTATTTTATTTGAATGGTAATATCTTTTGGAGGCCCAGTGGCTTAGTGGTAGTGCTTCGCATTGCCACGCCACAGATCCGGGGATTGAATTCCGGATTGGGCGAGGTTGACCCATCCTTTCATCCCTTTAGTGGGTCGATAAAATGGGTACCAAGCATGCTTGGGAACTAAACACTGGGGGTTCCGCGTGAGTCTGACCACCTTACCGGGACATATGCCTAGCATCCCAGATCCCTAGGTCACGAAAGCTGAAATGGTCACGGCAGGCCTTGGCCCAGTTAATGGGCTGTTGCGCCGAGGAAATTAGTTTTTTTTAAAATATCATTGCAAATAACTTCAAAACTGACTTAGCAACAATTTATATCCTTTTTTTCGAAATTTATTATTTAGATTAAGTTGTAGTGCAGACAAATTACAGGGAAATGACAAATATATTTACAAATCGTTAATATCTCTTAGTTCCGTTTAATACTTAATTGTATTTCAATAAGTATAGACACTAGCTAATAAAAGAAACGCAACTAAATATATTGTAAAAATTCTTATTACATTGAAAAGTTCACAATCAACTCCCATGGATTACAATAATTTTTTCATATTTTATTTCAGACATTAGTGACGATAAATTTTTCATTAGTTAAATGTTATACATTTACTGTTATATAAATTGTCTCTTTAATTGTTGTGAAAAAAAATACAAATGGAAAGTATTGTTACGAACATAATTGAAATTTTTCGAATTCCCCCATGATGTAATTGGTGGTGCGTCGTTTTCTTCAGTGGGTTATAATTATAAAACACAGATTACTGTCCACTAAGGGGCCCGGATGGCCGAGTGGTTTGGACCATTACGCTAGCAGTGTGCGCGCTGTAACGGGTTCGGGTTCAATTAACGCCTTCGCCCTGGGTGTACATCCTATCTCTGTGACAGTAAAAATTCTTTCTGTGGGTTAAATTATAGTTTGAACCCAAATATAACAAACGTATATATTTTTTTGCAAAATAAATCTTTAAATAATTAATAAAAATCATTTTCAAATGGCATTTTTTTCATCGGTACGTCACGTGATCACAAACACGTCGATTTGGCTGACGTCACTAGTATGTATAAACAAACCTGTGTGATGTTTTTTTTGTTTGTAATTAAACTTTTTTCAATCTAACTTACTATTAAAATAAGAATTATATAGATAATGGGTGCAGATGATTTACAGAAGCGGATAGTTCAAATTTGCTTCAAGTAGATTCCAAAATGGTGTTTCAAAGTTTGTTTATAGTTACTAGTGACATCATAGAAACCACGTGACAGCCACAAAGCGTTTTCGGGAGTGATTTTTTGTCCTAATTTTAAAATTCATTTTTTCCCCTTTTTATGGGGTATTTGAAAAAAAAAAAAAAATACGGGTCTAATATTTTTGGCATAAGAATATTTTAAGCGAATAAATTTTTTTAGTCAAGAACCCTATTCCAGTGCAACCCTAATTCAACTAAACCAACAATATCACCAATCTAATAACCATATATTAACCATTTACGCTCAGATATAAGCAACAGCAGCCCAAAATCAGCAACATTTGAACCTTATCCCCGGCCCGTCCGTGGCCGAGTGGTTAGGGCATCAGCCTAGAGGTTCAACCTTCTCAGGAGTGCGGGGGTTCGAATCCCACCTACTGCCAGTCATCCTATAAATTGGATCTGTGCTGGAAATAGTATAAAAATCCTCATCACGGATGGGCCCGAGTACACAGGGACAGACGTGCTCGTTAAATCTGTGGAGTCCAAAGTCCCGACGGCGTTAGCGTGCGATGTCGCTCGAAGTTCCATTGGGTGCCCGCTCAGGTGAAGACCTCGTCACTTGACCAGGGTTCTAAATTACGAGGCGTTTATTGGCTGTGTTAAAGCTCCTGAAGGAGGCTAGAAATAGGTAGCCGGAAACGATTACCTTACCTTACCTTCTCCCCACCAAATATAGGCTAAAGGTGGAGTTCGTGACATGGTTCTTAAGCTGAGAATTATCACGATCAAGTTCGTTAGCGAACCCTTGAAGCTTTTGTTGAATGTATTAGGGTAAGATCACCCATCGTTTGATGTGGAAATAGATACAGTGGGGTAATTGGGGGCTGTTAGAGGGTTAATATGCTTTGTTGACTCTGGGGTGTCATTCTTAGGTTAGTTTGAATTATCGTCGCACTAGAGCAACGCTGTGCTAGAGCTGCTATCGGCGATGGGCGTCGTAATTAAGAACCACAGTGCCCGTGCAGCCAAAATGTCCGACGAATAATACCCCGTGTAAGGCAGTGCACGTTAAATATCCTTCAAAGTCCTAACGCTGCGTACGATGTTGCCCTTAACGGTTGCGTTGGGTGTCTATTCAGGTGTCGACTTGTGACTTGACTGTGGTTCTAAAATACGACGCTCCGTCGCCAATAGCCCTCGTGAAGCTCTAGTGCGACGGTAATTCAAAACCTACCCTTAAGAACCACAGACAAGTGACGAGCCGACACTTGAGTAGGCACCCAACGAAACTGTTAAGGGCGACATCGTACGCAGCTTTGGTACTTGGGAACATATTTAACGTGGACTCCCTCTATATGGGGTATTATTCGTCGGACATTTTTGGCTGCACGTGCAGTTTATAGGACGGCAGTTATTTTGTCGATGGCCGGACCCAAACCTGGGACCTTCCGCATGCAAGGCGAACGCCTAAACCGACTTAGTTCCCCTGCCCCCTGGGTTTTTATGAGTTTGGGTGAGTTACCAGTGGCGGATCCAGAAATTGTTTTTTTAAAGGGAAGACATATTTTCCACAATTTTAATTAAGGGGGCCAATTGATTGACCATTAAAAATCATTAATTATCCATCATTATTAATTACAATCGATTAATTATTAATTCATCATTATCAATTAAAAATCTATTAATCATCCATTAATATATACAATAAAATCGATTAATTACTCATCATTATTAATTCAAATTGATTAATTAATAATTGATTAATTATTAATTAAAATGGATTAATTATCCATTATTAATTCAGATTGATTAATTAATAATTGATTAATTATTAATTAAAATGGATTAATTATCCATTATTAATTCAAATTGATTAATTAATAATTGATTAATTATTAATTAAATGGATTAATTATCCATTATTAATTAAAATTGATTACTTATCCATTTTAACATTTTAAGTAACTAAAATCCATTTGCTATGAATGTATTCATTGAAATATTATTTATCTACAAATTATTACAAATTTGGAAATTGTGTTATTAATAAAAGTTTAAAAAACAACGTATAAAGTGGAAATGAAAAGTTAAAAGATCTTTAAAAAGCATACAGCCGTTTTGGGACTTAAACGAAGTTCTTTCTTTAGTACAAAAACAATGAATGAATGAAAAACAGAAAACCAATCCAGAACTCAGGATTGCAAAAAATATGTAACCTTATCCCAAAACATTTTCACAAAGAATATTCGAAATTCAACTTTTTGAAAAGTTAGCAATAATATACCGTAAAAAGGTTCATGCATGTTTTTTTAAAGCAAAACAATTCGAATGCGCACAAATATTTAGATAAGGAATGTTCTTTTGCATTGAAAAAAATATTTCCTTTTCTTTTAACAACTTAAAAAAATTGATTTTAAAGGTTTTTTTTAAAAAGAATAGTTAGATAAATTAGACATTTATAAATTTTCGATTGCGTGGTTGAACTTTAAAAATAACTCATTTAAAAGTGGTTTAGTTTTTGTTAACGAAATCAAGACTTTTTGCAAAGCAAACGAGACCTAAAAACTTTTAAACTTGTCTTTAAGTAAAAAAACATAGAAAACGAAAAATCGTCATGTCTTTAATGCTACTCAAAGAACAAATTTAAAAAGAAAAACTATGATTACAAACAAAACACTGAAGTTCAGTAAAATCAATCATCCTTTTAAAAAAAATCTTTTAAAAGAAAAATGCAACCATTTTAGGAAAATCTTATTACAGAAATTCTAACAAAAAATAAACATTTTAAATTTTAAAAGTAAAGCTAGTCCCTTCCGCCATAATAACCTCTTGCATCTAATTAGTAACACACTAGTCCAGCCTGGAACTGAACACGGTATATTTTAATAACACTTCGGGTAAACTAACTAATCAATAAACTCTTTACTAAACCCAACACAGTCTAGACAGGAGTAAAGCTTGTCTCGTTTTTCTACTGTAGATCTTAATGCATTTTCAATCTATCCCAAGTTTTACAGGGAGGTATTCCTTGATAACTTCAGTTAAAAGTATTCGGAAAGTTCACATTCAAAATGGCGTATTTTGGCGGTGAGCGAAAAGCACTTTCTTCGCCAAAAACAGAATAATAATACTTGAAATGTCGTTTGCGTGGAATTTTAACAGTCGCCATTTTGACATTCTCTTTTATTATAATAAAAATTGTCTTATTTCGTTGGAAATAAATTAATAAAAGTTTCTTTCAGTTTAATTCAGTTTTGTACTGAAAGTTCTTGGCCAGCCGTAGTCTAGACATTCTAATTTGAAAAAGAAAAAAATTATTTACCTAATAGTATTTTAGTTTCTGTAATGAAATCTTGTGATGTGCTAAAGTTCGAATAACCGTTAAATCTATTTAAAATGCGTTTAAAGAAGGAATCCATGTTTGGTTTTCACATTGTTAAATTTAAAATTAAATTATTTTAAAACTATTTTAATCATAAAATGTTGTTTGTTGTGCAAAAGAAAAAGCTAAAAGAATAATATTTGGATCTTTTGTAATCGTGTTAAAATGCAGGTCCTTCTTAATTTAGTTTTTCGTTTGCTGTGCAAGGCTAAGAAAAAACCATTTAATTTTTAAACAACTATTTTACAGGTGTGAGAAAGAAAATAATTTTTTGTTGTTTTTTTCCATAATAACACGCAAAAAGTCAATTGGTTTCAAATGAAATATCTTGATAAAGTTGAAATATTAAACGCTTTTCAAAATTTAAATTATCTGCATAGTCAACTCTCGTCAAATAGAAATTTTTTTCCCGTTAGGAAAAGTATTACATTTCAAATTTTTTTAAATACTGAACTTTTATGCAACTTAAAGTTTTAAAAAAGGAAAATGCAAACAGATTTAATGAATATTCTAGAGACTGCAGTGCCCCTTCACGAGTGCAACTTCAAAACCGACTTTTCAAATCGTCACTTGACCACGGTCAAACAACATCCTCCTAGGTTAAACATTACAATGCCCGCCTACAACTGACCATGTGTAATTTTTTCCCAACGGGGCTGCTTGTAATATGTGTAAATAAGATATGTGCCACCAAACTAAACCGCTCTTTTACCCAAACTTTACTCAAATGATGTTTTTGAGTCGAGTATGAACCCTAGTAAGAAAGAACGTTTTACAGAGTTCAGTGTTGGCTAAGAAGTAGGTGAACACAACAATAATTATAATTGCTGGTGTTACGTTCGGTTCTTTGTGAACTATTGAATAGTCCTAGTTAGAGTGTTTTACCACTAAACTAAACCGCTCTTTTACCCAAACTTTACTCAAATGATGTTTTTGAGTCGAGTATGAACCCTAGTAAGAAAGAACGTTTTACAGAGTTCAGTGTTGCTAAGAGGGGAAAACATATAATTTGCTGTGTTCGGTTTTGTGAACTATTGAATAGTCCTAGTTAGAGATTTTTTAGTACGTAATTGCTTATTTCAAAAAGTTATTTCTGAGAATGTTTTTTACTGTCTAATGGGTGGTGGTAATTAAAAACTCTTATTTAACACCTAGTCATCAGGAGACTATTAATTTGTCGTCGACGAGAGAGTGTGACGGAATGCTCACAAAAATGGCGAAAAATCTCGAGTCCTCCTCCATTGACCAATCAGAGTTATGAGAAAGTTTGAAAAGGTCAACTGTAAAATGTGATGACTAAAACAGTTTCTGTGGGAACGATTGATCTAGGTGACTGTTTGTCGCCGACAGGGAGTGGTTGGGATGTTAAGCCTTATAAGTAATACTTGTAAGTACCGTCAGTACATGAAAGGTTAAACAAATGAATATCAACTCACCCAACAGTGTGCAACGCTGAATATTATGCATTAGCAGCCGTCTCTCGCCTATCCTGATGGTAGTTCAGTTCATAATTAGTCATATACCTCCTGTGGTTTTCGAGAGAAGTGGCTAGACTTGAGTGATTGCGCATAGCTGCCATGGCAGCGGCGTGGACCTTGGGGACGTAGGTCACCAAGTCCTTGTGACTTGTGTGTGGACTTTGGCCCTTGTCGTCTGAGTCGTCCTTGTAGTCGCCTGGAGATGGTTGGCTTCCTGAAGGAAATGGAGGGGGTTGACGCAAATGTGATTGAAACATTGAGCTAGAAGGGAAACTGGAGTGAGGTGTCAGCGAGCCGAAAACCCACTCGCACCCTTTTGAGCGAACAGGGCAGAAAAGGACTATTTTCCCTACACTTGTATGCAATGCTTGTATGAGACACCTCTATCCTATTGACTTGGGCTCCTAAATGTATTTTAACATTTTTAGTTCGAAAGAAATTAACTTTCTTTAACTTTAAATTCCAACTTTTTAAAGAAATAACCATGTGGATCACTAACAAAGAACCAGCGAAAACGAACCCAATAGCGAAATAGGCAAGTTTCTAGGTTTTTTGGACCCGGTTCGTTTCTGCTGCAGTGCCGTGTATTCCTCCGCGTTTCGTTATTGCACCAGCTAGTTTGCTGCCCTGTTCAGTGAATCACACACCTCACTCCACATTTCTTCTAGCTCAATGGATTGAAAGCAAAGGTTTAAATGAGGAAGACGTTGGTGAAGATGGTAAAAGCATATCGTGGGGTAAGGACTACAGCTAGGTTATTTTTAGGTGATTGATGTTCACCAAAAATATTCCATTAGGTTAGGTCAGGGCCAAAGTAAATAAAGTACCAGAGATGCCTGGTACGTGAGTAGTTACGCGATGACAGCTAATGGACGGGGCTACACCTTTGGAAGCGCTTCTAAAGTGAAGCAGTAGAAATGGTTTTCCAATGATCGAAAATTTGTGTGATTTATAAATAAAATAAATTTTTGCCACACATGAGGATGAAGTTCTATTTATGGATGCTCGGAAATAAAATATGCAAACAACCATTCATTCAAAGCTGGCAACTCTACAGTGAAGTCGAAATTAAGATAAAAGTTGAAGATTGAGTTCCATTGAGGGTTGGAGTTGAATGAATGAGGGTGGAAGTGATATGCCCTTTGAACTTCAAAATCTGTCTACACCTATGACGTCATTCATTTTAATTCTTCAGCCTTAAGGACATATCACATATATGTAAAATAAGTCGACAGGGAAACTTCGGCGTAAATTAAAGACTTTTATTTAACAGCTAGTCATCAAGAGACAATTGATTTGTCGTCTGCAGTCGACGAGAGAGTGTGACCGAATGCTCACAAAAATGGCGAAAAAACTCGAGCCCTCTTCTATTGACCAATCAGAGTTCTGAGAAAGTTTGAAAAGGTCAACTTTAAAATGTGATGACTCAACATGACTTATGATATCAAAAAGCACATCATTCGATTCTTCAAACTTTTTTCTATCAGAAAATATTTTTTATTAATCCCAATAGATGTCAGCCCTATTATTTTTTTTAAATTATGATCAGAAACACGATGATGCCAAATGGCATCACTGGGACTGAAAGGGTTAAAACTGAATAGATAAATAAAAATCATCAATCCAAACTCACCTCTGCTCTCCTCCCCGGAGTTGTTGGATGCCGGGATCGAGTTGGACGCCCCCCCTCCGCCGTACCTCACCGCGTCGGGAGTTACCACCCCTCCAGCGGGACTGCCCGACGGGGTGGAGGGGTGCCAGAACAGTGGCGTAGCCGGGTGGTGGTGGTGGTGTAAAAGCTGTTGATCGAGTAGCTGGGGGTGGTGGTGGGCGGGTCCGTAGGGGCCGTATGCGTAGAAGGGGTTGTTGTAAGGGAGGACGAGGGAGCTGAGAATCGGGGTGGCGGGGGAGGAACTGTAGGTGGTAGGGGAGACGAATGCGGAGCAGTGCGAGGAGGGGGGAGTGGCGGGACCTTCTTGGGGGGAGTGGAGGGGGACGCCGATGTTCCTGGCGTCGCGCTTGCCTAGAAGAGAGAGAATGAATGTTAGAATGATGAATTATGTATGGCTAATTGAATACAAAACTATCCTTTATGTAGTGTAAGTCACGAGTGTAAAAAAGTGATTATAACTACAACTTTTAACAATAAATGACAACAAAGAAAAAATAAGCGGAATAGCTGATCTACACTTATTAAAACCAAATAATGTAACATGATTTATCTAATTTGATTTATTTGTCAAATTTAAAAACCTTGTAAGCTCCTCTTAAATTGTGACTTACACTACAGTTACATAGAATTAGCCATTAGTTAACATACATTTATACATATAAACATTCGCAAAATGGGATGAAACCTGTTTTGACGGTTTTTTAATTAGTTTATTATATAGTCCTACTTTCAGTTTATAGTGGCCGAGAAACGTGGGTTGAGGAAAAGTCCACTGTAATAGTTAGCTTAGACCACACTAAAATCATGATGATTTTTTTATAGGAACTCATACTTAGATCAGGGTTGTTTCTCCATATTCGCATTACAGATACTAGCCCCAAAAATCAGTCCTAGCCTCCAGAAATGTGGAGCTGGATCCTAACTGCCAGAAATAGAAGCGACGAACAATGTGTTTACAATGGTTAACACTAGTTTTTGGAACTGGAAAACAGTTACCGAATAAGGTATTTCACTAAAAAAAATTTATTGGCTTAAAATATTGTTATGCCAAAAACATTAGACCCGTATTTTTTCTTTTTTCAAATACCCCATAAAAAGGGAGAAAATGAATTTTAAAATTAGGATGAAAAATTACGCCCGAAAACGCTTTGTGGCGGTCACGTGGTATCTATGACGTCACTAGTAACTATAAACAAACTTTGAAACACCATTTTGGAATCTACTTTAAGCAAATTTGAACTAACCGCTTATGTAAAACTTCCTTTCATTATCTATATAATTATTATTTTAATAGTAAATTAGATGAAATTCAAGTTTAATTGCAAAACAAAAAACATCACATCGGTTTGTTTATATATACTAGTGACGTCAGCCAAATCGACGTGTTTGTGATCACGTGACGTACCGATGAAAAAAAGCCATTTTAAGATGATTTTTATTAATTATTTAAATATTTATTTTGCAAAAAAAATATATACGTTTGTTATTTTTGGGTTCAAATAATAATTTATTTAATATTGGAAGGTATTTTAGCGATACAGTCAAGTACCCTATTCGTTTAGTGGCACTGAGCCACGACTGAGTCAACTAATAAGTTCAGAGAAACTCTCTGTCCGTCCGCTTAGGGTTTTGAAGCTGTTTCAAACAAGAGGGACGAAACTTGTTCGGAACCTGGAATGTATAACCGGAAATAGGTATCGTATTTATTTGTTGGAAAAGCTGACAATCCCAATCGGACGGATAGCGTGACGTCAGGAAGAGCTTCTGTAGCCTTTAAGTAGAGAAGGCTATGACTGAGCTGTAAGAAACTTTATTTACACAATCTCAGACATGTCTTCCCATTGAGCTAGAAAAAACGTGGAGTGAGGTGTGTGATTCACTGAACAAGGCAGCAAACGAGCCGGTCCAATAACGAAACGCGGAGGAATACACGGCACTGCAGCAGAAACGAACCCCCGGGCAGAAAACCTAGAAACTTGCCTATTTCGCTATAGGGTTCGTCTTTGCTGGTTCTTAGTGATCCACATGGTTATTTCTAAAAAAAAGTTTGAATTGTAAGTTAAAGAAAGTTAATTTCTTTCGCACTAAAACTGTTAAAATACATTTTGGAGCCCAAGTCAATATGATAGAGGGGTCTCATACAAGCATTGCATACAAGTGTAGGGAAAATAGTGCTTTTCTGCCCTGTTTGTTCAAAAAGGGTGTGAGTGGGTTTTCGGCTCGCTGACACCTCACTCCAGTTTCCCTTCTAGCTCAATGTGTCTTCCATACTTAAAATTAGTTTGGATTCCTTCTGCTTTATACGATACACCGATACCTCAAGCTTTCACTGTTCATAGGCCATAGTATAATCTCTATTTGAATTATAAAATACATTTGACAATTAAAAGTTAGTCGACCTTTAACTTTCAATTTCAGACACTATATCTCAGCATTAGGTTTTGTACAACAACAAATGCATATCTTTAACTGATTATTGCAGAAATCAGTGATTTTATATGAAACATTAAAACCATTATTCATAAATAATCTCTATCACGTTTTGAAGAGGATTTCACTGAATTGGGAGAATTTAACTTATTGAAACTTTAATGAAAATGTAAATAATAACTAAACCCCTGTCGCCAAATGGGCAATAAACCACCGTAAAATGCACCACCTTCTAAAAATCCTTGCGATTAACTACATTTTAAAATACGTCAGTTGCACTGTCACGTTTGGATGTTTTTTATAAAGCACTCAAAGGTGTGGGCTTATTTGTATGCGTGTAGTATATGAAAAGATCTTGCCATTGCAGTTGCTTTCAGTGGTATAAAATATCCAGTCTATTTGGCATTTCAAAGAATTGTTTCTCTACCTTTTGTCATCGAAGAATTTTAGATAGTCGAGCTTTTAAACTATTGTGTTTTTGTTAGAAAACGTCACTAGATCTTCGAAATGTTAGATTAAATTTCGATGCTTATAAATCCTTTTTTAAATTTTAATTGTGTGTAATAGGTATTTATGTATAAATCAATTATCAAATAGAGAATTTATTCAAAACTTTATTTATTAAGAAAAAGTTAAAATCAATTTCTAAACATCTAAGAATGCAAGCGTGAAAAATTTAGGGTCAATTTATTTCATAAAATTTTTTGGGAGAGAATTTTATTTTACCATGTTTTTCATATTTTCATTTAATTAAAACGAACATTATTTAATTCTTCAAAAGGCAGATTCTTCCTTCTAACGATAAATAAGTGCGGGCTCAACTTAGTAAGAAAAAAATAGGATGCTGATGACTCCAAATGGAATCATTGGGGGTGAAAGGGTTTAAACCATGCATTCCCCTAATTCTTTTGAGCAGTGTATAAAGTATATTTTTAACGGAACATTAAAACTATGAATGGTTTATAACCCTGCGTGCCTTGCATAGTTTCCAATTAAAACATATTTTACCTCACTACTATCAAATATTCAACTGTTTGAATACTCAACTAATCTTTCACAAACCATAACATCAAACCAAAATAATTATAATTAAAATAGGAGTTTATGAAACTTTCGATTCAAATACCAATAAAGAACAACCCAACAATACACTTAATCTAATACCTCTATTGAGCTAGAAGGGAAACTGGAGTGAGGTGTCAGCAAGCCGAAAACCCACTCACACCCTTTTGAGCGAACAGGGCAGAAAAGGACTGTTTTCCCTACACTTGTATGCAATGCTTGTATGAGACTTCTCTATCATATAGATTGACTGTGGTTCTAAAATACGACGCCCGTCGCCAATAGCCCTCGTGTAGCTCTAGTGCGACGATAATTCAAACTAAACTAAACTATCATATTGACTTGGGCTCCTAAATGTATTTTAACATTTTTAGTTCGAAAGAAATTAACTTTCTTTAACTTTAAATTGCAACTTTTTTAAGAAATAACCATGTGGATCACTAACTAAGAACCAGCGAAGACGAACCCAATAGCGAAATAGGCAAGTTTCTAGGTTTTCTCTGCCCGGTTCGTTTCTGCTGCAGTGCCGTGAATTCCTCCGCGTTTCGTTATTGAACCGGCTCGTTTGCTGCCCTGTTCAGTGAATCACACACCTCACTCCACGTTTCTTCTAGCTCAATGAATACCTCTTTCAAATAAAACCCAATAACAGTCTGAAGTAAAACCATAGAAATTACAGTGAACAATAATTTAATAAATAACATAATTATCTTCGTGTGTGTGAAGGGCTTTAAACCCGTCTGGAAGAATCCGGAGTTTTGTCCCAGGGAAATAATATTGAACACAGAATAAACTTAATACTCCCGAACACAGCTTAGAGGGAATTAAGTGCTCCGTTATTGCAGACAATCCCCCAGACGGTCACACAGTCACGGTTGTAGATAATCACACATTACGCGGTTATTTAATCGCATCTTTATTTTAGCGCATCTCTGAATTGGGTTTGTTTGAAATTAATTTACTATTTAAAATGTTATATTCTATGGTGCGGAAACTAAATTTAAATTATTTTGCCCTTTTTTAATTATGTAGAAGTGATTTAGAATTATTTTATCTTTAGTGAGAATATAGAAATCATAATTAAAGTATTAGATTGGCTGATCACGTGCCCTCCAATGCTAACGACGGGACGCGCATGGAGGCCTTTACAGAGGGCAAAATGGCCAGTGTTGCTACCACTTTAAGGAGAAAAATACTACGAAAAAATACTATTTATTTTTAAAATTACAAAAAAATACTGGAAAAGTATTTAAAGTCACTAAAAAGATTCCAAAATGCAGCTAGTATTTTTACGATATTTTTTTGTAATTTTAGAATTAAATGGTATTTTTTCGTAGTATTTTTCTCCTTAAAGTGGCAGCAACACTGGCCATTTTGCCCACTTATTTGGCCTCCATGCGCGTCCCGTCGTTAGCATTGGAGGTCACGCGATCAGCCAATCTAATACTTTAACTATGATATCTATGATGGAAACTTATTTAGAATATTTTAATTCGTCCCTTGACGACTTTAAAATTTCAGTTGGTGTGATGAAAAATTGGTTATACTGGAACTTTTTAGCTACTGTGCCTCGTACGTCTGATCAATTTTCCCATTTTTCTTGCACTGGCTGTCACTTTTCGTATATTTTAGCATTAACTTATTGCTTTTTAAAATTCTAAGAAATATTATGGCCATTTACTTGGTATTCAAAAAAAATAATCAAATATTTATTTATGCAACTAGTGTGAAAAGTAAGGCTTTTTTAAACGAGTTGAATAAATTCACGAGTTTAAAAAAGGCTATTTTCAACGTGTGTTGTCATAGACTATTTTTTATAATAACGTGCAAAAAAAGTATTTATTAAATTGACATTTATTGATTGGCTTATTAATTATTTTATCACGTTCAAATGATTGGAAGATGATTATTTATATTAATGATTATTTTAAAATCACGTGCAAAAAGTATTTCTTAAATTGACATTGGAAATAAGATGCCGAATAAAATATCACGCTCAAATAAAGAATTTTACACCAATCATATGCTCTTATTTACTTTGTCGCACTAGTGCGTAAAAGTAACTTTGAAACACGATTTTGTTAAAAGCATCACTTTTGCCACGATTATGGATTTGAAAAAGTTAGTTTTTTTTGCAAGATATTATAAAAACAATCTAATATTTGTAACTATTAACCCCCTCCAAGAACTACAGACGTATAAACCTATCACCTGACTGTTAGATTTTCCGGCACAACACATAAAAGTTAAAAAAAATTGTATATATTTTTAATTTCACTAACGTTTAAAATTTAAAGAAATGATTAGTCACAAATTACCATCTGCTACAAAATTTTAACTTTTAAAAAATAAATAAATTTTCTATTAAAAATTTAAAATTTCATTTTATGAGTGAAAATATGTTTGTTTCAGCTAATTTGCTTATCTGTCAGATTCAGCACATTTCAGTCAACGTCGTTTTAGCTTCCACACTACGTTTACAACGTAAAAAGTGGAAGGTATTATAATCGTTCAGTCTGTCTGTCCGTCACCCACTTTCATAGGCCAAACTACAAATGCTGCGGACAAGAGTGGTACGTCAAAAAATTCAGCGCATTGAAATTAGAATACATTGAAAATTTCAGTAAAGAATTCGAATTCGAAGTACTTCAATTATTTAAAAAACTGCAAAATTGAATGCTCATTTAAAAAGCATAGGAAGCCCTTTTTATTAGAATTAATCCCCATTTCCATTCGCAACAATCTCTCGAGAAACTTTAATTCTTTTAGACAATAAATTTTAAAAAAATTGCGACATCGATCAGTTTGAAATGACGTCAAATATATTTCACTACGAGAATCTTTGTACGTTGATATGAAATATTTAAATTCTTTTTAAAAGCGAGGAATATTACATATTTATTCTTAGAAATATAAATTAATTTTTGCAAACGATAAGTAATAATTATTGAATTTTCGAAATAAAATAAATGAAACAAGCCAAATTCAGCATGTAAATGTTTAATATAGAATATTAATGCTGTGTTTGTCTCCTTTTTGCCCGTTAAACGCAACTGTTGTGTGGAAGCTGGTTATTATATTGTAATAAAAACGTGTTTTTTAGTTCATAAACATTGAACTGAAGAAAAATAATAAAAAAAATCTTCTTAACGATAAATTGTTTATTAGTTTTATTACTGATTATTTGATACTAGAAAAACCATGTCATCGAAATAATATTCAAATTTTCGGATTCAATCTTAAGGAAATATCATGATGTCATACTTCATTTATATAAACTTTAAATGTAAACTTTAATATTGTTTCAAGTTTAACACATACATCAAATATTTCATATACGAATATCAAATCGAAATAGTTTTTGTTAAGAAGCCAATATGTTGCCAATATTTAGAAAGAAAAAAAAGAAACAATGAAGAAAGTATTTGACAAGTTGATATATCGGAATCAGAGGCCGTATTGAACTAAAGTTAATAATATCAAATAAATTTATTTATAATATAAATATTTTATAAATATTATTATACAATTATAATGTACAAACAAATAATTGTAATAAACAAATGTATTTAAAATATTTATAATGTATTGAAGTATATACATTCACCACATTGTTTTCATTTAAATGCAATCTTTCGAAACAACAAAAATTTGTTTTCTAAACTATTTTATAAATCGAAAACAAAACAAACTATTATTGATTGAAGTTTTTAATGTCTAAATCTATTATATTTGCTGAGTTGTGTCATCAGATGGAATTTCAAACTATATATCGATCATTTGATTCAGCGTTGTTTTTTTTACTATGATAACAAAAGTTTAGACATGGCAAATGTGTGAAGTTATTCATCTTAATATATATTTCAACTTATTATTATTTTTTAAGTCTGAAGATTAAATACAATTCTGTTTGTAATTCATGATATACGCTCTTAAAACAAACGAGCGGTTTTAACTCGGTCTGAGTTAATAACCACTCCTTTCCGTGCCGAAAATGCACTTCCCCTATAGGAGTGGATTTCACTCTTTTTGCGGAGTGGGTTAAAGAAATAAAAGAAAACAATCTACGTCCTACACTCTTAAAACGAGCGGTTTTAACTCAGTCTTAGTTAATTTCCACTCCTTTCCGGTGCCGAAAATCCACTTCTCCTATAGGAGTGGATTTCACACTTTTGTTTTAAGAGTGTATTCTATAGATGAAAATGTTTCAAAATAGTTCAGAAATTCTTCCAAAAAACATTGGGTTGAAGAACGTCAGACAATAACGAATCGATTAAAAAAAACTACAGAAGGAATTTATTCTTATTTTAATTTCATTCATTAGGCTAGTTAAACACTTTAAATGAAAATGTTACAAAAAAATAAACTTAGTAATACTATTTAAAAGAAAAGCTCACACTTTTTTAATCATTTAACTTACACATATTTGGGAAGTTTTTAATGACTTAAACTAAAATAAATGCTCAAGTATTCGTTATCCATAACTTATTACTATTTTTAAATGTAGAAACAATATATTAAGATTATTTTTTATATTTACCTCCTAAGGTGTTTTATTTTTTGTAAAAACTGTACTCCAATGATAAATTAATTTAATAATAAACTAAATAATAGAAAAATTATCCAACACAATTTTTAAAATTATCCATCACAATTTTTAAAATTATCCATCACAATTTTTAAAATTATCCATCACAATCTTTAAAATTATCCATCACAATTTTTAAAATTATCCATCACAATTCTTAAAGATGTTTCCATATTCATATGTTTCCCATTCTACTTGGACTTTAAATGTTTACGATTTTCCCGTTTTCGTGTCGTAGTAAAAATTATGAGGATTAAGTTACCAAGTGTTTACAGGCAGGGAGAAAGCAGTTATTATTCTCAGTTGCGAAAATGCAGTTCCTTAGTTACAAGACGGGGTTCAAATCATTGAGCTAGAAGGGAAACTGGAGTGAGGTGTCAGCGAGCCGAAAACCCACTCACACCCTTTTGAGCGAAAAGGGCAGAAAAGGACTATTTTCCCTACAGTTGTATGCAATGCTTGTATGAGACCCCTCTATCATATTGACTTGGTCTCCTAAAGGTATTTTATCATTTTTAGTTCGAAAGAAATGAACTTTTTTTTTAAACTTTAAATTCCAAATTTTTTAAGAAATAACCATGTGGATCACTAACTAAGAACCAGCGAAGACGGACCCAATAGCGAAATAGGCAAGTTTCTGGGTTTTCTGCCCGGTTCGTTTCTGCTGCAGTGCCGTGTATTCCTCCGCGTTTCGCTATTGAACCGGCTCGTTTGCTGCCCTGTTCAGTGAATCACACACCTCACTAAACGTTTCTTCTAGCTCAATGGTTCAAATAGATGCTAACGAAATAACAATCGTTCCTCAAATACGGTTTGAAATAAAATTGAACTCCCATTGTATATTCGACCGCGCTTTCATGGCATTCAGGGTGGGGTCGAAAAAATAGGAAAATGAGCATAAAAGGGAAAAAAATATTTTTTAAATTGATTTAATTTTTTATTGTTTTAATGATTTATTATTATTCTCTTTCGGTCGGACTATACTCGAGTATGTGTAATTTGGTGGGGTGTAAATTAGCGTGTTTGATATTGTTCCCGCCTTTTACAGTAACTTTAAATGACAGTGGACAATTAATTTTCGAAGTTGAAAAATTTAATTATGGGCAACAATTTTTTTTAAACAATTAGAAATCATAAAGCGATCATTCACATTTTGTTTCTTTTAAGAGCGCTAAATACTTGAAATGTTTTTTTTTTCTTTTGAGGGATTAAAATAATAGCTTAGGATTGAATTATCACTAATGTAAAACTTGTAAAGAAGTCATGTCAAAATTTTGTAAAGAAGTCATGTAAATCCAAAGAAAGTAACCATGTTTAATATTTTTAAGTTTTCATATTAGTATGTTTTTTTTTAAATAGTTACAACCTCTATTGGTATTTTTCCATAAAGTCGCCAAAATGTACAACTGCTGCCAGACAGAATATTTCCAATGGTAACTTTCCACTATATATACAGTGGTCCTTTTGCTGGGTATTCTGAATTTTTTTCGGCCGGAAAATTCTGTTAGTTGCCGGCGGTTAGGCATTCGCCTAGCATGCGAAAGGTCCCAGGTTCGGGTCCGGGCATCGCTAAAATAACTGCCGACCTATAAACGGCCTGTGCAGCCAAAAATTTCCGACGAATAATACCCCGTGTGGAGGGAGTGCACGTTAAATATCCTTCAAAGTCCTAACGCTGCGTACGATGTCGCCTTTAACGGTTGCGTTGGGTGCCTACTCAGATGTCGGCTCGTCACTTGACTGTGGTTCTAAAATACGACGCCCGTTGCCAATAACCCTCGTGTAGCTCTAGTGCGACGATAATTCAAACTTAACTCCGTTAGTTGCCAAAGATTTCATTGCCGGTAAAATTTTAAAGTACTCTTTAAATTAACAACAACAAAAAAACTTTTATTTCCTTGGGGTATAATTAAGAGCTAAATATATCAGCTTTTAAATTACAATCGAAACATTATATGGCTATTTAGCTATTGCCTTCATAACAAATATAAAATACGAAGATAAAGGTAAATTATATAACATTGTTTACAAGATATTTGTTCAGTATTAATAAACAAATTACGATTTAAGCTCAGTTAAACTAGGCAGCTGTTTTATAAAATATATTTTGGAGGGTTAAAAAAAGTTAGTTAAATATATAACCTACTGAAAAAATTTAATATAAGATTTTATTATCTTTTTTAGAAACAATTTTTATATACAACATCCTTAAAGGGGAATGGGCACGCTGGACCGGACTTTGCCCAAAGCAAAGTGCATCAGTGTTAAAAAATCCTATGAGAAAAAAATATTTTCTCTGTCACATTTCTCCGGCTGTATTGAATCTTTTTACAGGCGTATTTTTTTATGTGATAAATGTAGCTGACTTACAGGTCCCGACCTTCCCACTTTTTGAAATTGGTTCGAATATTTTTTTTTAATTTTCAATAAATAATTCTACACAAAATATTAGAAGCAATTTCAAAAAGTGGGAAAATAGAGACCTGTAAGTTATCTACATTTATTATTTAAAAAAAAAAACATTTGTAAAAATATTCAATAGAGCCGGAGAAATGTGGCAGAGAAAATAGTTTTTTCGCCTTTGGATTAACACTGAGGCACTTGAGTTTGGGGCACCCGCGGTCCAGCGCGCCCATTCCCCCTTAAACATGAGCAGTTACATGTATTATCTACACAAAAATAAAATGATGGAAACCACCTTTTAATTGTTTGGTTATTAACGGCCACTACTCCATTTACAAATGACCAGGTGCGTTGTAAAACAATGAACTTAAGAGGGATTGTCAGTCCCATAGAGCTAATGCATTAGTTTTCTAATCATAACTTCCGCAGAAGTATTGCTTTGCCATGTTAGCCCTTTTTCCCCAGGTATGGGAATCAACATAACATCGAAATGAAACAAATTTTGAAACGAAACTGTTATCTAGTTATTTAATTAATTATTTTTTAGTTTTAAAATGCCACAAATTTCAGCAGATGGCGACACTATTTTAAAACTTTATCATTTAATAATTAAATAACCGGATGTTATTTTCTTTTCAATTTTGTTTTAAATTGATGTTATGACGATTCCCATACCTGGGTGAAAATGGGATAACATGGCAAAGCAATTCTTTTGAAGAAATTATGATTTCAAAACTAATGCATTAGCTCTATGGGACTGACAGTCCCTCTTAATGCGATTCTTTGTTATTTCCACAAGAAACAAAAGTTTCAGAATTATACCTACTACAATTGAAGAGCTTAGTGGAAGAACGCGCTAAGTGTCATTTTTGAAAAAAATGCGATGTTTCTGTAAAATAACATATTATGTACTAACTTCTTTAACGATAACATGTTTCCCCTTTTCATGAACTTTAAGTTTAGTATATTTTTTACGGTTTTCAAGTAACGTTTTCAACATATCTGAGTGCAAACGAAAAACTTTAAAGCTCGTTTTTTCGTTTTCATCTTTTTGTCACTTAGCACGTTCTTCCACTAAGCTCTTCAATTTATTTCAACATGTTTCGGTTAATATCTTTATATCTTTGTTCGTTAAAGGCGAATGAGCCTGATTAACCGCCTCACTGTTAATTCAATGGAAAAATATATTTTTTCTAAGCCACATTTCTCCAGCTGTTTTAAATATTTTTACCATCGGCTTCCACACAACGTTTATAACGAAAAAATGGAAGGTATTATAATCGTTCAGTCCGTCTGTCTGTCACCCACTTTCATATCCCAAACTACAAATGCTACGGACACAAGTGTGATACGTTAAAAAATTCAGCGCATCGGAATTTGAATACATTGAAAATTTCAGAAAAGAATTTGAATTCGAAGTACTGCAATTATTTAAAAAACTGCAAAATTGAATGCTCATTTAAAAAGCATAGAAAGCCATTTTATTAGAATTTAATCACCATTGCCATTCGCAACAATCGCTCGAGAAACTTTAATTCTTTTAGACAATAAATTAAAAAAAAAAATTGCGACATCGATCAGTTTGAAATGACGTTAAATATATTTCACTACGAGATTCTTTGTACGTTGATATGAAATATTTTCATTCAATTTAAAAGCGAGGAATATTACATATTTATTCTTTGAAATATAAATTAATATTTGCAAGCGATAAGTAATAATTATTAAATTTTCGAAATAAAATTTTTTAATGAAACTAGCCAAATTTAGCATAAAAATGTTTAATATAGAATTAATGCTGTGTTTGGCGCCCTTTTACATGTTGAAAACAACTGTTGTGTGGAAGCGGGTTAAGTGACAGATTCTGTTACAAACCTACTTGTTTTTTCATGTGATAAAAGTTGTTGACCTCTAGGTCTCCTAAAATAACACTTTTTTCAAAAAAATTCGAATATTTGTGAAATGTGGCTTAGAAAATATTTCTTCTATTAGATTAACATAGGCATTTGGGTTTGGAGACGCGCCGTCAATCGGGATTACTTGCCTTTAATATGCAAAAGGCAAACTTCCAGACAGAGGTTTTTTTCCCATCTCAGTCAAATGACAGAGTTTTGAGTACAATCTGACGTAATTTAAGTTTATTAGATTTTTTAGCGAAGTTTAGTAGTTAATTTAATCAATTAATAATTAAATAACCAGATGTTATTTTTTTTTCAATTTTGTCTTAAATTGGTGTTATGATGATTCCCTTACCTGGGGGTGAAAATGGGACAACATGGCAAACCAATACTTCTGCGGAAGTTGTGATTTCAAAACTAATGCATTAGCTCTATGGGGCTGACAGTCCCTCTTAAGGCAGGGCGATGTGATGTCTACAACACTGTTTAACTTTTGTTTAGAGTACATAATAAGGAATATTTATGCTAATCGAGGAGGTACGATAATTAACAGATCAGTGCAAATTTTGGCTTTTGCCGATGATGTGGACCTGATGTCGAGATCAGAAAAAATGCCTTATTGATTGTTATAAAGATTTAGAAAAGGACGTAGGTTTAGTAGTTAACAGAGACAAAACGAAATATATAGCAATGGATAAAAGAAATGGACCAACATCGAATACCTTAAATAGAGAGCTCGGTTTTTGAAAAGGTGACAGAATTTAAGTATCTTTTAGTATGGATAATTTTTCCAATTGCTATATTATCAGTAATTTTCTTGAAATTTGTTACAAAATGAGTAGAGCTGAAACAATTGTAATAGACATTAGAGTGTTTTATTTTATTGATATTAAAGTGCAGTTTAGGATTATGCAAAAGTAATACATTTTAAATTATTAATTAATTTTTAAGGGATAAAAATGGAATTGACATGCTGAAAATGTCCGTCTGACTATCTGTCCATACAGCCTTCCAAAATCGGTTCTATCCGTCGGATATTAAAAAATATTTTTTTTGTTAAAAAGGTATGACATGCGAGACCTAACTTTCAAAATTTTTGTCCGTATGTCTGTGCGTCCACCCGACGTACATGTGCCTTCTTGTCGGTCGACAAATTACAAATTGAATTAGCATTGAACTAAAATTTTTAGTCATATAAATCGCTGTTGACACAGCAGCAATGAAATGAGAAACTTTTATTATTATTACGAGCTATACAAATTACATTAATCGCTTTTTGTTACCTTTCTCAAAAAGTATAGATATACATCGTGACAGACTATTCTTTCACGGAAATCTTACATCCACCATTCAATTTTCATTGTTAAAATTTTCAAATATATAAACTTCACAACATACCATATTGAAAACATTCATGTACAGAAATCCGATAACGTTTTCCTAAATAGTTGTTTTCAACAAAAGACCTATCATTACACAAAAAGAAAAGCCACGGTTCAACATTCATTCCCAGTTAACTTTCGTAGCGTTAAGATTAACTAAGAAATAATATCTAGTTCTATATTATCCTAAAGTCACGAATGCCTAAAAGAATATTTCGGAATAAAAACTTTTCAAACCAATACAAAATTCCTTGCACGGCGGATTCGGAAAAAACAAAATGGCTAGAAGTGCTTTTTTGAAATCCAGTACCACTTTATCAAATAGCTGCTTTTGTGGGGTATGAAAATCCCTCTTGTTCTTTAATTTATCTACTTGCCATTAGGGGTGTGATGTGACATCTCAAACAAGTAGGTTTGTAACAGAATCTGCCACTTAACCCGCTTCCACACAACATTTGTGTTTAACCGGAAAAAACGCTCCAAACACACCATTAATTATATATTAAACATTTACACGCTAAATTTGGCTAGTTTTATTTATTTTCTTTCAAAAATTCAATAATTATTTGTTATCGTTTGCTAAAATAATAATTATTACAAAGAATAAATATGTAATATTCATTGCTTTTAAATAAAAAGAAAACATTCCATATCAACACACAATCAAAGAATCTCTTAGTGAAATATACTTGACGTCATTTTAAACCGATTTATGGCGCAAAAATAAATGTATCTTAATTTATTGTTTAAACGAATTAGTTTCTCGAGCGATTGTTGTGAATGGAAATGGTGATTTAATTCTAGTAAAAATGGCTTCTTATGCTTTTTAAATGAGCATTAAATTTTACAGTTTTTTAAATAATTGAAGTACTTCGAATTCGAATTCTTTTCTGAAATTTTCAATGTATTCTAATTTCGATGCGCTGAATTTTTTGACGTATCACACTTATTCGTAGCATTTGTAGTTTGGGCTATGAAAGTGAGTGACGGACAGACAGACGGACTGAACGATTATAATACCTTCCACTTTTTACGTTATAAACGTAGTGTGGAAAATAACTAGTTCCATGTATGTTGTTCTTTAGAGCATAGTACTATGCAAGGGTTAAATTTTTTAATTAAATATCTATAAAAAAAATAATAATGCTGAAATTCCAGTGCTCGCTTATGGTCATCCACAATCAAAATTTGCTTTTCAGTTGCTTAATAGAGAAAAATATGCCATATTACATAAAACTTAACAAAAAACAAAGTAAAAAATCTATTAGAAAACAGAGTATTCCGGCCATTTTACTAGAGAAAATTTCTATTTTATAAAACTAATGAAATTATATCTCAATTTTTCAAAAGACATATTTTCTCTGCAAAAGGATAAAATCTGTAACCACTGATACCTACACCTGTTAAGAACAGATATATTTCAATTTTGATTTCGAAACAAAAGTTTGAAAGATGACGTCAGGTCCAGTTAATAATTAATCCGGTGCATTAAGTTTTAGTTAGGAGAGAAAGTACACTGGCTGAAAACAATTAGGGGAACGCATGATTTAAACCCTTTCACCACAATGATATCATTTACAATCATCAGCTTGCGATTTTTTTTCTCACTATGTTCAGCTCGCACTTATTTATCGTTAGATGGAAGAATCATATATTTTGAAGAATTAAATAACGTTTGTTTTATTTAAATGAAAATATGAAAAACATGGTAAAATAAAATTTACTCCCAAAATTTTTTATGAAATAAATTGACACTAAATTCTTCACGCTTGGATTCTTAGATGTTTAAAAATTGATTTGAACTTTTTTAAACAAATAAAGTTTTGAAAAAATTATTGTTATAATTTATTCAAAAGTTATGATTCCAATTTTTTCCCCATAAATTTTAATTAAAAAATTAAGTTTTTTTCCCTCCTGTTTTTTACCATTTCGTTCTGGATGCATAATGAATCTATTTCACAAATTTTAGATTTTTAGAATAAAAAATAAGAAGTTGGAACTGAAAGGTTTAACAAAAGTACGCAAAGTGCTCCCCTAATTATTTTAAGCAGTGTTGTAAGTAAGAGAATCAAGTACACTCTTAAAACAAACGAGCGGTTTTAACTCAGTCTGAGTTAATTTCCACTCCTTTCCGTGCCGAAAATGCACTTCTCCTATAGGAGTGAATTTCACTCTTTTTCGGAGTGGGTAAAAGAAATAAAAGAAAACAATCTGCGTCCTACACTCTTAAAACGAGCGGTTTTAACTCAGTCTGAGTTAATTTCCACTCCTTTCCGGTGCCGAAAATGCACTTCTCCTATAGGAGTGAATTTCACTCTTTTGTTTTAAGAGTGTAGAAAACGGAGTAAGAAAGTACGAAAACAAAGAAAATATATTTTTAAACTTTAAAAGAACTTCCAAAAACTGCGTTAAAAAACACGTTAACATAAAATTTTAGGGAGGGTCCAAATATGCAAGGAGAGGTCCCTTTCTTCCCATTCAAACTTTTTACGCCAAGGCGATGTTTACCACAAATACGATGTTTAGCAACGTATCCCAACCCATTATTACATGCAGATCCGTTTCTTAAAAATATACGAGACAAACAACCAGACAAAGATGCAAAATAATTAAAGACCTACTCAACCGTTCTTCTGACGTGTTATATTGAAACCAACTGCTTTGCTGGGAAAAAAATAAACTAAACAACAGTAACAATCAACAGTTGTTTTCCAACGTTAGCCATCCATCTATGTCTGGTGTCAGACACTTAGACTCATATCAGACGGATGTATGATTGTTATGCATCAACATTTGTCGGGTACGGCACGGGATTGAAGGGTAACTGAATGTCAATTTGAAATAGATGAGTCGCATTTTCCGTCACGGAGTTTATACTCAATGCCGTAGTCGAAACATATTTTTAAAAAAAATGAGCCATAAAAATATATTTTAAAATACTGGGTTTGTGTACAAGGAGGGTTTGAATAGGAGAGAAATGGTATGGGTTTTGATGGTAGTATTTTTTTTTTAAATTTTTTGAAACAACTGGCTGGGTATATTTGCTTGCCCCGTCCTGGGGCAAGTTTACGCAACGTATATGGATCTAAAAAAAAATCTTTTTTTATGATTAAAATCGCAAAAATAGTGGGTTCCATAGCATTTGCCCCAAAAAACGGCTGCCACGCTATTTTTACCCCTCTTTGGTCATTTTCAGGGGTTGCAGGTTCGGCATGTTTCTCCCATCAGTTGAGACTTTTAGGGTTGGTACACGGCCTACTCAACTACTAAGGCCGAAGGAGCTTTCCCAAACAAGTTCGGAGACGGAAATTTTGACGTCATAGTTCCGACTGACGTTGTTCCGAAGATGAAAACAACCTGTATTGAAACCTGTTCGAAACCACTCGTTCACGGCTGACCAAAATTTTATGGTTCCGAATGCGTCCGAACTGGTTTCTCGATCTTCGGCACTGGGAACAGTGACGTCAATATTTCCGTCTACGCTCATGTTTGGGAGAGCTTCTCTGGCCTTGCTATTGAAGTTGGCCGTGGCTGGTATTGTAATAAAAGCTAACTGTCCTTATACAGCCCCCTACTCTACAAAGAGGTCGAGTCAATTATGAAGTGCGCTTATTTCCAGCCCTAACCAGTCAGCTGAGACTTGTTTGGCGCCCCGAAGAATACCTCCCGTAGAGAAGAACCTCCGAGTTGTAATTAAATTTTACTGGATTAGCCAAACACTAGGTTTTTAAGAAAAAAAATATTTAAAAGAATTATGCTAAAATATAAAATCTGCAGTGTGACCCTCCCTTGGCCATTTTCGTGACCATCTCTTGAATTGCAATAAAAACAGACAGCATTAATTAATTTTTTCCTAGATTAAAAATGTTTTTTCAATTAGTTTTTAATATACCTTAGCTCAAAAAACTTTTTCTTATCGCAACAGAAAATCAAAAACGTACTGTTTCAACCACACCTTTCACATACCGTGCCAAAAGATCATTAAAAGATAACGTAATCCTATTGCAAAGGAAGAAAATAATATAAATAAGAAAAAAAGACATCTTTATTTAATCAATTCCATCGTATAAATTATTTACATGCCTCGCTTATGTGCAATTATTCAATAATCGCCTGTACCAAATGTACTTACAAGTTAATCTGATGTTCGTGTGGTAAAAACATCTCGTAAAAATAATTTCAGAATTAGCAGGAAGCGTGCAAACCATCGCAGATGTTTCTGGTTTCGGTCATCAATGCGTAACAAAGTGGCTTTATTTTGTAGTACTCTTAAGATTTTATTGGATGTATGTTACTGGGTGCTATGGGGGAAAATGTAGTTCCGTTCGAGTTTTTACCATTGTAATGTGTTTTTTTGTTAAAGTAAAAGTGCAGGGAAAGTTCTCAAGGAAATTTGGAATTGGTACAGGATTAAGAGGGATTGTCAGTCCCATAGAGCTAATGCATTAGTTTTGGAATCGCAACTTCCGCAGAAGTATTGCTCTGCCATGTTAGCCCTTTTTTCCCAGGTAGGGGAATCAACATAACATCGAAATGAAACAAATTTGAAACCAAAATGTTATCTAGTTATTTAATTATATATTTTTGAAGTTGTAAAATGCCCCAAAATATACAGCAGATGGCGACACTATTTTAAAACTTAATCAATTAATAATTAAATAACCAGATGTTATTTTATTTTCAATTTTGTCTTAAATTGGTGTTATGATGATTCCCTTACCTGGTGAAAATGGGACAACATGGCAAACCAATACTTCTGCGGAAGTTGTGATTTCAAAACTAATGCATTAGCTCTATGGGACTGACAGTCCCTCTTAAGGCAGGGCGATGTGATGTCTACAACACTGTTCAACCTTTGTTTAGAGTACATAATAAGGAATATTTATGCTAATCGAGGAGGTACGATAATTAACAGATCAGTGCAAATTTTGGCTTTTGCCGATGATGTGGACCTGATGTCGAGATCAGAAAAAATGCCTTATTGATTGTTATAAAGATTTAGAAAAGGACGTAGGTTTAGTAGTTAACAGAGACAAAACGAAATATATAGCAATGGATAAAAGAAATGGACCAACAGCGAATACCTTGAATAGAGAGCTTGGTTTTTGAAAAGGTGACAGAATTTAAGTATCTTGGTTCAGTTATCCCTGAAAACAATGAACTAAACTCCGAGATAAAGGCTAGGCTGTCTGCCGGAAACAGAGCTTATTTTTTCCTTTTTAAACTATTTAAATCGTCTCTACTGTCAAGAGCTTTTAAAATAAAACTCTATAAAACACTAATCCGACCTGTTGTCACATATGCAGCAGAGACATGGACTACTACTCAGAAGGAGGAAAAGCTGCTTATTACATTTGAAAGAAAAGTTCTAAGAAAAATATTTGGACCGGTCACAGAAGGAGAGGTGTGGAGAATCCGAAGTAATCTGGAGTTTAAGAAGGTTATGTAAAGAAAAAAATATAGTGGATGTGATAAAAATCAAAAGGCTTCTTGCTGATTTATTTGATAACCTTAAAGCACGAAAGTCAAGTAGCATAAGATACTAAACGATTATCTTTCAATATTGACTAGATATCTTAATGTCATAATAATATCAGATTGATATTGGAAAGATATAATACGACAATGTGTGTGACTAGGGAAACGTTTAAAAAAAGCGCATCGCTTTGTAAGAAACAAAACCACCCGCACCAATGCATAATTCAGTATTACAAGATATTAAACGACATCCCTCGATGTTGAATCGATATTATGTCATGATGATGTCAGATTGACATTGTATAGATATCGTACGATAGTATGTGGAACTAGAGAAACCTTTCCTGAAAAAAGTTAGTATTCTTTGTAAGACACCGAACCATATGCACCAATGCATAATTCAGACAAGTAGTACAAAAAAATTAAACGATCATTCTTCGATGTTGACTCGATAGTATACTGTCTTGATGATATCATATTGACATCGGATACATACCGGATGGTCCAGCGGGTGGTGTTTGAAACAAATGAAAAAATAAAAACAAATAATAGACATGAGAAGAATTTAATGTCGTTTATTGAATGGACATATTGGGCAATTAATAATAAAGAGGTTCGAAGTGCCCGCCATCTTTAACAAGGACAGCAGTTAGGCGGTTCTCGAATCCAACCATACTCCATACCCATACCTTCCTCCTTTCTCTATACTCCTTTTGTTTGGCCAATTCTCTTTCTGGAACTTCCCACAAAAGCTAAAAAAAAAAGCTTCACACAAAAAGAATTGGCCAAACAAACGGAGTATGGCAGGAGTATGGAGGAAGGTATGGGTAAGGAGTATGGTTGGATTCGAGAACCGCCTAACTGCTGTCCTTGTTAAAGATGGCGGGCACTTCGAACCTCTTTATCATTAATTGCCCAATATGTCCATTCAATAAACGACATTAAATTCTTCTCATGTCTCTTATTTGTTTTTATTTTTTCATTTGTTTCAAACACTACCCGCTGGGCCACCCGGTATCATACCATATAGTATGCTACAAGAGAAACCTTCCAATAAAACAGTGTATCGCATTATAAGAAACCGAACCATCTGCACTAATGCATAATACAACTGTTTTACGCTGTCTACGAGCATTCATTCATAAAAAAATCTCAAGATACGGCATGAATGAACGGTGACGCCGGAAACCGTATTATACAATTCCCTGATTCATTGTTTTGCGGGCGGGGAGAAAACAATGGCGCACTTGCAATTTATGGGGTACTTCGCCAAGACAGCCGTTTTGTACCGGCATCCGGTCATTTTTATACGGCTTAAATACCTGAAACGGGAATTAAGTGCGCACGCCAACGTAACGTTTACGTCCTGAGATCGCGCATTAATTGAGCAGCCTATTAGGGGAATTGCCGTATTCTTCGTAATCCCCTCATTGGCTGTGGTTTTAGAGTTGGCTATATTCTTTCGATTTGTAACATTGGGTGATGTTTAACAATGGGGTTTCTTATGGACAATGTTAATTGGGAAAGGATGTAATAGAAAAGTTATTGAAAGAGTGACTGTCGGTTAAGGATCTGTAATAAAATAAAAGGAAAAAGTAATTTGTTTTAAAATAAGAAGTCAAATCTAGTCTACTAACAATTGCCATTAGATTTTTATTAAAGTCATTCAATTGTATTGTCTATTAACATTTCTTAAACACATTTTTTTCTTTGTTAATACTCCTGACATTGGCGTTTAACGTCATAAATTTAACAATTTTGCACTTTATTTTATTGCATCGCGAACATAGACAAAGGGTATAAATATAATTTTACTCTATGGAACTTGAGTATTAAACCTAATTTCGCAAATCTATCTGGAGAAAAATGCATTTTAAAAAGAAATTGCACAGTTTAGCTTCCGTTTTAAATATATTTGGATTGCAGGAAAAGATTGTTTTGGCGTTTGAAACAGATTTTATGACATCGCTAACAAAGGCATTATCATAAGCATAATTGTATTCTATGAAGTTACTCTGAGTTACTAAAAAAATTCGCAAATATATGTCGAAAAAGAAGCATTTAAAATGGAAATTGCACAATCTAGTTTCCACTTTAAAAAAACATTTGAAAAACAGGAATAAAGAAATATATTGTTGTCGCTTTTAAGATATAATTTCAAAAAAATATGTATTTTTTAGATTTTTTAAAATATAATTGTAGTAGTAAGTAATCTTCTAATCCTGTTAAGAGGGACTGTCAGTCCCATAGAGCTAATGCATTAGTTTTGAAATCACAACTTCCGCAGAAGTATTGCTTTGCCATGTTATCCCATTTTCACCAAGTATGTGAATCATCATAACATCAATTTAAAACAAAATAGGAAAAGAAAATAACATCCGGTTATTTAATTATTAATTGATAAAGTTTTAAAATAGTGTTGCAATCTGCTGTATATTTTTGGCATTTTGAAATTTAAAAATTATATAATTAAATAACTAGATAACATTTTCGTTTCAAATTTGTTTCATTTAGATGTTATGTAGACCTGGGGAAAAAGAGCTAACATGGCAAAGCAATACTTCTGAAGAAGTTGTGATTTCAAAACTAATGCATTAGCTCTATGGGACTGACAGTCCCTCTTAAGCACCACAATAATAGTTCTAAACAGAATTTCTAGTTAAAAATTATTAACAGGAAAATACGAATAGATTGTTTTCGCTTTTGAGATAGATTTTCAAAAAATATTTGTATATTAATTTTTATATAATTGTTTACATAATTGTAGTGAGTAACCTTTGATCCAGTTAATTTCCACAATAATAGTTTTAAATGGAATTTACTAGTTAAAGGATTCCATTTCTTGAAATGTTCCTTGCGTCGTGAATTTTCAGGCACCACTCCATCAAAAGTAGAAAGGATAAACAATCATTTGCCATCAAAACACGAAAGTAAAAACTAAACACTCCGTGATAAACGTCTTCCAAACGTGAGAGAACCCCCCATAGAACATAAATTACACTATTAAAACAAAACTAGCCGCATAACCGGTAAAAAAACAAGTCCAATAACTAAAACTAACCACGTCCCGAAATACATAAATCAATGTAGTCCATTCCTGCAGTTTGTGTCAGACAGTCCAAAACAAAATCCAGTTTTGACTTATCATCTTTCGAATTACCGAAAGCGTCCGCCACGTTTTCTTGAGACAAATTTGCATATTAAACCAGGAATTCCAGCTCGTAATGACTGCTGTAAACAGTCGGTAAAATATAAATGTTAAATGCTAATTTAGTTTGAGTACTTTTTAAACGCCACTTCTACGGGACCTTTTCATTGTTTTTGATGTGTGCATGATAATCTTTTGATTCTTCTTTGTCATTCTATTTTTTGTTCGTATATGCAATCGAGAATGCAGAAAACAAGCTTTTGCCTTCATTATTTTTCAAGGTCCATCACTCGTAAAGGATATCCATACCCAGACAGCGAAGAAAATGAGCCAAATACAAAGGAAAAAGTAGCCAACACCCGCTCTGAATTGCAATCGCGATGGAAAATCTTTTACAGAAATGCAAACTTCTTGTGGAATTGCATACTTTTTTATGAAAATGCATTTTTGTATGTGTTTAAAAAAACTCGGACACACATACAATAGATTTAAAAGAGGATAAGTAGCGTTTATGTTCATCAAAGTGAAGCTTTGTTATTTGAAAACCAGCCCTCATTTGAATATGAGACATCTTGCAAAGTAAACAAGATAACATCAAATAGTTTTAAAAACGGTTTTACAATAGTGATTTCACGCTTTTGGGGTATATATGGAATTATGTTCTCTATTATTGTATTCTTAACGAATAAAATTACTAACCACTGCATAAATTTGCAAACTTAAAAATACGCAAATAAAATGATTTTTTTAAATAGTATATTAATAATTAAGTTTCATTATAATAAATAATTACTTTTTAAAATTTTATTATAAACAATAACCGAATCACACACTTTAAGCTTAACAAATTTTTAAATAACGCTTTTGATCATAAAATTATGTGCAAAATCTAATAAAATCAAAACAGTTATTATATTGTTAACGTAAGCGTTACTCAAAAAATGTCTTACTACCCAATAAAGGTTCCTAGCACTGTAACGGCTGTGTGGTGAAACCATAGATATCATAGTTAAAGTATTAGATTGGCAGATCACGTGACCTCATATGCTAACGACAGGACGCGCAAGGAGGCCAAATAAGAGGGCAAAATGGCCAGTATTGCTGCCACTTTAAGGAGAAAAATACTACGAAAAAATACCATTTAATTCTAAAATCACAAAAAATATCGTAAAAATACTAGCTGCATTTTGGAATCTTTTTAGTGATTTTAAATCCTTTTCTAGTATTTTTTTTTGTAATTTTAGAATAAAATGGTATTTTTTCGTAGTATTTTTCTCCTTAAATTGGCTGCAACGCTGGCCATTTTGTCCTCTCATTTGGCCTCCATGCGCGTCCCGTCGTTAGCATTGGAGGTCACGTGATCTGACAATCTAATACTTTATCTATGATATCTATGGGTGAAACGTTTTACCTTTTTTTTTTAGGTTGAGCAATTTTTCTGATTTCGGAAACCAAAACCTGAAAAATGGTGCGACCGAATTCTAAAAGTATGGTGAAACATTTCACCACTCAGCCATTGAAGCTACTATGAACCGTTTTTTTTGGGTGAAACCTAGCACGAAATTTTTAACAGTGTACAAAACTCTTGCTATATAAAATTAAAAAAACTAAACTCCTCGGCGCAACAGCCCATTACTGGGCCAAGGCCTGCCGTGCCCATTTCAGCTTTCGTGACCTAGGGCTCTGGGGTGCTTGGCATATGTCCCGGTAAGGTGGTCAGCCTCACGCGGAACCCCCAGTGCTTAGTTCCCAAGCATGCTTGGTACCCATTTTATCGACCCACTCAAGGGATGAAAGGATGGGTCAACATCGCCCAATCCGGGATTCGATCCCCGTACCTGTGGCGTGGCAATGCGAAGCACTACCACTTAGCCACTGAGCCTCTATATAAAATTAAAATATATAAAAAAAACCTCAGCAGTCAGCTTTTTTAAACAATTAACACAACGAAAGCATAACAGAAATCTTTAAATGTCCTTGCCATTTCTTAAAACTTAACAATCGTTTAGTCTTATAACTAACTACACTAAACAAAAGTATATATAATTAAAATGGTATTCAAAGAAGATAATGAGAAACAACTGCATCTTGTTGCCTTTTGAATAGTTAATTTTAAAATCATTTGATGCAAAAATATCCGGTTTTGGAGACCAACTCAGACTCTTAGAGACCAGACTACGAATTATGATAATAGCACGTTAAAGCGGCCTCGAATAGTAACTGCAGACGAATTCTATGAAATATTTTATTATATATTTTTCGAAATCTTTTGAAAATAAGCTAAGGGGCAAACGTATAAAGTTGTTTTGCATGCATACTATGTACATTTAAAAAGTATTGTTTTTTAAAGCAAAATATCTGTATTAAAGGGTTTGATATCGTAAAAAAAAATCGTGGATTTGGTTGAGGAATTATCGCACTAGAGCTACACGAGGGCTGTAAAAAATGGTGGAATAAACATTTAATATGCATAGCAATTGAATGAATTAATTTTACAATAAAATTTTAATAATTTTCAAAATTGTGGACTTTTAAATTGAAAGCTTAGTGGAACACATTAACTTCTACAAATTATTAAATGCGGAACACTTAGAAGCATATGTAATTAACTAACAAATAAAAGTTTTAAAAATAGCCCAACAGGCTTTCAAATTATAATTACGATAATGAACAATAATTTCAGGCTTAGTAATTGTTTTTAAATTAAATTAAATAACCTAATTGGAAATTTCCGGAATCGCAAACTTTAAAAATATCATCAGACATTATTACTTTTGGACAATCTTGATAGAATATTGAGCATTTAACGTTAGGTTTAACGAGGACCTTATATTATTTTTTGTGATTTTTTTCTCTTAAAGAAAATAATTGTTTATGGATTACTGATTGTTTATTGATTATTGGATTTAATTATTAGTTGACATCATTGATGTCAAGATATTTTAAACAATAAGGCATAACATTTTTGGTGTGTAAATGGTTATTAAATTATAAATGTTGTAAGAATTTTATTAATTAAAATGCCGCGCATTTTTGTTTCGTGATCCAACATCAGAATGGTGTAAGTGTAAGTAGAATGATTTTTATTGGGTCAGAAAAAATTAATTTTCGAAGTTAAAAATTATAATTATTGCCAACATATTTGTTTTAATTAGAACGCGTGAAACAATCATTCACATTTTGTTTCTTTTAAGATTTTAAGATCAATAAATACTTAAAATGTTTTATGATAGTTTAGAAAATAAGTATTGGATTGAATTATCATTAATATAAAATTCATTTTGTAAAGAAGTCATACAATAGAAAATGAAATAATATTGTTTGTTATTTTTTTTAAATTTATATAAGTAGGTTTTAAAAAAAAAACTCAAATGCAAACTTTATTTAATTCAAGTAATGGCGCATTTCCTTATTTCTTCGCAGTAATTAAGAAATTCAACACAAATTAGTTTCCAGTTACTAATGATAAATATGAGGCCCAGTGGCTTAGTGGTAGTGCTTCGCATTGCCACGCCACAGGTCCGGGGATCGAATCCCGGATTGGGCGAGGTTGACCCATCCTTTCATCCCTTGAGTGGGTCGATAAAATGGGTACCAAGCATGCTTGGGAACTAAACACTGGGGGTTCCACGTGAGGCTGACCACCTTACCGGGACATATGCCTAGCCCAGAGCCTAGGTCACGAAAGCTGAAATGGGCGCAGCAGGCCTTGGCCCAGAAATGGGCTGTTGCGCCGCTGAGTTTAGTAGTAATGATAAATATTTGAAACAGAACCAAAAATTTCGACTATAGTGAAAAGCGGTATTATGAAAGTTTAGTTTGAATTATCGTCGCACTAGAGCTACACGAGGGCTATTGGCAACTGGCGTCAAATTTTAGAACCACAGGTATTGTACCAGAAAATACAAGACTACAATATTTATTCTACTTTTTATTCTAAAACTGTTTTTATTCTTAAATCCAACCAATTTGCTGTAAACGTGTTGAATATATATACTATTTATAAGCCATCATTTACAATTAAAAACATGACTAAAAAGAGGTTACAGTGAAAAAACAAAATCGCACTGCAACATTTGGGAGTTAATTTTTAAAAAGACTTTTCTAACCACAATTTACTTAAAATTAAAGAATAATACTAGTGATGCTTATATTTTCATGGGGCTGGGGAGCCCAGTCGGTTAGGCATTCGCCTAGCATGCGGATGGTCCCAGGTTCGGGTCCGGGCATCGCCAAAGTAGCTGCCGGCTATAAACGGCCCGTGCAGCCAAAAATGTCCGACGAATAATACCCCGTGTAGAGGGAGTGCACGTTAAATATCCTTCAAAGTCCTAACGCTGCGTACGATGTTGCCCTTAACGGTTGCGTTGGGTGCCTACTCAGGTGTCGGCTCGTCACTTTATTGTGGTTCTAAAATACGGCGCCCGTCGCCAATAGCCTTCATGTAGCTCTAGTGCGACGATAATTCAAACTAAACTAAACTTATATTTTCATAATCTAAACAGTACCACGTACATTCTTTTAACATTTTGGCGCCACATTATGGAGTCTACTAAGTACGGAGGCACAAAGAAAAAAATATTTTTTGAACCCTAAGCTATTTTTCCGTTTTTGTTTTTGAGTCATTGCATGCTTTATTTTTAAAGTTGTGGCTTTTGAACTTTTATGCTGTTCTATCAAAAGTAGGAGATGTTATGAATTCGCACAATATTTTAAACTCGCAGAAAAATGCATTGAAAATTGATTTTAGAAAACGCAATTAAAACTTTCTCCAAATGATAGATTTCTGCATGTTTGTAAGCCTGTACGTACCCTCAACAACAGTTTTATGTTTCTATCATAACTATTAACTCACAACTATTTAACCATACATCATGATCAATACTTTTATTGCAAAGGAGAAACATAACTATCAACAAAGCTCTTTTTTTAAAGGTTTAAACAAAAAAAATAGTTAAACATTTATATTTTGAAATTTTATCAAAAGCTGAAATATTCAGAGAGTTATGATCCACAGTTGGCTCAATTTATCTTTATCTAAATGGTTACTGAAAGATGTTATACGCAAGATTAAGATTTTAAACAAGGAAATTTATAAAGAAAAAAACTGTACAAATATAACTTGTTTAATACATAATTTTTCGTACAATACAGGGTGGCCCAAAAGTAGCCGAACAGTTAATGTTGTTCCATTGGTAAGAACTTTGGGTTATTCAGAACTGGTATTTGACCTAGTGGTGCTTAGTTTTGTTGGTTGGCTAAATTAAAGTCGTACTACAGCGTATCTTATCCAAAGAGTAGCAATTCGTGGACTTAGACTGGTTTAGTTTCGAGATATCTTCGGTTTATTAGACCTTACCGACCAGGCTATCCCGGCCCCGTTTATTTGTTTGATGCTCTAGAAATATGCAAATGTCACCAGAGGACGGGACCAGGTGGTTGCAGGAATGCATCAATGTCGAAGGTAGACAATTTGAGCACCTTCGGGATTAAGAATGTAAATATATGTATGTAAATAAAGCTGTCACTTTTGACTATGGTTCTTAATTACGATGCCTGTCGCCAATAACTCTCCTGTAGCTCTAGTACTACGATAATTCAACCAAACTAAACTTAACCTGTATTAAAATAACTGTTTCTGTATAAATAACTGTATACTTAACTAACTGTTAGGCTACTTTTGGGCCACCCTGTATAAATGATAAACAGAAGATCAAAAACTATTGTTCAATCATGAAATTCGGTGCATATCAAAATAAAAATCATAAAATCTTGCAATCTGTGTACACCATTACACCCCTAAACTTTAAATATACCCCACTGAATATCAAATGCTATTAGTACTTATAATAGCATGTAAATAAATATTTAGAATTGTTTGTTTTACTACATAAAAGTTGTCGCATAAAAGTTAAACAAATTTTAATTTTAAATTAAACATGCTTTACCAAGTATACTTAGCTATAGTATAGCTTGAATATCTGATGATTCTTTTAACCAAAACACAGACATTATTTTAAGTGTGCGTGTGTGTTTTCGTAAATATATGTATATTTTAAACATCATTGCTATTAGTTTTATTAGAAATTATCCTTGACACACAATTTAAAAAGTTTTCAAAATACGTGGGGTGAAAAATTTGAAGTAACCTTCTACAAAAAGTTTTTTTTTCAGAATGATAAATCCAAAATCTATTGGATATTTTTTAAATCAATGTTTTTAATATCTAAAACAACTGCTTGATCGATTAACGAAGATGCTTATAAACGTTTCAATAAAAATAACAAGTGTATTTTTTAAAAAACTGAACTACAATTATCTCAGATCAACACGGAGAATATTTGTCTTTTAATGATATTTTTGATCAAACTAATGAAACCTGCAATGGCAACAAACTTCAATCACAACTTGCGACAACTTTTACGCAAACAACGAACGATGATTGATCGTAGTTTTTGCCATTGTAATTTCAAATTTCAGCTAAGGAAACACGGCAAAAGCAAACACCAATTTTATGAAAAGCGTATCCCCCTTTTCACACAAAACACACACACACACATATAGTTGGGTAAAATCCAATCAAAACTCCTCCCACCCGAATTCAAGGATGTCGGACTTTATATTTTTTGACTAAGTGCGCTTGCTCACGAAAGCGCATAATGACACAACAAAATGTGCGTCGTAAAACACGAAGCATAAATAAACACACGGACACAAAAAAACTTTTATAAATTTTTCGAAAATATGACAGAATTTCAGAGATTGGCTGGTGGCTACACCTAGATACATCGCAATGTCGATTTGACAAAATCGCAATGGCAATTTTTAAAAAAAAAAAAATTGAAGTGTTATATTGGTATGGACACTTATAAATATGTACATTTTTATAGTAGCGCATGTATAGTGTGTAGGTAAATTAGGAGCTAGAAAGATTTACAATTTAGTTAGGGTTTACAATACTTCATTACACTCTTAAAACAAAAGAGTGAAATTCACTCCTATAGGAGAAGTGCATTTTCGGAACCGGAAAGAAGTGGAAATTAACTCAGACTGAGTTAAAACCGCTCGTTTTAAGAGTGTAGGACGCAGATTGTTTTCTCTTATTTCTTTTACCCACTCCGTAAAAGAGTGAAATTCACTCCTATAGGAGAAGTGCATTTTCGGCACGGAAAGGAGTGGAAATTAACTCAGACTGAGTTAAAACCACTCGTTTATTTTAAGAGTGTAGTTTACGCTGCTACTGAAACAGAAAGATTGTAATTAGGTTCCAATTTAATGGTTTGTGAAATAAAGATCACTGGTCAGAACTTAATGGAATTTGACAAAACAAGCTCTTGAAACAATGGAATAGGATTTCATAATAATCAAAAAAAGTAATTCTGGAGTAATGGAAGAGCAAAATAGATAACTAGTACAAAATAGGCATAAACCACTAAGTGAGAATACACCTTAAGCCAAGCATATTAAAGTTATAATTTGCTGCTTATTGGAAGAGTGAAAATTCTTATCAAGGCTAGATTTTCTCAAAAGCAACTTAAATAAAACATCGATATCTGGGTATACCCATATCTGGGTTTACCCATGGGTACACTCTTAAAACAAACGAGCGGTTTTAACTCAGTCTGAGTTCATTTCCACTCCTTTCCGTGCAGAAAATGCACTTCCCCTATAGGAGTGGATTTCACTCTTTTTGTGGAGTGGGTAAAAAAATAAAAGAAAACCGTCTACGTCCTACACTCTTAAAACGAGCGGTTTTAACTCAGTCTGAGTTAATTTCCACTCATTTCCGTGCAGAAAATGCACTTCCCCTATAGGAGTGGATTTCACTCTTTTTGTGGAGTGGGTAAAAAAATAAAAGAAAACCGTCTACGTCCTACACTCTTAAAACGAGCGGTTTTAACTCAGTCTGTGTTAATTTTCACTCCTTTCCGGTGCCGAAAATGCACTTCCCCTTAAGGAGTGGATTTCACTCTTTTGTTTTAAGAGTGTATGTTGTCAAAGATTAAATATTTTTGAAGCCTCAGTTACATGCTTGTTATCCCAACAACCCGACACGGCCTTGCTTTTATGACCAAACCATGCATCCCGAAACCCCGACTGCTCGGATATATTTTACCATATTGCGCCGTAATTTACGAGTTTGCCCATTACGACATATATAAAACATTGTGATTCGACCAAAAAGGTTTCCTCTTACCCACACACAAGTTTCTTTATTATTATTAATATTCTATCTATCTCGTGCATTAAACGGGCTGGTGGTCAACTGTAAAAGAGTTTTGCTTGCTATGTGGATGGTCCTGGTGCACGCTAAGGCGGTGATTTACGGCCGCTTCCCACAGGTGAGTGATGCTCGACAATGGAAAAAGGTTTTGGGCATGTTTACGAGTATCCAAGATCCTGCCAGTTGGCGGGTTTTCAAGGGGAACTAAACTTTGTTAAAACAGCTTATTTCTAGTTTTTTCTGAGAATTGCCAATCCGTCCCTATCCCCCTTTGTAATAGCTCCAGTGCGACGTTAAAAGTAACACGGAAAGTATGTAGAAATTAAACTTGGTGATCTAAGTTTTGGTCTACACTCTTAAAACCAACGAGCGGTTTTAACTCAGTCTGAGTTAATTTCCACTCCTTTCCGGTGCCGAAAATGCCCTTCCCCTATAGGAGTAGATTTCACTCTTTTTGCGGAGTGGGTAAAAGAAATAACAAGTAGGTTTGTAACAGAATCTGTCACTTAACTCGCTTCCACATATTTGTGTTTAACAGGAAAAAACGCGCCAAACACAACATTAATTCTATATTTAACATTTACAAGCTAAATTTGGCTAGTTTCATTTATTTTATTTCGAAAATTCAATAATTATTTTATCGTTTGCAAAAATCAATTTATATTTTAAAGAATAAATATGTCATATTCCTCGCTTTTAAGTAGAATGAAAACATTTCATATCAACATACAAGGATTCCGTAGTGAAATATATTTGACGTCATTTCAAACTGATCGATGTCGCAAAAATAAATTTATTTTAATTTATTGTCTAAAAGAATTAAAGTTTCTCGAGCGATTGTTGCGAATGGCAAATGTGATTTAATTCTAATAAAAACAGGGCCTTTAGCTATTTGTAATTCAAAGTTTTAAACGCCAAAATTAACTATTTTCATTAATCTTCTTTCTCAGATTTAATAATTAGACTTTATCGTTTGCTAAATTTGTTTAAAGTTCGAAGAATAATTATGTAATCTTTTTAATAAATATTTTTGTCGCCACAATTTCCCATTTACATTTCTTTTGAAAATTCACTTATTTATAGTTTGTTAAATTAATTTACAGTTCAAAAAATATATAATTTGTACAATTGATGCTTTAAAAATAAAAGCGAAACTTAGCATATCTTTTTATGCCAAGTTAGAATTCTCTATGCATCTTTCTTCATACATATATATATAGAACCATTAAAAGAACTCTATTGTGATAATACAACAATCCAAACCGAATTATATCACATAAATATTTTTTCAAGTGTGTTTATTTTTATTTTAACAAAAGTTTCTCGTACGTTTAACGAAATGGCAACAGTGAAAATATTGAATAAAAATGGAATTTGCATGTTATTTCAATGTAGATTAAATTTTTAGTTATTTAAATTTTAAATAAGCTTCTAGTTTAAATTTTTTAATGAAATTTGGAATGTAGCCTAATCTGATTTTTTGCTTTAAAATGACGTATCCCACTTGTCTGTGGGACATGTGGTTCTTTCTGTGAAAGTGGGTGACAGACGGACAGACGGACAGACAGACGGACTGAACGATTATAAAACCTTCCACTTTTTACGTTATAAACGTAGTGTGGAAGCTAAAAGAAAACAATCTACGTCTTACACTCTTAAAACGAGCGGTTTTAACTCAGTCTGAGTTAATTTCCACTCCTTTCCGGTGCCGAAAATGCACTTCCCTTATAGGAGTGGATTTCACTCTTTTGTTTTAAGAGTGTAAGTTACTTCGTTCAAAATAACTCGACAACGACTCCAAAATCCAATCTGCCGCTCCAATTGAATTGTCAAATCAACAACAACAAAAAATAGTACCCATGAAATGTTATAAAACTCAACGAATTTCAGGGCATGATGAAATATCTACTGAAAGGATCTCGTTTAGCTCTAGTGCGACGATAATTCAACCTAACCCTAACTGAAAAGCGATTCCCACATAACACACACATTTTTTTAATACACTCTTAAAACAAAAGTGAAATCCACTCCTATAGGGGAAGTACATTTTCGGCACCGGAAAGGAGTGGAAATTAACTCAGACTGAGTTAAAACCGCTCGTTTTAAGAGTGTAGGACGTAGATTGTTTTCTTTTATTTCTTTTACCCACTCCGCAAAAAAAGTGAAATCCACTCCTATAGGGGAAGTGCATTTTCGGCACGGAAAGAAGTGGAAATTAACTCAGACTGAGTTAAAACCGCTCGTTTGTTTTAAGAGTGTAGACCTATACGTGATGGTCTGTGCAATCAAAAAGTCCAACAAACAATACTAAGTGTATAGGGAGTGCACTTTAAATATGCTCCAAAGTCCGATGCCCTTGAAAGTTGCGTTGGGTGCCTATTCAGATGTCGGTTCGTCACTTGATTGTGGTTCTCAATTACGACGCCTTTCATCATTAGATCTCGTGTAGCTCTAGTGCGACTATAATTCAACTCAACTCGAAGGGGCTGGAAACTATACCAGGGAAGCCGAAAATTAGAATACCAAATTTAATCACAGCATACATTCCAATAGATTCCTTGTTACTTTTTATAAAATTAAATTACCACAACTCAAAGTAAAATAGTTATTTAAGCAACTAGTGCCGAAAATAATACTTTATTAAACGAGTGGCTTTTATTTCACGAGACCGTGGGTTGAGTGAAATAATGACAAGAGCTTAATAAAGTATTATTTGGCACGTGCTAGCTTACAATATTTTTTATAATAACGTGCAAAAAAGTATTTCTACCAATGAGTGATTTTCATGACATCATTTAGTTTCCATGGCGATATTCGAAAATTCAAAGTAGTAAAAGAAAAGTTGTAAAATAATTTTCTATTTTGAATCAAATGTTACTATAAATATGCATGTTAAATAAAAGTATTGTTTGGCGTGAAATTTGTGTTCATACTTTTGTCTTATTTAATTTCCTTTAATAATTTTTGTCGTATTTGTAGTTTCCATGGAGATATTAGAAAATGCAAAAGTAATGAAGCAATAGAAATAAGTGAGTTTCATGACATCATTTAGTTTCCATGGAGATATTCATGACATCATTTTGTTTTTCTACCAATCAGATACTCTTATTTTACTTTACCGCACTAGTGCCGAAAGTATTACTTTCGGCACTGTCTGTGACGTAAGCACGTAAAGTGTCATTTTCGCAACGATTTATGAATGAATATGATATAAAAAAAAGTGAACTTTTTTGCACGTTGTTATAAAAACTCATTTATTTGTAGCTAAATTTTTAAGTAAAGGTAACCTTAAAATTAGAGAAAACCTTTTCAACAACAGCAAGAAATTTCTAAACATTCCAAACGACAAAACAAGGCAACAAAAAAGCGAACCAATGAATCAAAGCTAAGATCATCAATGATGTAATTTTTTAAAAGAAAATAATAATAAACAGTAAAACACTGGCGTTGCGTTTAATCAAATATTTATATGCTATTGCCGTTCTCATATTTAATGGATTTGTCATTGAAAATGTGTAATTCATTACATAGCGTATACTGGTTTTAAAGATGTATCACAAAAAATAAATTTCTAATCTGCTTCCAGACCGATTTCTTAACATTTAATTACACTTGTTATTAATATAAATGAATTCATGAAAATGTCAGCATAAAAAAGAGTATTTTTACTTCTAATATGATGACGATTTCAATTAAAGGTTTGTAATTGTAGATTGTTAGTATTTGCCAGAAGAATCTAATTAAGAAATAGAGTTTCAAAATTCGTTCTTAAGCTCAGTTAAGATTTGTTACCAAATAAACGATGATTATCAAAATACGTCAGCAGTCACGTCTGTTGGTAAGGAATGTGTCTCAGGATTGTATACACTCTTAAAGCAAAAGAGTGAAATTCACTCCTATAGGAGAAGTGCATTTTCGGCACCGGAAAGGAGTGAAAATTAACTCAGACTGAGTTAAAACCGCTCGTTTTAAGAGTGTAGGACGCAGATTGTTTTCTTTTATTTCTTTTACCCACTCAGAAAAAGAGTGAAATTCACACTTATAGGAGAAGTGCATTTTCGGCACGGAAAGGAGTGGAAATTAACTCAGACTGAGTTAAAACCGCTCGTTTGTTTTAAGAGTGTAAGTTAAAACAGACAGAAGATAGACAAGAAAAAAAATTATTAAAAACTCATAAGGTAACTACACTGTCGAAAATTCTGTGCAAGGTTTCACCAATAAAATTTTTGGGGTGTTTTGACAAATATTTTTAACAAGACTGCAATTTCAAATCCTAACTCTTACATTAGTTTGTTCTCATTTAGCTTTTGGTTTAATAGCTATCTAATTATAAATAACTCGACACATAAAACTGATATTGTTTCCCGTAAAGAGTGCCGCAAAATACGACTGGAAAACTGACGACAGTTTTTAGTCCATTAGGTAATCTTTCGGATAAAAGTTACCAAATATACCCACAAATACATAAACGCTGGTCAAGCCTGTGATTTAAGTGGGACTCAAAATCACAATTTCGTTGCCTATTTTATTTCTAATTTACCTTGGTTGGTTGGTAGACATATATTCAGATTTGTGTGCTTGGTCAGAGACCCGCTTATAAACCTTCGTCAAGTAAGACACACACAACACCCACACATAAGTGACAGAAACCTGCCTTTCAACCAACCAACAGACCATACATAACATTTCGTAAACCAACCTAACCTCTAACAAACAGCTCACTTTCATTCTCTTCTTTTTTTTTAATTGTTCTGCTCCACCAGGAACAGCGAGTGACGATGTGGAACGATCTACAACCAATGGAAGTCAACAAGGACAGCCTCGCGACTGGTATCGAACCAGGGACCTCCCAGATGCGAGGCCCACCGTGGGAAGTGTGCAACGTCCCGTGAACCAAAAAAGAGTGAGAGATTTTGAATAAGCACAAACCATTTCCAGATTCTTGTGTTTTTCCCGAATGGTAATGACTCAAGACGATCAAATTCACGGTTTTGGTTACCGAAAATCTGATTAAATTAGAACTTTTTTTGTGTGTGTTATCGAAACGCATCACGTGTTTTTGAGGGATTTGTTTTAAAGAAAAATTGGTGATGATAGGCTATGTCCTCACTACGACATCAAACGTCACAAAGGCAACAAAATTTGGCGACTGCCAAGGGCTCCAAGCGATGCAATAGCATGGGGGCTGACTCTGCCAAGTTTTGTTGCAGTTGTTGCCTTTGTGGCGTTTGATGTCGTAGTCAGGACATAGCCATAGAGGTATTTTTTATAGAGGTATTAGTTTTTGCTAAGTTAAACTCCAATGGGAAAAAAACACTTTTTTTGGGTTGAATTTATGGTTAATTCGATAAGAGCGTCAAATGTGTTCATATTTGTATCAAATTGATTGGTAAAAACATTAATTTCCAACTTTTTTAGTTGAAATCCCATATTCCAAAACAATACTAAACCCTTTAAATAACAGATGTAATTTCGAAAAATCCGTTTTCCCTCAAGTAATTATTCTTAGATTGAAAACATGATAAACTTTTGAAATAATTCCTAATATGTGACAGCATAGTCACAGATTAGGAAAAAAGTCTGTTAGATTATGCGCAGGTTTTACATTTTACTAAGAAAATTGTTGCAATATACTCATACTTATTATGAAGCTCAGTGCAGGTTAGTTATTTGACGAATGTTTTTTTATGTAATGAGATGAATCATGAATGAATCAGACGGACAATAAAGTAAACTGTTTTGAAGCAAGAGCGATAACCTAAATGCTTATGTTGTTACGAAACCTGTTAAAGTTAGCGAAAATGATGATATTAAGCGGAACGGATTTATACACAACAAAGTTTTTATATTGCAGTGCCATACGCTAAGATTTTTTGCCAGTGACTGTTATTGCGAAAACCCAACTTATGATGGTTCCCAAATGGTGAAAATGGGATGACATGGTAAATTAATTCTTTTGTAAAAGTTGTGGTTTCAAAACTAATGCATTAGCTCTATGGATGACAGTACCTCTTAAATCTATGCTTTGGTTGGTTGTTGGTAGACATATATATTCAGGTTTGTGTGCTTGGTCAGCGACCCGCTTATAACTTCGTCAAGTAAGACAGACACAAAGACAACACACACATAAGGGATCATTAATTTTAGAGACAAGCCAACTGCGATCCCCAGAATTGGCTGTCACCCCAGAGGTATGATTTGGTAGGAACTTAGAGGACTTTCGGACCACAGATTTAACGAGCACGTACTCCGCATTATCGGTAGGTCTTCAGTGGTACGGACTCGATCGCAGACCTTCCATCCAACCGAGACGCTGACCACTAGGCTCACTACGGCCCCTAACTCTATGCAATAAATGACCAATCTGTACTTACTCTCTTCGATCTTCTTCTTTACTGTCTCGTAGTTGTACTCGTTGTCCTTGAGTACGGTGATGTACAGGGCGTTGACGATGCCGGGGAGTGAGCCGATGGACGTCACTGTGCGGTCTCCCGCGTCGTTTAGTCGACGATGCTGTTAGCTACAAGACAAAAACCGGTTAGCACTTGGTACGCGTTAAAGGTCTCAATTGAAATGAGGTTTTGTTTTTGCAAGATCTCGTCATTAGCTCCGAAACATGTTCTCAAATTGTTCTCAAACTTGGAACGCATTTTCTCTTTTAATAAAATCATGGTCATATCGCTTGAACACATTTCAAACTGAGATCGGCATTTCAACATTTTAGATAATCTCTTTCATAATAAAGCTCCGAATACATGTTTCAATTTGAGATATGCAGTTCAAGTGATAGCATTCTTTCAACTGAGATCATGTATGTCTCATTTTAGAATCATGTTCATATAGCTCCGAATACATTGTTCTCAAATTGGTTTCTCAAACTTCTGCAAAAACATGCATTTATCATTTTAATAAAATCAATTGAACTTCAAATAATGCTTCGAAATCACTAATAGTTCCAAACTTGAGATCGGGCATGTTCAACATTTTTAAGATAATGCATTCTTTCATAATAATAGCTCCGAATACATTGTTTTCAAATTTGAGATCATGCAACGTTCTCAAAGTTGAGATTATGCATTCTTTCAAAATTGAAACATTTGTTCTCAAATTTTTAAAAAATATTGTTATAATTCATAATTGTTCTCAAATTGTTCTCAAACTTGAACATGCATTTTCTCATTTTTAATAAAATCATTGGTCATAACGCTTCGAACAAATGTGTCAACTTGAGATCGGCATGTCAATTTTTAGAAATGCATTCTTCATAATATAGCCGAATACATTTTTCAAATTGGAATGCATTTCTCAAATTATTATTTCATTTCAACTTGAGATCGAGTTCCATTTAGAACTCTTCATAATTACACCGATACATGTTTCAAATTGTCTCAAATTGGAACATGATTTCTCATTTTATAAAATCATATGCCATAATGTTCGAAACAATGTGTCCAACTGATCGAGCATGTTCACATTTAATAAGATTCATTAGACAATATTGAGACATCACATAATAAATATTTAAAAATTCAAAATTTGAGATCATGCTAATTGGTCAAACCGTTGTGCATGCCCATTGCTATTTCGAAGCAACTAAATGATTAAAATAATTATTAAGAAAAGAAAATTGATTCAAAATAATACTACAATACAAAACATTATATAATACATTTTCTCAAATTGAATACATGTTCTTAATTGAAATGTTAAAAAATTTGGAAAGTGAAAGAGTAATGTCATCACAGTAACGAATAAATACAAAGTTAAAAAACATGCATTCTATATAGGCCCAGACAATTCATAGTTATTCATCAGTCACTATTCACAAGTAAAAATGGATATAATATCTGCAGTAGTACAATTCAGTCATTTAACAAGTAACATGACTAAGAATCAAAATTAAATAAAACATACTAATATAATTGATAGAAATTTCTGAAATATTTTCCACATCCAGAATTACGCCGTGTTAAATGATAAATTCAAGTAGAAAATTGTAAGTTTATGTTTTTTAAGAAACAATAATTGCACACTTGCATGAAAGATTGTGTCAAACTTTTATTCAATTTCTTAAGAAAGTCACGTACTTTATTCCAAAAAGAACAAGGATTAAATCTAAGCACATGAATGAACGAACTCAAAATGTTAATATAGAGAAAAAGTTTTCTTAATAAGATAATTAAGGAACAAATAGCCTATTGAATCCAATAGAATAAAATAACAAATTTCATTTAAAAAGAAATTGCAAGAATTTTTAAAAATGGTTTTATTCATTTGTAGATATGCTGTTTTGTGGTTCCGCATTTGGAAACTGAATGCAAGTCTTACATAAAAAAAATAGCATAACAAAAATAATAAAATGTTCGAATGCACATTGTCAATGTAGGCACACTATTTCATACATTTTTGGCTATGAAAAAATTTCTATTTAATATTTCTAATTTTAAAACACAAAGCTTTAATTCAAATAAAAAAAACTACTAGGCATTCTTTTAAGTGAAAATCATAAAAATTCATACTAGGCAAGCTTTTAAATGGTCCAATAATAACATATACCTTTAATGTAACATTCTTAACAATAGAATTTTTTTTTAACATTTTAAAAAGATGCCAAATAAACAAAAATCGAAAAATGTATTACTTTTACATATTTTAGAAAGAAACATTCTCGTAAAAATCCTTTTCACATCTAAATGGGTGGGATGTAGGTTCAACAGAGTGTATCAAAATAGGCGGGATACCTGTATGTAATCAACCAATAAAAATAGGAAAAAATCTTAGGCGAGGGTGAGAAACAACTCAACCGGAACACTCTAAGACGTGGAATTATTTTCTCGTGTGAATGTAAAATGTTATTTTTTATTTTCGAACACTTTTTGGAACTTTTTTTTGGAGTTAAATTTCGTTTTCAAGGAAGATCTCTATACGGGTCATTAACGTTTACGGTCTGACCGTTCACACTGTTTATTTTACCGTTAACCTTCTGAGTTACTGTTAACCCGCTCTCTGGCAAATTGACGGAAATGTATTTTTTCATAGTATGAAAATAAAAGTTTAATTTTTAGTTTAATTTCTTAAAAAAAAAATTCAAAATAATATTTCGGTACTAGATCATTAATAAATGATTCTTCCATAGTTCATATTTTAAAATTTATTCAAATTATTAAATATATAAATTTTTAAAATTATTTACTATGTAGAAAAAACGAGTCAGGTGACGGTTTTAACGTTTCTCTCGGAAGCACTATTACCGCTATATTCACAGAACATTCCGTTGTATTTTATGTATTTTTTTAGCTTGCCCAAAAAAGGGTATTTGACTAAAAAAACATTATTGGCTTAAAATATTCTTATGCCAAAAATATTAGACCCGTATTTTTTCTTTTTTTCAAATACCCCATAAAAAGGCAGAAAAATGAATTTTAAAATTTGGACGAAACATTACGCCCGAAAACGCTTTGTGGCTGTCACGTGGTATCTATGACGTCACTAGTAACTATAAACAAACTTTGAAACACCATTTTGGAATCTACTTTAAGCAAATTTGAACCACCCGCTTCTGTAAAACCTCCACCCATTATCTATATAATTCTTATTTTAATAGTAAATTAGATTAAATCGCAAGCTAAAAATCATCACAACGATTTGTTTATATGTACTAGTGACGTCAGCCAAATCGACGTGTTTGTGATCACGTGACGTACCGATGAAAAAAAAGCCATTTTAAAATGATTTGTATTAATTATTTAAAGATTTATTTTGCAAAAAAATATATACGTTTGCTATTTTTGGGTTCAAACTATAATTTAATTACTATTGGAAGGTATTTTAGCGATACAGTCAAGTACCCTATTATGACACCCGTCCAATAGCCCTCGTGTAGCTCTAGTGCGACGATATTCAAACTAACCTGAGCTGGAACGTGATCTTGGTTAGTGTTCTTCGTTTTTACCAATCATCGGAAACTCGAAACTAGATCGCGAATGATTCACATGCGTTTGAAAATTACAGCAAAATTTGTAGGCGTTAAAATACAGCACCAGTGCAGGTGAACGTTACTGAAAAATTTTAACAGCAGCATGTACTTCAATAAAATAGCAATGATTATAGCGTTAACCAAACAGAATGAAAACAAGGGAAGTTAGATTGTGCTGTAAAAATACAGGGTTCGTGTTAACTATCTTTCGATTGGTTGACATAAACAACTCTCAAGTAGCTTTAGTGCTTCTTACTTTTCTTATACGTTGACTAAACATATATCGAAAAGTTTCACGTTGTACTTTCACAAATATATTAAAAACTTAGTTATTCGACTAACACATTTTAAGATAAGCGGTAAAGTGTCAAAATTTAAAGAAAATGTGTTGTGCACGACAGTTTACAACACTTACGTGGCGACAAGTGGTTTGTAGTTGCAAATTGCATATTTTGAATACAAATTTAACTATCAGTAATTTGATCTATTATAACAGATGAAGACGATTTCTTTATTTAAAAGTTTAACCCTTCGACGATACTTAGTCCTATTTACCCAACACTAAATATCCCTGGTTACAAAGACTGCGTTCTCTACATATTAATTTATTCACTTTACTACCACATCATGACTCAACAGAGTATAAAATAGTCGAAAACCTTTTCATGAAGTCACCCCAAAAGTCAACGAACCCTCAAAGCTCTTTTTAAAAAAAAGTCAATTTTGTTAATAATGTCCATAAATGTATGTCAATTGCGGTTCGAAACAATGCAAGACTACTACAATGTTATTGGATTGTCGTGCTAAACCCTCCAACAAATCAGCTGCCTCTTACGGATAGGGTTTTATAGCCACTTCTGGTAAGAGATGGTAAGTATAAGAATGCGGTAATATTTGTGATCAGTTTGCTTTTCTATTTCGCAGGCACAAGTGATAAAGTCGCCAAAAAAAATACAACCCCCACCAAAAGCAATATTTCCAATGGTAACGTTTAACTCTGTATATACTGTTGTCATTTAACTGTGTGTGTTGTGGTCCCTTAACTGGGTTTACTGTGGTTCTTTAACTGTGTTTGCAGAGGTCCTTTGCCTATATGTATACTGAGGTCCTTTGCCTATGTATACTGAGGTCCTTTGGCTATGTATACTGAGGTCATTTGCCTATGTATACTGAGGTCTTTTAACTGTGTATACTGTGGACCTTTAACTGGGTATACTGCGTTTTGTGGTTAAAAAAAATTCTGTTAGGTGATTGATATTTGCGCCCGCGAAATGGAAAAATACAATTTTTCTAAAAATGATCTTAAATTTTAACCTTTTAAATGTTGTGAGTGAATCTCAAAGATTGGTAAAAGAGTTAGGGTCATCAAAAGCTTTCCTATCTTTAAGAGGGATTGTCAGTCCCATAGAGATATTGCATTAGTTTAGGAATCACAACTTCTGCAGAAGTTTTGCTTTGCCATTTCAGCCCTTTTTCCCCAGGTATGGGAATCAACTTAACATCGAAACGAAACAAATTTTTGAAACGAAAATGTTATCTATTTATTTAATTATATATTTTTGAAGTTTTAAAATGCAAAAATATATACAGCAGATGGCGACACGGTTTTAACACTTTATCAATTAATAATTAAATAACCGGATGTTATTTTCTTTTCAATTTTGTTTTAAATTGATGTTATGATGATTCCCATACCTGGTGAAAATGGGACAACATGGCAATCCAATTCTTTTTCAAAAGTTGTGATTTCAAAACTAATGCATTAGCTCTATCGGACTGACAGTCCCTCTTAAACGTCTCAAATATATAAATAACGAAGCGCAACAGCAATTTAAAATTGAAAGTATAATATTCTGCTCCATCAGTTCTCCCAGTTTCAATATACGTACAGTAATAAGTTAAAATGCGGTCTTTTTTTAGAAAAAAATCCAATTATCCGATTTTTTTAATGAGAATTGATTCGGGCGATTAGGGTTCTACCGCATATATGCTGCGTTAAAGAATTTAATAAGGTTGACAATCGTACACTTTATACTAAACATAAAGTCCTAACCCATAGTAAGTATAAGTGAGAACTTGTATGAAACTGATTGAACACATTTCCAAATCTCTAGAAATGGCCATAGTTTACCTCTAGTGCAACGTTATTTTAACCAAAAACCAAACAAAATGTAAAAATCACATAAGGACAGAATAACTATTCCACTGAAAATCTCGCTACCATTATACTTCCACGACTTCGGCACTTTGAGCACATGTTGAGAAACTGTTGTTTCTTGTAGGAAGGGAGGAGAAAAAAATTACGAGGCATTCTCTCAGATTGTTATTTTCTGAGGTATGATATACCGTTTCCTGTCGCGAAAATTCACTGGAAACATATTCTTATACAATTGTTTCATGTGCTTTGGGCATTATGGTAATGGGACCCGTAATTCTTGCACAAGGAGAATGTAGTGATCTCAGAGTTCTCAGTAAAAATTGGCTTCTTTCGCGAGAATGTTTTGTTTTTTTGGAAGATAGTGGTTGGTTGGTAGACATATATATTCAGGTTTGTGTGCTTGGTCAGAGACCCGCTTATAAACCTTCGTCAATTAAGACAAACACAACAGACAACACACACATAAGTGGATCCATCTAATTTTTAGAGACAGAGGCCAACTAGAGGATCCCCAGAATTAGCTTGTCACCCCCAGAGGTATTGATTTGGTATGGGAACTTGGAGGACTTTCGGACCCAACAGATTTAACGAGCACGTACTCCGCATATACTCGACAAACACAAACATCCATGCCTTACCGGGATTCGAACCCGAACCTAGAGGCTCCAAAGGCTAGTGCCCTAACTGTTTCGCCGCCGGGTCGGCTTGGAAGATAGTGTTCTATAACTAACTAAATAAAATAATCGGTGTTGCTCAGATTGTTAAATCAAACATGGCACGAATTCAGAAAAAAAAATGGATATAGTTGGTAATGTTTTTAGGCCTACATATTTACAGAGTTTTGAAACCAATGATATAAAAATAGCGTACCTGTGTTACGAATATAAGCAACTAAAAATACACTGCTCAAAACAATTAGGGGAGCACTTTGCATACTTTTGTTAACCTTTTCAGTTCCAACGTTTTATTTTTTATTCTGAAAATCTAAAATTTGTGAAATAGATTCATGAATGAAATGGTAAAAAACAGGGGAAAAAATCCTAATTTTTTAACTAAAGTTTAAGAGGGAAAAAATTAGAATCATAACTTTCGAATAAAATAGAACAACAATTTTTTCAAAACTTTATTTGTTTAAAAAAAAAGTTAAATTCAATTTTTAAACTTCTAAGAATGCAAGCGTGAAAAATTTAGGGTCAATTTATTTTAAAAAAAAATTTGGGGAGTGAATTTATTTTACCATGTTTTTCACATTTTCATTTAATTAATACAAACATTATTTAATTCTTCAAAATACATGATTCTTCCATCTAACGATAAATAAGTGCGAGCTCCATTTAGTGAGAAAAAAATAGCAAGCTGATGATTTCCAAATGGAATCATTAAGGTTGAAAGAGTTTAAACCATGAATTCCCCTAATTCTTTTGAGTAGTGTAGATTTTTTTTAAAGTAGATATTGACATGCTGGAGATCTCCGTCTATCCGACCGTTCCCTCGTTCAAATTCGGTTCTTATCTCAAATCAATCGGTACATCAAATTCTGGGTTTTTTTTGCTTGAAAGGTATGCAATACGAAACCTATATTTTAAACTTTTTGTCCGTCTTGTTGTACCCGGGCACGAAATTTAAACTACCAAGCGAAACAAATATTGAAGTATTACATCAAAAGATTCAGTGGAAACATTTTAAAGCTATTTAAAAATATTAATATTAGATAAATTAAATACTTAAAAAGTATTTACATAAAAAAAATCTCTAAATTCTCTATTTTAGTACTGTACTAGTATTAGGTTTAATTTGGAACACTGAATAGAGAGAGTCATCAAAATTTTTTTCTCCTTAACTCCGTGAAATGAAAAGCTTAAACGCAAAGTTACACGCAAAAGTAAAATTAGAAAAAAAAATCATTTAGTTTTCTTGGGAATCTGAATCTTAAAATAGAGTGAAAGAGTTCTGAGGAAACGAAAAAAAACGCCAAGTATTGTCAGCTGTAACACAACAGATGTTGAAAGGGAATGTAAATGATGATAAATTACCATTTAAACAATGTGTTTTGTATGCCTTAAAAAAAAACTTTTTATGTAAAACGACTCAATAAATGTTTTAAGTGTTTTGTTTAGAGGCGATTTTATTTTGTGTTCGTATGAATGACTATGTTAAGGTAAATGTTTACCATCGGTTATTATTAATATTAACCGGTTAATACTAATGATAACTGTTGATTATTCCTAATAATGACCAATTACTATTTATAATTAAATGTTTTTGCACAAATTATGAAAGAGGATTTTGTAAATTTAAAATTCATAAAACTGAAAAATTAAAAAGTGCTTGTAAAAACAATAAGAAACGTCTTGCCTACGTTTTTGATTTTTGTGAGACGAAATTTTTATGTAGTTCAATCCAATCATTGACATTTCATTAATATAATCATTACAATCATTAGTATTAATTATTAAAACCATTTCTTGAAAATATAATGCTCATCATTTGACTGTGGCTCTAAATTATGACGCCCGTCGCCAATATCCTTGGTGTAGCTCTAGTGCGACAATAATTCAATCTAACCTTGATAAAATATTAACTAATATATCATTAAGGGGAATGGGCGCGCTGGAGCGCGGGTCTCCAAACTCTAGTGCCTCAGTGTTAATCCAATGGCGATAAAAGTATTTTCTCTGCCACATTTCTCCGGCGGTATTGAATATTTTTACAAACGGTTTTTTTTTAAATAATAAATGTAAATAACTTACATGTATCTATCTTCCCACTTTTTGAAATTGCTTCGAATATTTTGTATAAAATTATTTATTGAAAATTAAAAAAAATATTCAAACCCATTTCAAAATGTGGGAAGGTCGGGACCTGTAAGTCAGCTACATTTATAACACAAAAAATCCGCTTGTAAAAATATGCAATACAGCCGGAGAAATGTGGCAGAAAAAATATTTTTTTCTCCATAGGATTAACACCGATGCACTTTGCTTTGGAGACCCCCGGTCCAGCGCGCTCATTCCCCCTTAATCATGACATTCTTGATCCAAGAAAGTTTCCAGCAACTAATCGAACCAGTCTAAAAACAATATTTATACTTGGTTATGAAAAATACAAAACTGCAGAGCTTATTAAAAAAAAGACTAAACGTCGTTCCGTATAAAATATATATAAATAATATCTTTTTAAATATTAGAAAAGCGCAATTGAAAATCAGCTTTTTACTTGCAACGTTTTTCTGTCGCCAATAACAACTCAAAATCAACTGTTTTGTATAGTTTCTACTTTTATACATCAAATATTCCTGTTTAAGAAAAGAAATATCTTGTCTTAATGATGTATTTCTTTATGCTTGTCGATCTGCATCATTTGCTCTCACAAATAAATCAATGCAGAAAAAATAAATAAATTCGAATGAAGACTTCATGGCAGACTTTTTTTTTTTTGTTCTATTTTGTTAGAAATTGGTTATGACATTCCATATTCAGTAAACTTTAAATATTTACCTTAAAGCCAAGAAGATATTTTGCTTGGATGTTGTTTGCAAGAAAACTTTTTTTTGTTTTGTTTTGTTTTGGAAGGGTAGAGGCAAATATTTTATACAATATTCATACTATTTGAAAGTTTTATCATAATATATATAACACAATGTCTGTAAAGATTTTTTTTTTCTCTTTTTAATGGTAACATTTTGCTCTCACTCATTTTCAGATACAGTGCCTCAAATATTTTTGATTCCATAGTATACAGAATGTTATTGTGTCTTCAGACTTACTTGCGATTGAGACAGGGCCACCATAAAAAAGCTTTTATAAAAATCACAACAAATCACAACAATTTCACAAAATAGAATGTTTAAACTTAACATTCCTACATGTTATACATTTGTATTGAAAGACTTAGGCTGAACTACCAGAGGCATACAGATGATAAAAACTCAATTGAAAATTGAAATCGACTGTTTGTGTTTTTTTTTAAACACGATATATTTTTCTACAAATAGAAATTTATAATTTTATTAATTTTTAATATTGAGGAGTATTTTAACAACACTGATTCATAAATATAATTTTTCATATTTTTTTAGAATAAAGGAGTTAAAAAAATGAAAAGGGCATGTTTCTGGCAAAGAGTTCTATAGTAGGTTAGAGGAACGACTCGTACTCAGCTGCCCTGCCATCGGCAGCCATGGCTCACTACGGAGCCCGAATAGAGTGGCAAAAGTACTAGTTAATTTATAATTTTGATACTGAGAAAGGAAGTACACCAGGCAAGGCGGGAATCGACCGCACCTGTTACAGCGCGCGGACTGCTAGCGTTATGGCCTGCGATCCAAACATCGGCCATCGACCCACATGCCACCCTATATTGTTTCCGTGTTGGTCCATGGTGCTGTTGCCAGGTTCAGTCTCTACCCTACTATAGAACTCTTTGGTTTCAGGTCTAGAATGGAAACATAAATGCTAAATGAAAATAAGTTATTTCTCGAGCCACGATTGGTGAATCAAAGTTACATGGGTGCAGGGCAGGAATGAAAACTGAAAGGAAATACGTCAGCTGAAACGAGCCAATTCCATGAAAGAAAACAAGTTTACACTCTTCTCTTTTCCCTATACCTCGGAGGGTTAAAAATCATACATAGAAACAATGTGATACATATTTTATACTCCGGGTAAGAACAGCTATATTATGCAGCTCCCGGGAATCCACAAGTTAAACTTTCAGTCCCCCAAAAGAAATGACACCACAAACCCCACAATAATAAATTGAAGATCTTAGTGCAAGAACGTGCTAAGTGACAAAAAGATGAAAACGAGAAAATGAGCTTTAAAGTTTTTAGGCTATGTCCTCAATACGACATCAAATGCCACAAAAGCAACAAATGCAACAAAACTTGGCGACCGCCAAGGGCGCCAAGCGATGCAATGGCTTGGGGGCTGACTCTGCCAAGTCGCCAAGTTTTGTTGACTTTGTGGCATTTGTGGCGTAGTCAGGACATAGCTTGCCCTCAGATCTTTTGAAAACGGCACTTCCAAGCCATAAAAAAATATACTAAACTTAAAGTTTATGAAAATTTGGAAATTTGTTATCGTTAAAGAAGTACGTAATCTGTTCATTAACACAAAAATCCAAAAAAAATTTCAAAAATGTCACTTAGCACGTTCTTCCACCTAAGCTCTTTAATTACACATAACACCACTGTGGCGCGAAAGAAGGGTGGTTCACAATGAAAAATGATCTTTAAGACACCGGCAAGATTAATGATATAGAAGAAGTGGTGTTGGATAAATACATTTTTCACTTCAGTTGGAGTGTCGTTAAGTTTATTTACTACGGGAGATTTCATGATTTCATTATGTTCTAAAAGACCCCCCCGATACTCTTTTTAGAACTTTTTTTAGGGAGGATAGGGGGGAAAATCCTCTGCGTTGGGAGGTGGAACGATTAAATTACGGTTGTGATTATGTTAGAATATTATTATTTTAATTATTGAAATTAGATTATAATTGAAGAGCTTAGTGGAAGAACGTGCTAAGTGACATTTTTGAAAAAAAAAATTGGATTTTTGTGTTAACGAACAGATTATTACATCCTTTAAAGATACGTTTTTTCTTTTTATAAATATAAAGTTAAGTAAATTTTTTATCGTTGAAAAATACCGTTTTTAACGGATGAAAACTAAGAACTTTTAAGCTCATTTTCTCGTTTTCACTTTTTTGTCCCTTAGCTAAAGCAAAGAGTTCTATAGTAGGGTAGAGACTGATCCTGGCAACAGCACCATGGACCAACACGCAGAAAATATAGGGTGGCATGTGGGGCTCGATGGCCGAGTGGTTTGGATCGCAGGACATAACGCTAGCAGTTCGCGCGCTGTAACGGGTGCGGGTTCGATTCCCGCCTTTGCCCTGGGTGTACTTCCTTTCTTAGTATCAAAATTTCAAATCAACTGCTGCATTTGGTAAAATTTATAGGCCAGTTAAAATATAGTCAAACCCCCCCTAAATAGCTTCGATTCCAATTGGCCTCTAAACCGAAACATAGCTCTTTTGCAACTCCATTCCCGCTCCGTAGTGAGCCATGGCTGCCGATGGCAGCTCAGTACGAGTCGTTCCTCTACCCAACTATAGAACTCTTTGAACTAAAGTCTATTGTAATTTTAGTTTTTACGGAAACAGAAGGTGCAGTTTTAGTTTCTGTTTATGATAAACTTAATATGTTATGTACAAATCAGAATATAAATTAGGAAATTGGCTATTTATAAATTTTAAAATGTTCCACAATTCTAAAGGATTTCTTGTTACTAGCAATCTACCATCTGACTACATGCCCAAAACAAAATTACAATATTTTGGCAAGGACATAAAACCAACGGATCTTTATCACCAGAAAACTTATAACTAGCTTTAACTAAGAGAACTATTCGAAGCAAATGTGCAATATCAGAATGATATCGGTATAACGTCAAAGGGATACATGATATTGTAAATACGTATGTAAAAAAAGTCGGAAATTTCAAAGGATTTAAATCTTATCTTTGCCTATTCATCAAAATCTAGTTACGTACCCTTCATGTCTAGGGAACGGGTCTGTTGAGAGCCGACGCCAAAAATTATTTACAAAGTACGACGAGTTTCGCAACAATTTCTACGAACACAGCCCTGAAGATTTTTTGTGTTTATTTCCACAGGTGAATACTCCACTGTGACAGCCAGAGACTCGAAATAAAATTAACTGCTCATTGGCAAACCTACAGGCGACCACCACAAGTCACATGATTTGGTCTCAAGTCACCGGGTATACACTGTTAAAAATTTGGTGCTAGGTTTCACCATGATATTGGTTCCTAGTAGCTGCAACGGCTGAATGGTGAAATGTTTCACCATTTTTTTGGTGTTTGGTTGAACCATTTTTCTGGATTTGGAAACAATAACCTGAGAAATGGTTCAACCAAATACCAAAAATATGGTGAAACGTTTCACCATTCAGCCGTTGCAGCTACAAGGAACCAATATCATGGTGAAACCAAGCACAAAATTTTTAACGGTGTAGAGCAGAGAAAATGCGCGTAGTTCGTAAATGTGCGTAATTTGTAAATATCTTAAAATAGACTTAAATTATATTTAACTGTACAACACATGAATCAAACATGTTTATACCCGACATTCAACATAAATAAGTTATTTTAGTTTTACTTTTGGGGGTATTTAAATAAAACGACAACGATAAGATGCTAAACGTAGCAAACTTTCTCGCAGGGCTCGGGATCCCAGTCGGTTCGAAAGGTCCCAGGTTCAGGTCCGGGCATCGCCAAAATAACTACTGACTTATAAACGGTCCGTGCAAAACCAAAAATTGCCCAAAGAATAATAATAATAATACCCCACATAGATACGTCACGTTAAATGTGCTTCACAGTCTCGACGCTGCGTACGTTGTCGCTCTTAAAAAAATAGAATTGAGTGCCGCCTTAAGGGGGAATGGGCGCGCTGGACCGAGGGTCCCCAAAGCAAGGTGCATCAGTGTTAATCCTATGGAGAAAAAACTATTTTCTCTGCCACATTTCTCCGGCTGTATTGAATGTTTACAGGCGGATTTTTTTGTGTGATAAATGTAGCTGACTTACAGGTCCCGACCTTCCCACTTTTTGAAATAGGTTCGAATATTTTTTTTTTTAAATTTTCAATAAAAAAAATTTACACAAAATATTCGAAGCAATTTCAAAATGGGGGAAGATAGAGACCTGTAAGTTATCTACATTTATTATTTAAAAAAAAACCGTTTGTAAAAATATTCAATGCAGCCGGGTAAATGTGGCAGAGAAAATAGTTTTTTCGCCATTGGATTAACACTGAGGCGCTTGAGTTTGGAGACCCGCGGTACAGCGCGCCCATTCCCCCTTAAGTATCGGCTCGTCACCTGACTGTGGTTCCAAATTATGACCTCGCTAATAGCCCTCGTCCAAATCTAGTGCGATGATAATTCAACTCAAACTTTGACGCCAAATTAGTGATTTGGCGAGATTCGTCTTGGCACCCTCATCAGCTACCTTTTTTTGCAATTGCATTAGCTGTCCTTCCTATTTATGTGTATGGTGACAGCTGAAAACAAAGCTCACTTTCACAGCATGATTGATGAGTTCTGGAGAGTGAAGCTTTTTCTTCGTTTTCAGCTTGAAATTTAAAATTGGAGCTTAGTTAATCTTGTAACGGAATCGCTGGCTGGGGGTCTTAATTAGTGCAAATACGTCGGATTCGCTTGGTAGATAGAGTTCTGGTTCTGTTTTGTGCAGTCTGTATCGAAAAAAGTATCTGGGAACGGTGCCTAGTTACTTAGAATTGTAGAATCAAGATGTAGCAACTGCGAGAAAGAGTTACGAGGTGAATTTATTTATAAAATTTTTTAGTTAAAAAAAAAATTAAAATATCAAGTACACTATGGAGGATTTTGTTTAGTTACTTCGAATTGTTATGCACAATCATAATGTAGCAACTGGAGAAAGCTTCCAAGATAAATTTATTTATACAAAAGTTATCGATGGAGAACATTTTTTTAAATATCAAGTAGATTATAAAGGTAGATTTAAAAGATAGATCATAAAAGTAGATAGATCACAAGTAGATTATAAAAGTAGATTTAAAAATATTAAGTACACTATGGAGGATTTTGTTTAGTTACTTCGAATTGTTATGCACAATCATAATGTAGCAACTGGTAGAAAGCCTTCCAAGATAAATTTATTTATACAAAAGTTATCGTTGGAGAAATTTTTTTTAAATATCAAGTAGATTATAAAGGTAGATTTAAAAGATAGATCATAAAAGTAGATAGATCACAAGTAGATTATAAAAGTAGATTTAAAAATATCAAGTACACTATGGAGGATTTTGTTTAGTTACTGCGAATTGTTATGCACAATCATAATGTAGCAACTGGTAGAAAGCCTTCCAAGATAAATTTATTTATACAAAAGTTGTCGTTGGAGAACATTTTTTTAAATATCAAGTAGATTATAAAGGATTGTGTCATGTTAAATTTCTGCGTAAGCCTACACTGGTAAAAGTTATAACGTATGTGAAGACAATCCTATATTTTTTTATCCTATCTTGTTTTGTGGTTGCTGTCAATTTGTTTTAAAGATTTCTCAATTCTTGAAATTTTGAATTGTAAATTTTAAAAATTCATAAATTGTATTATCTATGTTTCTGAAGCTCCTGGCTAGTTTACATTCCCTAAGCGTTTAATACAATAAAATATGCAAGGGCAGGCGATAAATTGAAAAATAAATGCCATACACCTGTTAAGCTAAGTATAATCGCTACAGCAGAAGCTTGCCAAACGTCAACTACAGTTCATCATCCATCTTCCAAAGTAACCAGATCCTCTTAATTGCGGTCGCGCATTTTGGAGACATTTTTTATAAGTTTTTTTTTTTTTAACTTGTCGGTTGCGTCTCTAAACGTGTTGCGCAAAATGGGACGTTTATTAATGACCTTTCGTTTATAAGCGGTGGCGAACACTTAAAATGTCGACAGATAATGTCCAACAGTCTTTGATGATTTGGATTTTCTTTGGTTTAGATTTTGAACGGCAGTCAAGTGACGTGGCCAATTCCGTGGTAATAAACACTCGGCATAATAAACTCGTGGCATTTGCACACGTACACTCTTAAAACAAAAGAGTGAAATCCACTCCTACAGGGGAAGTGCATTTTCGGCACTGGAAAGGAGTGGAAATTAACTCCGACTGAGTTAAAACCGCTCGTTTGTTTTAAGAGTGTAGAGAAGGAAATGCGAGGTGAATTGGGAGGGAGGGAGAGAGACTCGTCCAGAAGAGATTAAAGGCGTTTATCTTATAGGAGATCGTTAACAATGATAAGGTTTATATTGAGTGTCTCAGAAACAGATGTTCCTTTCTAAATTTTCGAGTGAAAACAATAATAAGTAGGTACATTTAAATTTATGTTTTATTTTTAATTTCGTTATTCTCTAGTAGAGTAAAAAAATGAAGATTACTATTTCATTATACCAAAATTCAAAGCCGTCTGTAATTCTACAACAACAGAACGGAAAAAACGTTATACATTCTTTTAGTTACCATTCCCTTTTAGTAAACAGTTAAACAGAAGATTGGTCCACAAATAATGGTACTCAAGGAAGTATACTACTCTTCTGTAAAATTTTCTATGTAAACACATTTTACAAGCATTCGAAGACCACGAAAGGACGAGGCCGACAACTAGGACACCTAAAGCCCATTTCACACCTGCACAACTACTTGCAATTCCGTTGCAACTGCAACTCGAAACTTGTGGTAACCTGGTTTTTCGGGTTTCCACAAAAAAATATTTCTCACAATTTTATCTCACAATTTGGCAAGTTTTATCTTTTTGCAGGGGCATCGCTTGCATCATACAGAAATGTATGTTTCCGAACTTCATTAATAAGATCAATTTCCATTTTTGTCGTCCACTTACTACCCACTTTTAATTACGCAGATTTTCGCAAGCAAGGAAAGTTGGCGTCTTAAAAAGTAAATAAACAACCAGTTGACGAAGTCTAGTTCGCCACAATGTAGCCAAACAAATACTGAATTCTGATTGGCTAACGGTACATGCAACTTGAGATTTTTTCATGCTCGCATGAAAAAATCTCACGACTTGAGTGCAACTTTTAAATGCATGGTGTCCTATGGGAGTTGCAAGTAGTTGTGACAAGGTGTGAAATGGGCTTAATCTAGCCATTGAGCTAGAAGGGAAACTGGAGTGAAGTGTCAGCGAGCCGAAAACCCACTCACGGCCTTTTGAGCGAACCGGGCAGAAAATGGACTATTTTCCTGCACTTGTTCGCAATGCTTGTATGGACCCCTCTATCATATTGACCCTTGGGCTCCTAAATGTATTTTACATTTTTAGTTCGAAAAAAATTAACTTTCTTTAACTTTAAATTCCAACTTTTTAAGAAATAACCATGTGGATCACTAACTAAGAACCAGCGAAGACGAACCCAATAGCGAAATAGGCAAGTTTCTAGGTTTTCTGCCTGGTTCGTCTCTGCTGCAGTGTTGTGTATTCCTCCGCGTTTCGTTATTGGACCGGCTCGTTTGCTGTCCTGTTCAGTGAATTTCCCTACAGTTTGCTGCTGTATGAGACCCCCAATTTGAACTGGCCCTAAATATTTTAAAATTATCGAAGAAGACTCGTTAACGAACATCGGACAACTTTTTAAGAAATAACCATGTGGATCACTAACTAAGAACCAGCGAAGACGAACCCAATAGCGAAATAGGCAAGTTTCTAGGTTTTCTGCCTGGTTCGTCTCTGCTGCAGTGTTGTGTATTCCTCCGCGTTTCGTTATTGGACCGGCTCGTTTGCTGTCCTGTTCAGTGAATCACACACCTCACTCCACAGTTTTCCTTCTAGCTCAATGAAACTAGCACGCTAAGAAACTTTAAACGGCATCGCAAGCGCCGTTAAGACATCGGACAACTTTTTTAAGAAATAACCATGTGGATCACTAACTAAGAACCAGCGAAGACGAACCCAATAGCGAAATAGGCAAGTTTCTAGGTTTTCTGCCTGGTTCGTCTCTGCTGCAGTGTTGTGTATTCCTCCGCGTTTCGTTATTGGACCGGCTCGTTTGCTGTCCTGTTCAGTGAATCACACACCTCACTCCACAGTTTTCCTTCTAGCTCAATGAAGCTAGCACGCTAAGAAACTTTAAACGGCATCGCAAGCGCCGTTAAGACATCGGGCAGCACATATGCGGTATGGTAGAGATTACATCGTATATTACAGCGACACATGTGGTTTACACATGCTCACAGAAATTAAATGAGAAAAGGTTTAAAGGTTCATTTTATAACTTATTTTACTACTTATATTTTCCCCCGAAAATAAACGATAAAGAACTTTAAAACCGAAATATGTTAGTAACTATTTATGCACAGAAACCGTTCTTTTTGCAGATAATGGACAAAAGCTTACGTGTGCTCCAAAATAATATAATTATTTGAGCAACATAAAACAAGTTCAATCAGATTCGAAACGCATTCGTTACCTACAAAAGGTTGAATTCCACAAAAGATTCTATTAAATATAAACGTTCTATTTTAATGTATTCAGAAATAAATAAATGTGACATAAAAATTACATACATTCAAAAATTAAACAAAGCAACATTAATAGAGATAACAAGATCTAATCAACAAGCTCCTGAATATGAATTTCTAGATTATCATTCCAGAGATAAAAGCATTTTGGTAATAAGGTAGGAAAGAAGATAAGACTAAATTCACTTAAAACTGTCACTAAATGGAACTTGTTTAAAAAACTCATACAAAAATATTAAACTTTAGGGAAAAGAAATATTGATTATTTACACTTAAATACAAATAAACTCAATAGGTGCATGCAGTTTTGTGCGATTTTTTGATGAGTGGTTGCTTTTTGTAAATGTTATTTTTGAAGAAATCTTCGTAAACCATGGCCCAAATCTTGATGAAAACCGCAGAATTACAGGGTGTCCGTAAAAGAATGTCCGAGTTTCAAATTGTGACCTGACATCACGCCTTGTGATTTCTCCCTTTGGGGCTTCGTAAAAGATCGGGTCTACGTTCCACCCCCTACCCCACGATTTATCAACCTTGAAAGGTAGAATTGTACAGGATTTTGCTGCCATTCCCCCGGCTTGCTGCAGACCGTATGGCAAGAATTGCATTTTCGTTTGGCTGCGTGCCGTATCACTAAAGGCGCACACATTGAGCACTTATAGGAAAAACTAGGTTAGTTTTCCTTCAATGTCATGTATGATTTGTTATATTTAGTATAAAATTAACTCCTGTAATATACCATTAAAACTCGGACATTCTTTTACGGACACCCTGTAAGTTTAAAACTCCAGAAATAGAATAAAACTAATCAACGAAAATAAGATAAACTGTTCCTTAAATTTGAGTCACGAAACCTGACGATCAGTACTTGGAAGATTGGATATTTGAACTTAGTAACAGTTCATCAACATACCGACTAAGCAAATTTTCAAAAGATAAAAATGTCAACTATATCAGAACATGTTCAATATTATTGACTTGAACAAATTTTTCGAAATCGCGCCGCATGATGTGCAAGTTTCAAAATATGGGTCTTCATACTTTTATATAAAATAACTAAAAAAAATTCAAACAAACTACAGAAAAAAAATTCTAAAAGGCGCTGCATTTTTATGGATCAAGCCTTTTGTGGACTCGGCATATTCCCTAGAACTGAGAGCCATTTTTTGTTGTGGCACCTTATAGGCAGCTCTCGCTACCAATTTTTCAAGTCAACCAAAATTCTAGGTGGTTCTCGCCGCAGAGTTATAAGAAAGTACTAAGCAAGGGGCCCGGGTGGCCGAGTGGTTAAGATAGCTACCTCCGCTAACAGTCTGCGCACTGTACCGGGTGCGGGTTCGATTCCCGCCTTTGCCCTGGGTGTAATTTCTCTCTCTGTGACAGTAAAAATTCTTTCTGTGTCTGTCTTACTTGACGAAGGTTTATAAGCGGGTCTCTGATCAAGCAAACAAGCCGGAATATATATGTATCAACCCTACCCTACCCTACTAAGCAAAGTAAACATTGTTAAACAAGAAAAAAAAGATTTATTTCTATATATGGGGGAAACTTCGCATCAAACTAACTGCATACTTAAGAGGAACTATCAGTCCGATAGAGCTAATGCATTAGTTTTGAAATCACAACTTTTGCAAAAGAATTGATTTGGCACGTTATCCCTTTCTCCAAAGGTGTGGGAATCATCATTACATCAATTTAAAAGAAAATTGAAAAGAAAATAACATCCAGTTATTTAATTATTAATTGATAAAGTTTTAAGAGAGTGTCGCCATCTGCCGTATATTTTTGGCATTTTAAAGCTTCCAAAATATATTATTAAATAACTAGATAAAATTTTCGTTTCAAATTTGTTTCATTTCGATGTTATGTTGATTCCTGTACCTGGGGAAAAAAAGGGCAAACATGGTAAAGCAATACTTCTGCGGAAGTTGTGATTCCAAAACTAATGCATTAGCTCTATGGGACTGACAATCCCTCTTAAGGAACAGTACATTCTTTTCCTTCAAACTAACAAGTAAAACTCTTCCAAAACTCTACATTGCTGTTCCGTTTATGGTGCCCTGGGCAAAGCATCGAGGATTTAATGACTTTGTTTATGAGGCCTTATATTGGACGGTCAATCAAAATTAGCATATCTAAGTATTATTAAACGATTGGCTGTGTTAAAGTGATAATCGCGTGTGAAAAAGGTTTAATTTGTTTAATAATACATCTAAGCAGCACGTAATGTTAAAAAGGAATGTATGAAATTCAAAGGCGGTACTTGGAATTCATGTGAACTGAACGATGGAATAAAAATTCTGAATTTAATTGCAAAATCAAAGTTTTTAGTAAAATTGTATAGTTCGATTTTAATGAATAAATTTTATAACTCATAGATTTAGTTTAAAAGAAGTTTTCAGCAATATATTTGCACGAAATATAGGTATGTGCTTGGGGAAAATAAATTGTAATGATAATTCGTGAATGAATAATATTTCTACTTAGAGAATATAAATTTGTTAACTGTATTCCGTTTTACTCCAGATGGAAATATTTTAAATATGTTAATTAGTCAAAAGTTTTAAGTTTACAATCAACTTTTAGTATTAGGTCCCAAACTTTCTCGCCCTCGTTTAGCGAAAAATGTATCTATTTATAGATGCTGTATAACGTGTACTAAATAATTTTTTAAAAAAATGTTTATTATACATTTTATATTGTTTTGACAACCCTACCAATTAAACACTAAAGCAAGGAAAAATTTACCATTTGCCATTTGCAAATTAATATAAAGTTTTCACTAAATAAATAATAATTAACATCTGTATGCAATTTTCATTTCTTTAAAATTGAAGAAGCGCAAGATAAATCCTTTTAATTATTAGATATAGATTTTTTTTAGCACTATTGTAATATTTAAATCCATCAAAGGTTTCAAATATTACTTGTATTACTTAAACTTACACTTTCTTTAAGTTATATAAAGTCTGTCAAAAATGTATATACTCCCCACCACCCTTTTTTGTCACACTTTGGAGAAGTAAAGAGGCACCTTTCCTACGCGTAGACAAAACAACACTAATTTTCTATCAGTCGGTTAGATTGGCGCCGTTATCGCTATACTTGGCTGGTTCAGGGATCAGAAGTGCAGTCGTCTTGTTATCTTGTTTGCAGTTATCTGTTTTAAATGGAACTATTTACATCTGCGGAAGTATCCTCTTCGTAGAACATTTACACTTGTTCTTATTTGGTTGGCGGCAACTATAGTTTATAAAGTTTTAAGAATATATTGCTAGATAAACTGTACACTACCTGAACATAAACAGAAGGCTGTACTCTATATTATAAAATAAAAACCTTTTACGCGTTTTAAATAGGAACTAACCCACCCTTTTAAGACGCTTAAGAAACTCCATTACCTCAATTTGCACCGAATAACGACTGTTTCGCAACATTCACGAATTTCCGAGCTTTCCGAACTAAGATGACAGTGAAGATATTGTAAATAAGGGTTACGCTACCCGGTAAGCCCCGAGAATCACGTCACGGCACGTTGTAAACAGTCGATTTGTATTTGAGAAAGTGGCAACGGTGCTTGTAATCGAAGGAAATTATTGTAGGTGTTGGATTGATGAGTGAAGTATGTCTGAAAAGCTTATTTAATTATTTTAAATATCTTTGATAACACTACACGACTTTCAAAACGGTTTTTATATACATTATAAGGTAATTTCAATAACTTAAAAACATAAAATTTCTAAGGCAGCTATAATTTGTGCTTGCGCGATTTTCCCGAAAACTTTATTACGTCCGGAAGGTACTAAGAAAGTAGTTTAGGCCAGCTTAGAAACGCAGTTCCAAGTTTACCTAGGATAAATATCTATTAAAGTTGCGATTCTAAGATTAAATATAATATAAATACATATTAAAAAATAAAATACCTATTCAAACAGATGAAGGTTATCCTAATAATAATATCTAAACAAAATATAGCATTTCAGGAAGTGAAACTTTAAAGTGCTGATATATCGATTGCAAACCAAAACACAGCTCTCTTATTATACATTAATCATAAAATTACTAAAAAAAACACCCATTGTGACAAAATATTCAAACACATTGTTCTTCATTGCAAAATAACAAATACAAAAATCAACATCCTTTTAATGGATGATCGTTGCAAAAGAGTTTCAATTCAGACGTTTTAAATTTAATTTAAAAAGTAACCAAGGTCGAGATAAACAAATTTAAACAATTCGAAACTGTTGTTTGTAACCTTGACTGCCAAACTAGTCAAAGCATAGTTCTACTAATCTAAGTCATGTAGTGGTATATATACTAACAGGGAAAAAGTTGAACTATTCTTCAATGAAATCTAAGAGAAATCAAGGTGAGAATGAAAACTATGTCGTCAGGTTTAGAACTTTTATTATTTAATTTTTATTTAATTTCCACTATTATGTGCGAACAAAATGTAAGGTTTTTGTGAGTTATTAGTTTCTTCATTGAAAAATAATAAATACAAAAATCAACATCCTTTTAATGGATGATCGTTGCAAAAGAGTTTCAATTCAAACATTTTATATTTTAATTCATTGTAACCAAGGTCGAGATAAACAAATTTAAACAATTCGAAACTGTTGTTTGTAACCTTGACTGCCAAACTAGTCTAAGCATAGTTCTACTAATCTAAGTTATGTAGTGGTATATATACTAACAGGGAAAAAGTTGAACTATTCTTCAATGGCTATGTCCTGACTACGCCACAAATTCCACAAAGGCAACAAATGCAACAAAACTTGGCGACTTGGCAGAGTCAGCCCCCATGCTATTGCATCGCTTGGCGCCCTTGGCGGTCGCCAAATTTTGTTGCATTTGTTGCCTTTGTGGCGTTTGATGTCGTAGTGAGGACATAGCCAATGAAAGCTAAGAGAAATCAAGGTGAGAATGACAACTATGTCGTCAGTTTTTATAACTTTTATTATTTAATTTTTATTTAAATTCCGCTAATTTGTGTGAACAAAAAGTAAGGTTTTTGTGAATTATTAGTTTGCGCCTGACGATGTTCGCAAGCAGGAAGTTTAGACGAATTTTTTTTAATGATTATTACTATTGTTATTTGTCCTTAGAAAATGTTGAAAAATAATTAACTGTGGTTTATGAAGCAACTGTGTTTGTAAGAAGAAACATGCATGCTTAAAAGTCATAATTGCTTTTCCTTTTATAAAAGTTTCCTGTACGATGATTTTCCAAAACTTAATCGTTTCAAGAAATTTTGTCGCAAGAAATTTAAAGAATAATTATTAAAAACATTATTATCGTAACTACGTAATACTTTAATTTATTGTCTCAAGGCACCAATCAAATAGCGGTATCACACTATATCCTACGATATCATTCCAATATAAATCCAATATCAATATGATATTGTTGATATTTTAAAATTGAGTTGATCTTAAGAAATCTTTCAATGTCATATCCACATACAGAGGGATTTTATAACTAATTTTGAATTATATTGATCGTTATTGTATAATGTGTGCTCTTCTTAAGCAACTAAAAAACGGATTTTTTTATGAACTTGATATCTTTTTACATTTAACGATTCATATTTAGCCATTCTTTTTAATAATTTTCGAAATATGGTTGGTTTTGCTGTACACTCTTAAAACAAACGAGCGGTTTTAACTCAGTCTGAGTTAATTTCCACTCCTTTCCGTGCCGAAAATGCACTTCTCCTATAGGAGTGAATTTCACTCTTTTTTGAGTGGTTAAAAGAAATATAAAAGAAAACAATCTGCATCCTACACTCTTAAAACGAGCGGTTTTAACTCAGTCTGAGTTAATTTTCACTCCTTTCCGTGCCGAAAATGCACTTCTCCTATAGGAGTGAATTTCACTCTTTTGTTTTAAGAGTGTATATACCCCAATTATTTAATATATGTTAATTAGTTAAAGTTTAAAGTTTACAATCAACTTTTAGGATTAGGTCCTAAACTAACTCGTCCTGGTTTAGCGAAAAATGTATCTATTTACAGATATTGTATAACGTGTACTAAATAGATTTTAAATGTTTATTATGCATTTTATATTGTTTCGACAACCTTATCAATTGACGAGCTTGATAAGCTTGATCTTAAATGAAAGATTGTAAGAGAGAACATTTATATTTTGTAAACGTAATTAACTAAAATGCATGATCATAAAAACCACAAAACAAATTTTTCTTTAAAAAAAATCTTAAATAAATTGAAACCAACAAAGATCCCCATGATATCTTCATTTTTTGATAGATTTTAGTAAAAATGTTTTCTCATTTACCATATCCAAAATTCTTACTACCCCAATACTTATCTAAATACCTCTGTAGCGGCCTCAGTAACCCACACCACTACCAAAAAGATCCTCAAGGTGGAGATGAGTTACCTAGGCTTTTATACTACTGCTATCGTTGTTAGTTAGAATAGTGGTAGAAACGATATGGTAAATAAGCGCCACCTAGTTGTTGATGGCATATTGAGTTTGCGTGTGTAGTGAACCGCCACACCACTCCCCTCCTGGAAACGAGGTAAGGAACCGTGCGCAGGTTGCTTCGCTGTGCGTTGTGCTGCGGTTGAGTTGTGTGTCAGCGTTGGCTGTTGAGTTGCGGGGAGCGTTGAGTTAAGTTGCGTTCAGCGTTGAGTGCATTAACAGCGAGTAGCAACCGTGATAGAGCGCATCGTAGCAGGAGCATCGTTGGAGTAGGTGACGATCACGTCCTCGGGTCACCACAGTAGCGGCCTCAATATGCCACCAACAATTAGGTGGCGCTGATTTACTACTGTGGAGAATGTACATCATTTTAATCTTATTTAAATACTTTTTCAATAAAAATCGTTGTATTCCCAAAAATTTAAAACGGTCGTTACATTTTAAACAAAAAAAAGATATTTCCATAGCAACTATAATCACTCCTCGCTTTTATCAAAACTGGCCCACTCAAAGGCTTTTTTTTTTACAGATACGCAAATTCTAACCTTTAAAAAATTAAAAAAGAAATGTCCTTGAGAGAGAAACGATAAACTTTTAAACAAATGGAGACTATAGAGATAAGAGAAAATAAATTTTGAGTGGAAAAAGTGTACTTTGACTTAAAATGTAACTTTTCATGGATATAAATGGGAGAAAGTACACTTTCACTGAATGCACCTATCTCTACATTTTATCTCAATTTTGAATAAAACGGAAAATAGGATTCTTATCTAAAAACCTTCAAATGTTATATCATATCACCCCACATATGAATCACTCATTGGAAGGATGGTTCTTATTCGCATATTTTAAATAGATTTTAATAGATATTTATTTACCAACTAGAGATGCTAACAGAAAAAGCACCTTTTTGTATAATTACTGAACATTGTGATTTTGCATTTTTTTTTATTTAGAAATTAAAAAAAAAAATTACCCCTAGATGTAATAAACATCGGTTGATATTACTTTAGAACTTTTTGGTTACGTCCTGACTACGCCACAAATGCCATAAAGGCAACAAATGCAACAAAACGTGGCGACTTGGCAGAGTCAGCCCCCAAGCTATTGCATCGCTTAGCGCCCTTGGCGATCGCCAAGTTTTGTTGTATTTCTTGCCTTTGTGGCATTTGATGTCGTAGTGAGGACATAGCCTTTGAAGCATCAATTGAGTCTTAGTATTTTGTAATCCAAAATTACAAAATAATTAGGATTTCACTGAGCTGTTAAATAAAAAAAGGACACCTCTAAGAAGAAAATTGTAGCTCTAAATGCACAAAAAATAACATTTTACACCTATAATAGTAGTTGTAGTAGTGTTTTATTATAGTGCAATTAATTAAAACTTTTTTCTTAAAAAAAACTTATATTTTCGTTAAATTCTATGCCGCCATTCTTAAAAATTTAGTCCGAAATTCACAGCAAAATGTTTAGTACTTTTCCGTTTCCCGGTCGCAAGTCTCGCCAAACGGAGCATTTGTTTATATATTACAGTATGCACAGCTAAAGAACCACAGTATACGTAGGTAATAGTTAAAATTGGAAATATTCCGTTTGGCGATGGTTGTACATTTCTTGGCGACTTTATCGCACATGCGCCCAACGAAATGGAAAAATACCGAATTTCCGTAGAGCATTTTTTTTTACATTAAATGTCGTCTGATCAATTAAACGCTATAGAAATGGAACTCATCAACAAAGATAGTACAAAATTTCAATTAAACTTCCCAAGCTAACCCCAAATGAAAAATACAATTATCTAAACTCCACTTTCTTACGAGTTCAGATTTGGAAGAAACATTCTTCATTGCATAACTAAATAATTTGTCATCATGACTCATAAAAATTGAACAAAATTACAGATCACCCTTCATCAACAAAATATATCCTTAAAAATTCTCCGAAACTCACTAAACTTTTTATCCACATAAACACCCACCCATTTTTTTTAAAAAAGGGAAAATTTTGGCATTATGACGGACAAAAATTGAACAAAATTAAAGATCACCCTTCAACCAACAAAAAAAAAATACTCTTAAAAATTCTCCGAAACTCACTAAACTTACTGATTATCCATATAAACACCCACCCATTTTTTCCAAAAAGTAAAAAAAATATACTCTTCCACAAGAAAACCGATGTTTCAGACCCATCCTCAAACTCTCAGAAGAAACGCCAAGAAGAAATATAATCACAATATGAAGTAGTAAAAAAGAAGAAAAAAATGAACGGTTCCTGTTCTCCGACCTACTTTAAATATCTGTTAAAAAGTCTAGACACTTTCGAATGTTTTGAGACGTCTGAAAAACAAGTCGGCTGGCTCGACCGCGACCTTGTGTTTCTGATTAGCGGTAACTATACCGACAGATGATAGTAAAGAAGGTTATGTCATTTTTCGCATAGAAATAGTTCCCGGGGTTTTTTTATTACTCTTCGAATAAGTATCGTTATGTTTGGCGTACGCATGATATTCGTCATTGGAGCAGGAACTAATTTTTGCAAACTTTAGTAAATATGGCATTGAAACATTTTTTTTTTTAAAGTTTGATTGAAGTACAATTTACTAGAATTACAAGACGACTGTTTTGAAAAGCTTTTTTAGTTTAACTAATTTTTGTAACCATTATATCGAATATATGATATTGAAACGCTTTTTTAATTTAGACAAATTTTTGCAAACGTTATAAATATGATATTGAAACGCCCTTTTTAGTATGACTTATTTTTGCAAACATTAGAAAATATGACATTCGAACACTTTAGTTTGATTGATATAGAATTACACGACGACTGTTTTGAAAAGTTGTTTTAGTTTAACTAATTTTTGTAACCTTAGAATATATGATATTGAAACGCTATTTTAATCAGACAAATTTTTGCAAACGTTATAAATATGATATTGAAACGCCCTTTTAGTATGACTTATTTTTGCAAACATTAGAAAATATGACATTCGAACACTTTAGTTTGATTGATATAGAATTACACGACGACTGTTTTGAAAAGTTGTTTTAGTTTAACTACTTTTTGTAACCTTTAGAATATATGATATTGAAACGCTATTTTAATCAGACAAATTTTTGCAAACGTTATAAATATGATATTGAAACGCCCTTTTTAGTATGACTTATTTTTGCAAACATTAGAAAATATGACATTCGAACACTTTAGTTTGATTGATATAGAATTACACGACGACTGTTTTGAAAAGTTGTTTTAGTTTAACTACTTTTTGTAACCTTTAGAATATATGATATTGAAACGCTATTTTAATCAGACAAATTTTTGCAAACGTTATAAATATGATATTGGAACGCCCTTTTTAGTATGACTTATTTTTGCAAACATTAGAAAATATGACATTCGAACACTTTAGTTTGATTGATATAGAATTACACGACGGACTGTTTTGAAAAAGTTGTTTAGTTTACTAATTTTTGTAACCTTTAAAATATGACATTGAAACGTATTTTAATCAGACAAATTTTTGCAAACGTTATAAATATGATATTGGAACGCCCTTTTTAGTATGACTAATTTTTGCAAACATTAGAAAATATGACATTGGAACACTTTAGTTTGATTGAATTAACATTTTACTAGAATTAAACGACGGCTGTTTTAGAAAAAAATTTAGTTTCACCAATTTTTGCAAACATTAAAAAATATGACATTGAAACATTTTTTTTAGTTTGATTGAAATAAAATCACGCTAGGGCTACATGGCAGCTGTTTTGAAACGCTTGATTAAGTGTATTTGGATAAAAATGTATTCGTATTTTGCATATCAACAGTTGATATTGAAGGAGGTTGTCATTTTTCACATCGAAATAGTTTCCTATTTTTTTTTATTACTCTCCGAATAAGTATCATAATGTGTGTGTGTTTTTAAATCGAAAATTTTTATACGCATGATATTTAGTCACTTGACTGGAATTAATTTTTTGCAAATGTTAGAAAATATGTCATTGAAACGCTTTTTTAGTTTGATTGAACTAACATTTTACTAGAGTTACACGACGGCTGTATTAAAACACTTTTTTAGTTTGCCAAGTCGATGTAGTAAGGCTGTGTCCTGACTACGACATCAACTGCCACAAATGCAACAAAACTTGGCGACTTGGCAGAGTCAGCCACATGCTATTGCATCGCTTGGCGCCCTTGGCGGTCGCCAAGTTTTGTTGCATTTGTGGCATTTCATGTCGTAGTCAGGACACAGCCTAAGACTATGCAAACTCCACTGTAGAATAGCGCCAAATACGTCGCCGAGAGCGTTTGTTTGCGCTGAATACAAAGTGATAAATGACTTCACTTGGCACCGGTTTTTGTATTGGTTTTTGAACCCATACTGCTGCTGCATCGTGCCTTAACGATTTGCTTAAAGGAGCAAAATGCATAATTTACTGGATTTCGATATTTTTTGCAACATTATACCTGTGTGCAGTTTAATCTGCTGTCTGTTTTCACAAAAATATGTAGAACAAGTTTATCCAATGACAGCTGCAAAATCGTTTTTTTTCTGTTTTCCTTGTTTTTCTTATCTTTTTACAATAAAAATGTGACATTTTTATACACACATTTGCACAAAGATACTACACTGATCAAAAGAATTAGGGGAATTCATGATTTAAACCCTTTCACCCCCAATGATTCCATTTGGAATCATCAGCTTGCGATTTGTTTCTCATTAAGTTGAGCTTGCACTTATTTATCGTTATATGGAAGAATCGTGTCTTTTGAAGAAATAAATAACGTTGGTTTAAATAAGTAAAAATATGAAAAACACGGTAAAATAAAATTCACTCCCAAAAAATTTTATGAAATAAATTGACCCCAAATTCTTAACGCTTGCATTCTTAGATATTTGAAAATTCATTTTAACTTTTTTAACAAATAAAGTTATGAAAAAATTATTGTTATAATTTATTCAAAAGTTATGATTCCAATTTTCCCCCCCTTAAATTTTATTTTAAAAAATTTAGATTTTTCCCCTAATTTTTACCATATCATTCTGGATGTATAATGAATCTATTTCACAAATTTTAGATTTTTAGAATAAAAAATAAAACGTTGAAACTGAGAGGCTTAACAAAAGTACGCGAAGTGATCCCCTAATTGTTTTGAGCAGTGTATTTTATCTTCATCAATAATCGTTTAACTATACACTCTTAAAACAAAAGAGTGAAATTCACTCCTATAGGAAAAGTGCATTTTCGGCACCGGAAAGGAGTGGAAATTAACTCAGACTGAGTTAAAACCGCTCGTTTTAAAAGTGTAGGACGCAGATTGTTTTCTTTTATTTCTTTTACAAACTCCGAAAAAGAGTGAAATTCACTCCTATAGGAGAAGTGCATTTTCGGCACGGAAAGGAGTGGAAATTAACTCAGACTGAGTTAAAACCGCTCGTTTGTTTTAAGAGTGTAGTATTCGATTTTTGCAGGTATTAGCCACAGAATTGAAAAGTATAAGCAATTTAGTTAGAAAGAATACTCTTCGTAGTCATGATTGTTGCATGGGCATGATATCACAGTTAAAACAAAAGAATATTATAATTATGTCGAGCTATATATAATAGTTCAACTTTGTGCAAAAAAGTGGATTTTAAATATCTCCTCAGTTCAATGTTAGTTTTGCGCAGAATGCACACTCTTAAATAAAGATGAATCTCTATAGGGGAGTGCATTTCGGCACCTGAAAGAGTGGAATTAAAGTGACTACCTGAGGGCTTAATTTTATTCTTATATTTTCACTTAAAATTAGCATAGTGAAAAGTATGATATAGAACACTACGTTCAAAAAAATTATATGCATTAGTTTTTAGTTTAGACAAAAAGTTACATTTACCCGATTTTCAATATTTAACCACTCCCTTAATTTGTTAGTCAGTTATTTGTTTTTACATCTTATAAAGTTGTAGACAAACACTAGAGAGACTTTCGAAAATAATCAAAAGTACTTTTGCAAATTAATGCAGGACACTCATTTTGAAAAAAAGAGCATTTTCAGTAAATGTATTTTTTTAAACTTAGACAATGCAGGATTCATAAAAACTCTCTATTAGTTTTGTTTTACAATCATATGAATAACACGTTGTCTGCGGTGTGATTTCAAATCAAACTCTGCAAATGGTAATATTCAAAATTGTAAACAATGCTTACTATTATTACCATGTGACCATTTCTATTTATTTTAAATATAAATTACTCGCATTTCGCAAAAAGACCATAAAAGGCTTCACTGACGACACAGCGCATTTAAATAAAAAATTTCAGATAATTACTAAATAAACCCATTAATCACAATATTTTATTTTATTCGCATGTCATGCAAGGTCCATAAAATATGTAAATAAAAACTTATTTCCCAAATAAAAACAGATAAGCACTCGAGCGCAATTTACATTTTTAAATTAATAACCATTTTTATTTTCCTTACATATAAAATCCCCCATCTGTAAACCTTAGGATGTCGAACCCGTAAACCCATATCTTTTATTTGAAACGCGCGCACGCACCTAACGACTATTGACTGCAAAACCTTAAAGCACGCCTATTTGCACTTAACAATTTCAATTACGAACACAATGTCCATTGTGTGAGCACATATGCATTTTCGATACCCACCATTTGATAACCTACCGTGATAAACAATTTCGCCAAAGCTTAATAATAAAAAGTGAAATAGCATACGAGACACAGACAGATCGTTAATTGAAATAAAACCCTGAAAACACGCAGTAATTGAATTAGAACCCTGAAAACACGCAGCTCGTTTATTGACCAATGACCAGTTATTGAATTGGATAATCGAGCAATTAAAACCCAGCATCAAGCAGGCGGAAATATGAACATAAGGACTCATAGTGGCTGTCATAACATAGAAAATTTATTGTATTTCTTCGTGATTTATAATGTTTTATGTTGTTTTTTTCCTCTAGAAGTTTGTGAACATTAAACATTTGGAGGAAGTGGGGATAGAGTAATTAAGGGAAGTTTTATTTAGTTGCGTGGGGTTTTTGATGCGAATTCATGTCCGATGATGGACATGCAGAAACGTCCATTGCCACATCTGTGCGATTACTGCGTGCTTCTGATTGGCTGATATTTGGAAATATACCCGTATGGTGACTGTATCGAAATGATAGCCATAGAAATGAGATAAGAGTGGAATCAGCACCTCGTTGAAACCTCGTGGTCAAAGTGTGTATAGTTAAACTCATAGTTTCCTTGCACCGAAGCCACGACCACGGGCGGAGCTATAAAACGCGCAGAGCAATCAGATGAAGACAAAATAAAACGGCTGAAATTTCCTCTTCATCTGATTGTTCCTTGCGTTTTATAGCTCCACCCATGGTCGTGGATTCTGTGCAAGGAAACTATGAGTTTAACTATAGTAAAGATAAACTACCAACAACACAAAAGAGGGCCCAACTTGACAAGCACCTTACACTGTTAAAAATGTTAGTGCAAGATTGCACAGGAATCTTGGAACTTTATAGCTGCCACCACTATATATGGAGCATTGATTCACCACTTTTGCGGTGAAACGCAACTTAGATGCACCATAAAAGTGGTATATCCTTGCTCCAAATAGTGATGGCAGCTAAAAAGACACTGGTTAAAAATGTTGGTGCAAGATTGCACAGGAATCTTGGAACTTTATAGCTTCCACCACTATATGGAGCGTGATTCACCACTTTTGCAATGAAACGCAACTTAGATGCACCATAAAAGTGGTATATCCTGGCTTCAAATAGTGATGGCAGCTTAAAAGACACTGTTAAAAATGTTGGTGCAAGATCGCACAGGAATCTTGGAACTTTATAGCTGCCACCATTATATGGAGCGTGATTCCCCACTTTTGCAATGAAACGCAACTTAGATGCACCATAAAAGTGGTATATCCTTGCTCCAAATAGTGATGGCAGCTTAAAAGACATGTTAAAAAGTTGGTGCAAGATTGCACATGAATCTTGGAACGTTATAGCTGCCGCCACTATATGAAGCATTGATTCACAACTTTTGCGGTTAACGCAACTTAGATGTACCATAAAAGTAGTATATCCCTGCTCCAAATAGTGATGGCAGCTAAAAAGTTCAAAGATTCCGGTGCAATCTTGCACCAACATTTTTAACAGTGTCTTTTAAGCTGCCATCACTATTTGGAGCAAGGATATACCACTTTTATGGTGCATCTAAGTTGCGTTTCATTGCAAAAGTGGGGAATCACGTTCCATATAGTAATGGCAGCTATAAAGTTCCAGGATTCCTGTGCAATCTTTCACCAACATTTTTTAACAGTGTCTTTTTAGCTGCCATCACTATTTGGAGCAAGGATATACCACTTTTAGAGTGCATCTAAGTTGCGTTTCACCGCAAAAGTGGTGAATCACCAGCTCCATACAGTGGTGGCAGCTATAAAGTTCCAATAAAAATAAGTTGCCATATGTTCAAAAAATGAATGAAAAAAGTACATTTTTTTTTATTGTTCTATTATTACATAAAATCATCCCTCGCTACGGTGAAACTTCCAGGCTGGAGAGTTAACAGTAGAAACGCGTCAATTAGATAAGGATACTCAGTACTACTGATGCCCAGATTGTCCCGTGTATCTCATGCTTCCGAAATTTATCACACACGAAATATTTACTAATATTTATTCATATTATACGCAAGTTTAATAAACTTATTTTTTTGATGTTTAAAACACATTATTAAAAAATTTCTTTGCTTGCTGGAAAACCAACATTAGATCATACTAACCCTGAATATTGGCTTTCCCTAAAACATTTTTTTTTTCAATTTCGTACAAAAAAAAATTGAATACACATATTGTTCATACACATATTCTTATATAAATGCCAGAGATAAAAAAAAATAGAAACTTATGACCGTTTTCATGAAAATTATCCAATCGTTAAATGGTTAAATTATCACGATGTATTTCAGTTAATCACTGAAAATCACAAATCTGGTCCAGCTACAAGTATCTCCACGATAAAAAGTTTACATAAATATGAGAGAGCATCATCCTTATTTTCATATGTTCTTATTTAACGAAACTTCTTTTTATGTCACACGATGTGCATGAATCAAGTTGTCACTTTCATTTTGGCCTTGGCCCCTGTCGCAACAAACTGTAAAAGGAATGGTTAAAGTATCCACGGCGAAATAACGAGAACGGAAATAAAAAACAAAACTGTATTAAGATTAAGTGTTCGCGCTGAGTTAGAGTTAACGAGCACATGAATAAAAACGTGTTACATACCGTCTTTCGGTCATTCAAGCGAATTATGAATGTTTTATAGTACCTCATTCTCATAGAGTTACAGATTCATTAGTAAGCACCTCAATGGGCATGTGGGTAAGAATAAAAGATCTCTGTCAATCTAAAAGAGGTTAACTCAGTCTGGTTAATTTCACTCTTTCGTGCGAAATGCATCTTATAGGGATCATCTTGTTAGTGTAGAGTAATTCATTTTTAGGTAGAGATACAGATAAAACTCGTCAATGGATTGCCGGGCAACAAAAATTTGAAAAAAATATATTTTTAAATTTTACTAAATTTTAAAATTAAGGAGTTATTTATATAAGCTTCAACTCAGAAAAATCATTTAAAAAGTTGAAAGAAACAAAAATTTCAATTTCGAAATTAGAGGGTTAAAAATGGAATAAATGTTCCTGCCTTAAAAGTCCTCGGTGAAAATGTAATGTTGTGTTTAATGTAATAATAATCATGTCTATTTTTATCTGGGTAGAGATGATCAGATATCTTTTAAAAATGAAATAAGTGTTCACGAAAATTCACTTATTCATTTCGACATCGTGAAAGCATTTTTGAATGGCAAAAATATAATTTGAACAATTCTATTTTTATTTAAGAATTTGTTTTATGTTTTAACTCCAAAAATGAAAAAAAAAAACTTGAGTCCATTACAATATTTCACAAGATTTCTCTGAGATAATATAGTTAAGATATTTACAGTAGGATTAGAAACGTTGAAAGACATCATTAGAGAAGTCGTAATCAGATAATCTTAAGAAAATGTTTTTTGAAATTTACAAAACTTTTTTTATATATACGAATTGATAGCTATACTTTCTCAGAATAGTTAGTCTAGACTTTGTTTTGATGCTGTAAAAGGATATTTCACAATCGTTTTTCTTTAATTTTTAAGAAATTTTTTAGCTTGTAATAGGCAATACGATGAGACTTATTTTAAAAATAGAACTACCATTTCTAGACTGTTTTTTAATGAATTTATGGTATTATGAAAGTCGTTCATTGGTGTGTTACGTTTGAATAAATAAAAAAAATCGTCTACTTGACTAATTCTCTTAAGATTGAAATCTGTTCTTCAAAACTTAATGACACTCTTAAAACAAAAGAGTGAAATCCACTCCTATAGGGGAAGTGCATTTTCGGCACCGGAAAGGAGTGGAAATTAACTCAGACTGAGTTAAAACCGCTCGTTTTAAGAGTGTAGGACGTAGAGTGTTTTCTTTTATTTCTTTTACCCACTCCGCAAAAAGAGTAAATCCACTCTTATAGGGGAAGTGCATTTTCGGCACGGAAAGGAGTGGAAATTAACTCAGACTGAGTTAAAACCGCTCGTTTTAAGAGTAGGACGTAGATTGTTTACTTTTATTTATTGTACCCACTCCGCACAAAGAGTGAAATCCACTCCTATAGGGGAAGTGCATTTTCGGCACGGAAAGGAGTGGAAATAAACTCAGACTGAGTTAAAACCGCTCGTTTGTTTTAAGAGAGTACAGAATTAATATTTTTTTTTAATATTAACTACATCTTTAAACCATTGTTTCTTCACAAAATTTTTTAATGAATATACTAGTGTGAAAAGATGACCAATTTAGCGGAATTTGAGGTTTTGATGGGGGTTAAAATTTAATTTTTTTGTATAAATTTTAAAATTACTTTTGTAAAAATCCTTTATAATGTTTACGGAAAATCCAGGCATGTTTATTTTTAAGATAGAATATAAAAAATCATCGTCTAAAAGATAAAACAAATGGTCTAATAAAAATTAAATTTATTATTTAAAAAACACATTTTTATTGCTAGAAAAAACTGTAGTATAATATACGGAAGAAGCCAGGCCTAACCCTGAGAAAGTGAAACATCTTCAAAGATTCAAAATAAATAAAATGGGCGTAATTCCATTTTACGCTACTGAAAATGAATGAAACCAAATGGTCTATAAAATGAAAAATATAAACTTTATTCTCGTAAAATATAATTTTATTCTCCAAAAATATAAACTCTTTAAAAAAAAACTAGTATAAAATACGGAAAAGGCCAGGCCTAACCCTGAGAAAGTGAAACATCTTCACAGATTCAAAATAAATAAAATGGGCGTAATTCCATTTTACGCTACTGAAAATGAATGAAACCAAATGGTCTATAAAATGAAAAATATAAACTTTATTCTCTTAAAATATAATTTTATTCTCCAAAAATATAAACTCTTTAAAAAAAAACTAGTATAAAATACGGAAAAGGCCAGGCCTAACCCTGAGAAAGTGAAACATCTTCACAGATTCAAAATAAATAAAATGGGCGTAATTCCATTTTACGCTACTGAAAATGAATGAAACCAAAAAGTCGATAAAATGAAAAATGTAAACTTTTTCCCATGACCTGATTTCAAATGAATTAAAGCTATTGTTATAGCTTTCTATTTGTTTTAGTTTTTTTTACAGTCCCAATGGCAGAGGATATATCGGAATTTGAATTGAATGAATGACACTGAACTTTTTTTTCAAAAATTGTTCAAATGAAATTATGTAAACTTTGTTGGAAAATTAAAAATGATTTTGCTATTTTCAAATCTGATGCTTGTCTATGTAATAAATAAAAACACTTTGGTACAGTTGATTTGTTGGGTTGAGTTGAATTAACATCGCACTAGTGCTACACGAGGGATTTTTGGTGAAGTTATAAATTAGTTTTTAATATAAGTTTAGTGAAAGATCTATTTGTTTACTGCAATTTTTTGCATTTCGTTTTTGTAAATCAAATATGAAGTAATTTACGCTAAATATTGTGTTTTAAGTCGATAGTATTTTTCTTTTTGTGTGATATCTACGATAACTTTAAAGAAACCGTTTAAATTGACAGTTTGGGTTTAATCCCCAAATTATAACATATTAACTATGATTTTATAAAACTTGTTTTAAAATACTTAAACTTACTTGAAACCAATTTTTTTATTCAAAACTTCAAATTACTTGGTTTACGAAATCAATACTATTTTCTACCCGAAAATCAAATTTATTTAAACCAATTTCAAACTTAACTAGTAAATAATAAATAAATTTAATAATTATCGGTCAATTCGAAAAATTAATGTATAGTATTTACAAAATTCTAATCATAATAGAAACAAGTATAGATTATTGTATTTTGAAGAGTAAATTCAAGATTTAACCAGATTGACTTTTTTGTGTTTTGTATAACAAATGCTTACACAATATACTTACACCATAAGGCAACCTATTTCGAGCGAAAAAGACTAAGTTGATGATGTCAGAAAATGCACAGATGAAATCTCACAAAGCTTTGTAATAACGTCAGGTATTATGGGGGGGGGGGGGGGGGATTGTTGAGGCACAACAATAAAAGGTGGAATTAAGGTCTCGTAGGTTCCGCCCCCTACGTCATTGAACAGCCAATGAAAGTAGAGAAGGGCGGGGCTTATTTCGAGGGCGGGAAAATATTGTTCATGTCACAAAAAATGTGACTTGTTTTTTGTTGTTGTTTGAAGACATGTCACAGAGAGGTGGCGCTTTTCAGGCGTGTAAGAGTGACAGTTTGTCGGAACGGAACGGAATTGTTTATCTTAGAATGAAATTGTGTCTCTGATAAAAATCTGAATTTAAATGTGTGTTTTTGTGATAAAGGAATATAGATGTTTTGTAACTTGATAAAAAAAAGCTGATGACTGTTTATGTAAAAGTAACATAAGAGGAAAAAATATGTAAGGAATTTAACGTATTTTGTTTTTGTGAAAATAAATACTTTTTGGGATAATATGTTGAATTTGTTTTATAAAACCAAATTTACGGAATTGAATATGTTAAATAATATGTTTAATTGTAAAAAAAGGCACTAAAGTTTTAATAAATAGATAGATAAAAAGAAAATAATAAATCAATAATAATTTATAAGTAGATATAACAAATAGTTAGATAATTTAAATAGTAATAAAAACGAAATATTCAAGTTATAAAGTTCAAGACGTTTTCGGAATTATCAAGTTTGAATACTGAAATATATTTACTTGGATAAATACGAGTTAAAATAAATCATAAGTATGACTAATAAAATAACAAATAGAATAAATTAAACCACTTTCTTCATACATGATTCCAATTCCTTTTCATTAATTTTTTTAATTAACTAACCCTAAACAAATTTCAAAACATTATGTATGACACATTTAACATTTTGTAAATACGTTCGTAAAAAAATTCAAATAGAATTTAAATAAGCGTAATGTTAAAAAGACATAAATTTGCGATTTGAATATTTTTTAAAAAAAAAATTCGAAATATTATAAAGTTGCAGCGTTTTCCGAGAAAGTTTGCTTCATTCCTAACTTAAATAAAAAAAAATAATTACGTAATATTGATGTGGCAACAGTTAGGAAAACAGTAAAAGAGTATTTAAGTTTTGTTACTTGTACTATTTGAAGTTTTGACAGTTTTAATGTTATTCACTGCGCAGTTCTTTAAATGATTAGTCATTATATTTTGTAATGCTTTTAAATAAATGTAAACGTACATAATCTTCTAAACAAACTCTGTATAAGAGTAGGAATAGCGTTTTAACAAAAGAAATCAGTTTTTAAACCAACAACAAACCAAATTCAACTTAGTGTAATCTCTATAATCCCACTTTTTGAAATAGGTTTAAATATTTTTTTAAAAATTATTTATCAAAAATTAAAAATACATATATTCAAACCAATTTCAAAACGTGGGATTTTGGCTAGTTTCATTTAAATTTTATTTCGAAAATTCAAGAATTATTACTTATCGTTTGCAAAAAGTAATCTATGTTTTAAAGAATAAATATGTAATATTCTTCGCTTTTAAATAGAATGAAAATATTTCATAGCAACATACGAAGAATCTCGTAGTGAAATATATTTGACGTCATTTCAAACTGATCGATGTCGCAAAAATAATTTTATTTTAATTTATTGTCTAAAAGAATTAAAGATCGATTGTTGCGAATGGCAATTTTGATTGAATTCTAATAAAAATGGCTACCTATGCTTTTTAAATGAGCATTCAATTTTGCAGTTTTTCATATAATTGAAGTACTTCGAATTCGAATTCTTTTCTGAAATTTTCAATGTACTCTAATTTCGATGCGCTGAATTTTTTTTACATATCACACTTAGCATTTGTAGTTTGGGTTATGAAAGTGGGTGACGGACAGACAGACGGACTGAACGATTATAATACCTTCCACTTTTTACGTTATAAACGTAGTGTGGAAGCTAACATGCAGATGTCGACGTTACCATTTGCACCTGTGGAAATCCCCGACATTAGGACGCGTCAGAAAATCACGCGGAAAATCATGTTTTATGCATGTCCATTTATAATATAACCAGCACTGTTATTTTATCGACAAAGAGCAACAGTAAAAAAAATCCATATTACACTGTTCTGGCATCCGTATCAAAATGCAGGAGTTCGAAAAAGGGGAATTTAGCGGAAGGCATGCAGGGGTAGTATCGTGGTTGTAACCATGGGGGTTTAAACTATAGTGGTTTTAACCGGTTTTAAACTGCCCCGGTCAATATCATTTTGACCACTGAAATTTACCTATTCAATTTATTTATTACTAGTTAAATATGCCATAACCAGCGACGACCAAATTTAAAACAAATTTATAAATGACACCAAGATCTAGTAAATATTAGGGTTTTTTTTTACAAAGGCCCGTTTATGCATTGCGTTGATTTTAAAAAACGATTATAACATGCAACAAATTGCGTGGTTAAATTTGTCTCTAATTTTTAACTAATTTAATTAGTTTCGGATTATTCCAAACTTCAAAAATTATCTTTCAATTGATGAAGATCTGGCACAACAATCATTAGATGTACTAGTTGGTAGCCACATTTCTGTGAATTTAACAAATTTTATCTCAATACATTTAATCATATTAAAACCAGTAGTAAGTAAAGTATACACTCTTAAAACAAACGAGCGGTTTTAACTCAGTCTGAGTTAATTTCCACTCCTTTCCGTGCCGAAAATGCACTTCCCTATAGGAGTGGATTTCACTCTTTTTGCGGAGTGGGTAAAAGAAATGAAAGAAAACAATCTACACTCTTAAAACAAACGAGCGGTTTTAACTCAGTCTGAGTTAATTTCCACTCCTTTCCGTGCCGAAAATGCACTTCTCCTATAGGAGTGAATTTCACTCTTTTTGCGGAGTGGGTAAAAGAAATGAAAGAAAACAATCTACGTCCTAAAACGAGCGGTTTTAACTCAGTCTGAGTTAATTTCCACTCCTTTCCGGTGCCGAAAATGTACTTCCCCTATAGGAGTGGATTTCTCTTTTGTTTTAAGAGTGTATTAAAAAAATGTGTGTGTTATGTGGGAATCGCTTTTCAGTTAGGGTTAGGTTGAATTATCGTCGCACTAGAGCTAAACGAGAGCCTTTCAGTAGATATTTCATCATGCCCTGAAATTCGTTGAGTTTTATAACATTTCATGGGTACTATTTTTTGTTGTTGTTGATTTGACAATTCAATTGGAGCGGCAGATTGGATTTTGGAGTCGTTGTCGAGTTATTTTGAACGAAGTAACTTACACTCTTAAAACAAAAGATTGAAATCCATTCCTATAGAGGAAGTGCATTTTCGGCACCGGAAAGGAGTGGAAATTAACTCAGACTGAGTTAAAACCGCTCGTTGGTTTTAAGAGTGTAAGAAGAAGAAAGAAACTCTTTTTAAGAGTTTTAACTCAGTCTGAGTTAATTTCCACTCCTTTCCGGTACCGAAAATGCACTTCCCCTATAGGAGTGAATTTCACTCTTTTGTTTTAAGAGTGTAAATCAGTAAATTTCCTTTTTGGGGGGTTTTCGTCCCCATCGCAACTTTTATCACCTTATACTTCATATTATAGGCAATTTAAAGTAAAAATAGAAATAAAGTGGTGAAAAAGCGTATAGAAAAACCATTACAAAAACGCGTATACTGCTGTTACTATAGTTACACAAGATTTGAATAAAGTGTTGCGTAATGAACTACAGTTAAACCAACTGCTGAGCAACAGTTTCAATGTCACTGAGTTACGGATTTAACTGATGATGTTATCACTTAGCTATTTTTTAAGCGCGAAGCAAACACGTTCTTTAGCAATACATCCACCATGATTAAAATTTCATGTTAGATTTTGCAAAGAATTCACATAAAAATATTTATTTACACCATTAAAAACAAAAATTACAAATTATTATTGAGTTAATTTTATGTGAAATGTTATAAAGATTTTCATTTTTCATTCATTAAAAAACTGTTAACAAGAATTAGCTTTTAAAAACTCTTCATATTAAATTATTTGAAAATATTTACCTTATAAACTTACTGATAATATATAAGCATTGAAGATATTCGAACATGTTCTTTCGCTAAATTATTTAGGTTAAAAATATAAAATGATTATTATTGGGGAAACATGATTAACCCAACCAATATCATCATACTTTCAAGAAACTTACGAAGTTACTTTAGTGAACGAAGTAAAGTTATTCATAAATATAAATTTATAGTTCATTCAAAGTTCTAGGATTTTGATGCAATATTGCACCAAAATTTTAAGGTGTGTAAGGTCACAACAAACCTCGAATACACAAAATAACCCAACAGCAAACTAAAAATATTATCCAAAAAAGAATATTGTATAAATTTTACTCATTAAAAATTCCCACGATTTCCTCCCAAAAAACAATGTGTATTTTTTTCTGTGTCCGATTTAGAACAAAGAATCGAAATAGTTTAAACCGTTTCATGTCCTTTGTCGCGACCGGGCAGTAAAAATGGCCGCTCGGGGAAAGGTGAAAATCATGACTTCCCACACTCCCAGCCTCAATTTATAACCGATTGTGTTACAAGTCATTGTGCACATTAAATCTTCCGGGATTGTCGGAATTCGCCCCTTAATGGATCTCTTCCCATGGAGTATGTAAGGGCGGATGTAAACATTTGGGACAAAGTGACCGCCTTTTTGTTTTGGAAGTATTTTGTTTTTGGTTCGTCGGTGTTGTATATTCCGGCTGTCACTACTTAGCATCCCAAATATTTTGATTGTGAAACAGTCCACTTTGTAAAATGTATAGAGAACCTAAAGGAGGCAGGGTTGCCAATCCCATCGTGTTTGGCGAGCATAGAGGATTGTTGGGTTAGTTTGGTTGGAAATAATGTGTCACACTAAAGCTGCACATGGGTTATTGGTGAAAGGAAGATTATAATGAATTACTGATGGCCGTAATCAGTTGCAAATGCATTTCTTTCCTATCTTGACTTGATCGTCAATAGATTTGCATCTGTAGTATGTATTATTTACCATATTCAGTATCACTTCGGGGAACGCAATAAGTTCAATGACAGCTATGCAATAATAGTAAACTTATGCAAGTTCGAACTGCCATTCAGTTGAGAAACTGTTTCTAAACCTCAACAATGAAGGTGTTAATGGCATTCACAAAGTCGTCGCTAATGGGTTAAGAACGTATATCAAATTTTGTTAATCTTATTTCAATGATACAGAGAACTTTATACAGTCCCTGGTCAAATTATTAAACCGCACTGTATTTTTTTTTTTAGTAATTTTATGTTTCTTAAGAGTTTATATGCAATAATGGTATATTTAAACTACAATATTATTGATTTTTATTTAAAAGAATTGTTGTAGACTACAGATTTGTATTTATTTTAAGATAATTATGATTAAGATAAATTTATATTAATTATTTATTATAAGAGGATTTATGTGTGGAACCATCACCTTCAAATGCAGGAGACGGTACAGTCTTGCATTGATAGCATGCTGCGCAGAATTAAAGCTTTGATAGCGGCTAAAGGTGGCTCAACTAAATATTGACTTTTACTAACATTCATTTCACTTTTCTTTAAAACTTAATAAACTTATGCTTTTCTAAATTAATGCTGTTTTGTTTATGTTAAATAAATCGGTAATTGATTGGATAATATAAAAAAAGAAAACCAATCAATTTAAAATAATAAAACGGTACAATATCACCCGGTAATTAATATTTTACATGAAATCCTGCAGTGCGTCTAATAATTTGTCCAGGGACTGTAGAGATCGGAATAAGAATATCAATGTAATGACACTTTTCATTCTAATAATTTACTAATTTAATAAGATTCATGTTTAGCTTTAAAACGAAGAAACGAAAAACATAATTGCATAAGGTCTTTTTTATTTAAACTTTAATTTAATCATATAATGTTTTATAAATTAAACAAAATATAAATTATTTTAGTAGAATTGATTAACTTGCGAATCCCGAAATTTGCAATTAGTATTTATACTAAAAAACATCGTAAAGTTATCGAAACGTTTGTGAATATTATTACATGCATTACTTTAAAATTCGGACTTTCTTTTATATTTTGAACTTTTTAAATTTTTGATCAATTTGATCTTTAATTACTTTAATCTGAATTTACTTTTTTTTATTTTAAATTAATTAAAATTGAAACCCATGAAAACTGCATCAAAATTTTTTCCAATTCAGAAATAATTAAATATGATACGATGAATTTAAATTGAAGAGAGAAAATAATACGTTTTATGATTCTTAAAGTGAAATATACCAGTTCAAATAATTTCAACATACCATACAATCAAATTTCGTACTATCCAATTTTTGATGAGTCAATCTATAAAATCGGTTGAGATAAAATCAATCTAAAGAAGATTTAACAGCTAAATAAACTTTAAAACATATTTGAAAGCAGTTGTAAATAAAATTTAGTCCACCTTTATGAATTCTAACAACTTCTAAAAAGTAATATCAAAAAGTATTTAAAGGTTTTATTTATTTATGCAGATAGACAGTTCAGTTTCGATGTCCAAGTAGTTTTTCGCGAATATCTTTAATAATTACGGTTAAAATTACTGATAACTTACTGATAATATAATAAAGCAAACATTTTTAATTGTTTTTAATATGCACTGTTAAAAATTTTGTGCTTGGTTTCACCATGATATTGGTTTATAGTAGCTGCAACGGGCTATGTGGTGAAATGTTTCACCTTTTTTTCGCTGTTTGGTTGAACCATTTTTCTGGATTTGGAAACAAAAACCTGAGAAATGGTTCAACCGAATACCAAAAATATGGTTTAACGTTTCACCACACAGCCGTTGCAGCTACTAGGAACCATATTTTTGGTGAAACAAAGTGCCTAATTTTTAACAGTGTGGAGTGTTTTTAAAACTCGTTCTTGTTAACTTTAGTTATTTATAAATGAAAATTAAAAATTATCGGTAAAAATATAAATCTTTTACATTAAAAAAAATTACATCTTTTACACAAAATGAACTTAAAATAATTTTTAATTTTTATTTTTAATGGTGTAAATAAATATTTTTATATGTAAGTTCTTTACAAAAATTAACAAAATTTTAATTATGGTGGTTTTAAATTTTTTACGAATGTCTGAAAAGTTATTTTACTAAAAAAAATAATTGACTGTATAAATTATTTCTAAAAGTTTAAATGTAGTATAAAGGGCCATTCCCTTCTCGGATGGGACAACTTATATACTGTTCCTAAAACCATGGCGATTATTGCTTGATTGAAAATTATTTTACCATTTTATCGAATATAAGGATAGTTATTTAATTTGTAAAACTATGACAAACATGTATTAAAAAATTATGTGTTATATACAGGACATTTGTGTGAGATTGGTACTAAAGTTCAGGGTGTCCGTAAAAGAATGTCCGAGTTTCAAATTGTAATAAGTATTGTAGTTGAAGTGTAATTGTAAGCTAAGTGTAAGTGTAATTGTTTTGGTCTACGTTCCACCCCTACCCCAGGATTTACCAACCTTGAGAGGTAGAATTGCACAGGCTGTTGCTTCCATTACTCCGGACTTGCTGCAGACAGTATGGGAAGAATTGCATTTTCGTTTGGATGTGTGCCGTATCACTAAAGGCGCACACATTGAGCACTTATAGGAACAACTAGGTTAGTTTTTCTTCAATGTCATGTATGATTTGTTATATTTAGTATAAAATAAACTCCTGTAATATACACTTAAAACTCTGACATTGTTTTACGGACACCCTGTATTTTGAAGCGCTTGTGAAATAGTTGATTTTCTATTCAAACTGTGCAAGGTATGTGTTCGTAGAAAACCTCTTTGTAAAAAGTTAAAGTCAGACCTTATCTTGCATCGAAAACTGAAGAATCTCAAAGATTAACTGAAGAATCAAGAGAAGTTTTTTTAAAGTAAGTTTGTTCGAATTAATAAGGTTTGACTATTGTTCTGCATGAGAATTAGTGCACTTATAAAATATTTGTTACAATGACAAATTTAATCCATTAAAGATATTAAATATCTTAATTGCCCCAACGATAATTAAATTTGTATGAATGTTTTTGATACCGCAATTATATTTGAAAATAAAATATTTTATAATTCAAAAATCAAATAAAAAACTCTGGTTCTTGTGTGAAGCAAAACTTGGTTAAAAGAAACAAGTAGTTTGTAAAAAATCTGTCACTTAACCCGCTTCCACACACAGTTGTGTTTAACAGGTAACAGGCGCCAAACACAGCATTAGTTTATAATGCTTACAAAATTTGCTGGTTTCATTTATTTTATTACGAAAATTCAATAATCATACTTATCGTTTGCATAAATTAATTTATTTTCAAAGAATAAATATGTAATATTCCTCGCTTTTAAATAGAATGAAAACATTTCATATCACATACAAAGAATTCGTAGTGAAATATATTTGACGTCATTTCAAACTGATCGATGTCGCAAAATAAATTTCTTTTAATTTATTGTCTAAAAGAATTGAAGTTTCTCGAGCGATGTTGCGAATGCAATGCGATTTAATTCTAATAAAAATGGCTTCCTATGCTTTTTAAATGAGCATTAAATTTTGCATGTTTTTAAATAATTGAAGTACTTCGAATTCGAATTTTTTTGAGATTTTCAATGTCTTCTAATTTCGATGCACTGAATTTTTTTTGACGTATCGCACTTGCCTGTAGCATTTGTAGTTTATTTAGTGTGTCAGACCGTTTTGCATCAAATAAAGCTGTTGACCGTGAAAACTAAAAGCCACATTCTCCTAAATTTACAGGTGTTTCTCTACAGAGTTATAATCACATGAAATAATGATTTTGTACAGCTCTATGTAACGGAGTAAAATTAAGTTTATTTAAAATTTAGGATGAGACCTACCGCAATTGATGGTTAAATGCCGACGAGATCCGTCTGATTTTTTTCAATATGACTCTTAATTGGATCGAAGTTTAATGCTTAAAGTCGATTCTTAATGACATGCAAGACATTGTAGGATGCAAACAAATAGTTTTTGTGTTATTATAATCGCATTTTGTCCTATGCAACGGAGTAAAATTACGTTTATTTAAAATTAGGATGGGACCTACCGCCTTTGATGGTGAATGCCGACGAGACCGATCCTATGGCAAAAACCGGCCGGTCGCTGCTGGACTTAGGGGGCGAGACGAAGACTGGGGTTTCCTCGTCGCCTTCTTTTTTGGAAGACGAGGCCACTCGTCGCATGGCCTCGTCCTGGGCCTGCTCCCGCCTCAGCGCGACCTGCCTCGCCATGACCCGCTGTCGCTCGGCTATCAGGATGCACTTCTCGCACACGCACAAACGAAAAGGACAGTAGCGCTTGTGCCCCTTGACGAGGTTGACTTGGCTGTGATTTCGACAACGCGCGCATTTCGGGTTGCGCGCTCCTCCTGCAGAACCTGCTGAACTGTCCTGCTGCTGCAGCTGCTGTAAAGAAGCTGCCAATTTGTCCTGCTGCAGCTGTAAAGAAGAAGCCACTTTGTCCTGCTGAAGCTTCTGCAACCTTGCTGAATTGTCCTTCAGCAGCTGTAAAGAAGAGGCTGGTACAGAAGACGCTTTCTTGGAGCCGCTGGTCGAGGAAGAAGGCAACACCAGGTCGCGTCTGTAGATGCTGGGTGCACCGTACTGGCGCAGGCTGGAACTGGTCGGGCTTGTCGACGATCGCCTGCGGATCAGCTCCCAGCCGGACACTGTCATGGCTATGGGTGAATTGCTGTCCTCCTCGTAGGTATTGCTGTCCTCCTCATCGCTCGGGTCAGTCTTGACCCTCTTCGGGGAACGTTGCTGATCCATCGCGGGCGACGGTGCCTGTGACTTCATCGTGTCTCTGAGCGGCGAAATTGAGTCGACTGGGCGGAGAATTCTCTTCCGCTCAATCTTTTTCCGTCTGTTGGGTCACGTGACTCCTCCTCCCTTCCCCTCCTCTCGCGGCTCCGCTGTGGCTCGGTGCGCGCGAAAGAGCGGGCAGGTTTCGCTCCTCGCTTTCCGAAAGGTTTCGGTTTGCCGTCGTGTTGACGGGGGAAAGCCGCAGTGAAGGTTTTGTGGTGTTCATATAGAGAATTCGGTTGGTTTTGGTTAAATTCAGGGTCTGATCTACCATAAGGCCGATTGGGCTTAAGAATATTGCTCCTAAATTTGAGGGGCTCTAAATTATAGTTTTGTATCAAGCTTAATTGCTGTAGACCCCCAAATTTTCAGTAAATTTTAAAATTTTCTGAGATAACACTTTATTTTTAGATCGACTTTGACTCGCTCAGACATTGACCTAACATAATAGGTTTTCTAGGTGTTATAACGAAGCCGATAAAATTGTAATGAAAACTTTATGCATCGCCCAACTTACTGGCAATCATAAGCAACATTTTCCGTAAAGAGGTCCCAAAATTGGTTGTGCCTCTAGCCTTAGTTTTCCTACACTCTTAAAACAAACGAGCGGTTTTAACTCAGTCTGAGTTAATTTCCACTCCTTTCCGTGCCGAAACTGCACTTCCCCTATAGGAGTGGATTTCACTCTTTTGTTTTAAGAGTGTATCAGGCCCTGGCTGCAGTGAAGATTTTGTGGTGTTGGCTCCGTATAGCCACACAGGCCTCTCATCCAGAGGAGACCTAACCCCATCTACAGACGAGACCTGATGCTGCCTCCTTCGACCAGCTCCAAGAAATCTTTGTCCTGGCCAGCTTCTTCCATGCCTTAGCAGCTGAAGCAGGAAAACTCAAAATGCGCGCGTTTTCGAAGTTACAGCCAAGTCAACCTCGTCAAAAGACACAAGCGCTACTCCCGCGTTCAAAACCCGACCACATTCTATTAGACGGATATTTGTTTGCAAAAAATAAAAGGACTTATTTACGGGGTTACACTGGAACAGATGTGATCGTTAAATCGGTGGAGTCCAAAGTCGCCCGAAGTCCAGTTAGATGCCGACTTCGTCACTTGACCACGGTTCTAATGTGTCCTTCGGTTAAATTAAACGTAGAACTATAGCTACATCATGTGGGTTACTGTAGGGCGAGTGAAATGAATTGTTCAAGTTGTCAAATCACAGTGATCATAATTAAAATAAAAAAAATAGGGCTGACATCTATTGGGATTAATAAAAAATATTTTCGAATAGAAAAAAGATTGAAGAATCGAATGATGTGCTTTTTGATATGATAAATGGCTTAGACGATAAGAAAATATTTCTAAAATGATGATGCCAAATTGTCATTAGGACTGAAAGGGTTAAGTTCGAAATATTTGTTTTATATAGATGAAAACACTCAGCTTTTCCTTTCCAATTAATCATTTGAATTTTTGTGTTTCTGTTGCGTTTAAAAAGCTTTGACGGCATACCTATATAGGTGTTCATCATTATGGACAAAACAGACAAAAATATTGATTAATGACACGTTTTGGAAGGTGCTTATTCTAAAAAAGTAGTTTATGGTAAGTAGTTTATATTGGTCCGTGTGTAAACGTAGAATAGATTGTCTGTCAGTCTGAAACCCCTCTACAGTTTGAACTAAAAAAAAGCTACGGACTTTTGGTACACCAGTTTACCTAAAAATGCATTGTACCTTTAAATGCATTGATTTATTGAGTGGTAATTGATCAGGGCTGGATTTACTAATAGGCCCGGGCCTAGGGGCGCACCATGATGAGGGGCGCAAAATAATTCCGCATTTTTTTTGTCAGAAAATTTCCATAAAATGTTATAGACTACAATCCAATGTTATACACTCTTAAAACAAAGAGTGAAATTCACTCTATAGGAGAAGTGCATTTTCGGCACCGGAAAGGAGTGGAATTAACTCAGACTGAGTTAAACCGTTCGTTTAAGAGTGTAGGACGCAGATTGTTTCTTTTATTTCTTTTACCAACTCCGAAAAGGAGTGAAATTCACTCCTATAGGAGAAGTGCATTTTCGGCACGGAAAGGAGTGGAATTAACTCAGACTGAGTTAAAACCCCTCGTTTTTTTAAGAGTGTAGATTTAAATCAAATTCGTATAATGTCTGTTTTTTTAAAAACCAATTTCGTATAAATTTATGATTTATTTGGAGAAAATTTAAGTCTGGTATATTAATATCAGTTTAACTTGAGTATGTGTATATGTATTGTAGTGTATATGTATATCTGTAAGTTTATAATGAGTATTAAATGGTTTAAACTAATTTTAATAACTCGTTGTCTTATTTATTTATAGCTTATATACCAAAATTTAAAAACAGTTGATTCTCTCATTATTTTATTTAATTAATTTTACTTCACGATGAATTAGAATAAAATTCAAATTATCTTCATAAAGACCTTTCTGAGGTCAAATTTCTCCCTCCTTTACGATGGTGTGAAGAGGGGGCGACAAAAAACCACGGGCCTAGGGGCGCATAAAATCTAAATCCGGCCCTGTAATTGATAGTCGTGTAGAGTTATACATCCCTATAGTTAAACTCATAGTGTCTTAGCACAGACGCCATGACCATGGGCGGGGCTATAAAACGCGCGGAGCAATCAGATGAAGACAAAATAAAACGGCTGAAATTTCCTCTTCATCTGATTGCTCCGCGCGTTTTATAGCCCCGCCCGTGGTCGTGGCTTCTGTGCAAGGAAACTATGATTTTAACTATAGTTAAATTATTTCACCAATTAATATCAAGAAAACTAATGCAACATTTGCATTGTTCAATTAAATAGTCAATTTAAAAATTAGGCAGTTTGTGTAACCTGTAACAGAAATTAAAATTAAAGTAAACGGACTAATATTTAAAATAAAATAAAATTTAACAAAAAGCATTTTAAACCAATATTTGAAAACTACTACTAACAAAAAAAATGAAATTGACTATAAAAACAATTAACATTATGAAATTCAAATTGTAAAAATAAACAAATGGTTTAAACGTGAAATAAGATGTTAAGCATTTAAATAAAGAATCGTAAAATATTTTAGGGGATTAAAGTTTTTTTTAAATAAAAATAACAAACGTTTAAATTTGGGTTGTAAATTAAAATTAAGGATTGAATATTAATAATTAAAAATTGTAAGTTTAATTATTTATAGTGCATAATTCAAAATAATCGAAAAGTTAAGAATGATAAAGTTCACAAATTTTTTTTTAATGTGCTTATTTCTATTTAAAAAAGCAGAATCGCCGATTTTGTATCAAAATATCAAAACACTTTTTTAAAAAAAATAAGAATTTTCTATTAGGAAGGTTTTAATTTTTTTTTCAAAAAGTTTGCAGGCTATCGAAGAAACAAATCAAAAAACTATTTCGGAAAAATGGTTCCCGAAATTCCAAAAATTTTGCTTTAAGATTATGGAAAATTCGCGTAATCTTTGCATGTCTCTATAATAATTTGAAATATATTAATAATGATAATCAAAATATGCGTGCTGCCCTCTAGTGAGATAAAAGCAAAAACAAATAAATACTGTTATAAATATGGGAACCATATCTTTATATTTTTTTAATTTAAAAAGTTATTTTTTTTGATAAAAAAAATCGCACATTTTAAAACTCGCAAGATAACTAAGTCGTCGATTAGAAAAGAAATTATAAGAATTTTAAGTTTTTAATTGCAAACATTGAATGTGTCATTAACATAAATAACAAAGTTTTATTTCATATAACTACCTTTTACAACTTACTAATATGACGTGATTTTATTAATGGGATTGTTTCAGATGACGTACCCCTCCTGTTTTCATTTTTGACAATCCTGCGGTTTCATTCATTGTTTGGATTTAAACTGCTATTCTAGAGTTTAATGTCAGTTTGTTCGATTTTAGAGTTCTTTTCAAGGAACTTGTTTTTATTCCCGATATTTATTAAACTTTATCGATTTTATTTCAATTTATTTTCAAGTATTCAAAGCATTACCAAAACGTCAATGTTATTGGGAAAACTTCGGTTTAGATGACATTCTGTGTTATGCGGAGAAATTAAGCGAAATTGTGGGTCAGCAATTTAACGGGATTTAAGGGGATACGGTACCCAAAACATTATTTCTAGAAATAATAACATAAACTTGTAATTATAGTGGTTTTATATAATGTACACTCTAAATAAACATTTTCTAGCAATAAAAACAAATATTTACAAGTAGTTTTTTATTAAAAAAAATAGTTTTAAAAAACTTTTTCAAAATGCTACTCCTCTTTTAATTTTGAGAATAACTCCACCACAGTTTTATAGTTTGTTTTTAGTACTATTTGTTCAAGAACTGTGCATGGATTTTAAAATGTGAGCTACAGTTAAAAAGTAACATGCATTTATACTGAAAATTACAAAGAATTACAAATTATTGAATTCAACATTTAAAAAAAAAAACTATACATGTAGACCTTATTCCATGCACAATTTTGTGCACCATTTATATAAGAACACAGGTTAAAAAAAAATTTTGATTAGGGATTTATTAAACACAAGAATTGAAAAACGCGAAACCGAGAAAAAAGGTTGGAAGCAAACGAAATACGTATTCAAACATATAGGAATGACCCCAGAAAATATTTAATAACTTTTTTTCTACAAAAGATATCATTATGAAACTTTCAGTGAATGTTCAGAAAAATATTGTAAATAATAAGTAAAAACTGAAAAATCGATATTTTGACCAATTTTTGGGTACCGTATCCCCTTAAGAACAGAAAAAAACTTTGTTCTACTAACAAATAAGTTTGCACGCAACAATCTCTTCAGTAAGCTAAGAAAATATTGTGTAGTTTAAAACAAATGTAACTCCAGAAGGACCCAAAAATGAAAACAATGCCGCTGGAACTGTTGCCACAACATGAAACAAGCCCATTATTACTTTTGAGTGCAACTGCACATAATCAAGTTTCATGATAAATTAAAATTTATTAGGAAATTAAAGTAAAAATTTAGATTTATAGGGATTTAATTTAAATTTGTATAATTCAACCAAAATTAACAGAATACTAATAGCAGAACATGGAAGCTCATTTGCCAATTTATTAATCTAACTACATTAAAAACAAGCAGTTGTTTTTAATTACATAAAATAAGAATGTTTACATAATTTAAACATTAAAAACTATGGGGGTCTTTATGAAAAACAAATGTAGTCAGCTAACATATAATAAGATGGTAGTAAATTTGTAGTTAATAGATAAAATAATTTGGAGTACTTAATGGAAGCTTTTTTTTAATAATAAGCATATCTTTTGACAATTTATAATTATTCTGTATCTATTTATTTTTGTTATAATTTTTTAAATTATTATATATTAAATAGAGGATGTCATCCATAGAGCTATGCATTTTTATCATAACTTCCGAGAGTATTGCTTTGCCATTTACCTTTCCAGTATGGAATCACTAAATCGAATGAACAATTTTGAAACGAATGTTATTATTATTTAATTAATTATTTTTAGTTAAATGCCACAATTCAGCAGATGCCACTATTTAAATTTATCATTATATAAACGGATGTTTTTTCATTATTAAATGATGTATGACGATTCCATACTGGGAAAATGGATAACTGCAAAGCAATTTTTTGAGAAATTGATTCAAACTAATGCAAGCTCATGGACTGACACCTTTTAATAATAGATGATAGTTTAACGTTCTGTCAATATGAATGTGTGCACTATTGAAAAATAATAACTAGCTAGAGGTAGAAATATATTGATACAGTCTATAATAGAATAAAATAAATCGTATTTGCCTTAATGATAAAATGTAATAATTGGAATTAGTTTAGTATTTTGGCCATTTTTTGTTTAAAGAATTCCTATCCTTTTTATATTTCAGAATATGTTACCATTCATACTTCTTCATACTTCAATATGAAAAAGTTACATAAAAAATATTTAAATATTTTGCTAAAAACAACAACAAAAAAAAATTCTAATTTTTTAGGATAATTATTATTAAAAATAAGCAAAAATACAGTTAACAGCTGATTACTTAACCATTGTCATTCTGATACTTAGGAAATATATATTCATGCTTTTTAATGTAAAATTAAGGGACTGTAAAATTAAAAGGAAAAAAACAATGTAAATAATTGATAAAACTATGAGTTTCAAATCAAAATTTCGTAGTTTCCTTACATGCGCCAAAAATAAAATTAACTATCTTTTTAAATTATATTCGATGATTTAGCGTTTTTATTGTGTGGTAAATAGGATAAAAACCCTACATGACAAACCATTTTCCTAACCAGTAAGTTTTTTCAGTAACCAAATGTTCTATTTTAACTTGAAATTGTTTTTTCCTAAACTGAATACAGCTTACAGCACTCGTATTGCGAAAAATGTTTTAAAGTCTAAAATTGATTCTAGATGCTAAATTTTTCGAGGAATATTAAGTTTGAATATAACGTACCAGTGCCGGATTTAAAGATTTGCCGCCTGTAGGCTACGATTGATTTGCCGCCCCTGTCACACTATTCTCCCCCTTCGGGGAAAGGTAGCTGGTTAGTTGCAAAATAGGGTGGTATGTGTTGTTTAGAATAGACACACATATTAGAATCATCTATGTACATCGAAAGCGAAATCGACGAATTTTTTAAAACTGTTCTACTTTTTTTCTTTCAACTTCAAAATCCGGGAGGAGGTTGTGCAAATTGCCCTCGCAGCGACCATGTCTGCTACGAAATATTAGTACTATATATACGTTTGCGGTTTACGCATTAATGTAAATTATTTCTTTCTTAAAAATATTCGTTTCTTTATAATAATTTTTTTATGCCGAATGCCGCTTTAATTGGTCGTAAAATTTGCCGCCCCAAAAAAATTCGCCTCTCTAGGCTACAGCCTACTTAGCCTATTTAGAAATCCGGCCCTGTAACGTACAGTAGAATTCCAATTAACCGAAGCGTTGCTGATTATTTGAATTTTTTTTTAAAAAATCTACTCGACCACCTCTTACTGCTTGTCTCTGTTTGATGTCATTCTTTTTTAAGGGGGGGGGGGGAGGGGGGGGCGTTAAAAACAATTACTGGGCATGATATTTAACAAATAACAGTAACAAATAGGCAAAGTATGAAAGGTTATGTGTCGCATATGGGTGAATATTCCGTGATATGTCATGTCCGTGATGTTACCCAGCGTCACGTCCGTGGAGATTGGCAGTTTATATCTAACTTATAAAAGATAGGAATTCACCTTGTTAATTAGAGAATTGAAGAAAAGAACATTTCGGGAATATGTTACTGCAAATTTTATGTTTATTTTTTAATTTGTATTTATTTTACTGAGTATTAAATGCTTGTCCCCAATGACTGCAGTCACGTCCGTGGACATGAACAAAAACTTTATCGAATTCAATAGGTGGCAGTACAACATAGTGTCTATGTCATTTTTAGCTTCATTTGCGGTCATATTATATAGTAAAAGAAAAAAAATCAGTTTGTTTTTAGCTTTAAGTCATTTTTAGCTTCCACAATACGTTTATAAAGCAAAAAGTGGAAGGTATTATAATCGTTCAGTGCGTCCGTCCGTCTGTTTGTCCATCTGTCAACCACTTTCACAGAACGAACCGCAAGTCGCACAAACAAGTGGGATACGTCATTTTGAAGCAAAAAATCAGGTTAGACTACAACCCAAATTTCATTAAAAAAATTAAATTAGAAGTATATTTAATATTTAAAAAACTAAAAATTTAATCCACATTGAAATAACATGCAAACTCCATTTTTATTCAATATTTTCACTGCTGCCATTTCGTCAAACGTATGAGAAACTTTATTTAAAATAAAAAAACTCTTGAAAGAATATTTATTTTTGTAATATAATTTAGTTTGGATTGTTGTAATATCACAATAGAGTTCTTTTGATGGTTCATTGTATATGTATGAGGAAGGATGCATAGAGAATTCTAACTTTGAATAAAAAAAACTAAGCGAAAGTTCGCTTTTATTTTTAAAGCATCAAATTTACTAATTAATTATTATTCTCTTTTTCGAAAGAAAGTTAATGAACATGGGAAATTGTGGCAACTAAAAGATTTTTATTACAAAAAGTCGCATCATTATTTTTCGGATTTCAAACAAATTCAGCAAACGATAATGAGCAATTATTAATTTGCGAAAGAAGATTAATGAAAATAGTTAATTTTGGCGTTTAAAAGTTTGAATTAGAAAAAGCTAGTTAACAACTAGGGAAAATATATACAGAAAATTATATTCGGGAAAAAGGTGGAGCTACAGCCAACTTTGCAATTGGATAGAGTTCCTTGAAATGGGCCCCCAAAACCGAGTTGTAATTGGATACCCACCCTTGAATTGGGCCCCCCGGTTCCTCCCTTCATTCGACCCGTAAAAAGTGTTGGCGAGCTTGGCGTGAAATCTTCCCTTTGGCGCACTTGGTCCGTCAATAAACTGTAGGTATTTGTTGCGTTTTTTTTAGGATGAAGATAGGGTTCGTATTTAAGCGGGCTATTTCATAGGAACTGTAGGTAGGAATCACGTGACGTTAAACACCGGTATTTCATTTAGAGAAAAGCAGTGGAATAATGGAACAATGGAATAATTGAATAATGAAACAGTGGAATAATTGAATAATGAAACAGTGGAATAATTGAATAATGAAACAGTGGAACAATGAAAATGAAACAGTGGAATAATTGAATAATGAAACAGTGGAATAATTGAATAATGAAACAGTGGAATAATTGAATAATGAAACAGTGGAATAATAAAGTAAGGAACATTGGAGTGATAAAATAATGGAAAATGGGACGATAGAATAATGGAATAATGAAACAGTGGAATAATTGAATAATGAAACAGTGGAATAATAAAGTAATGGAACATTGGAGTGATAAAATATTGGAAAATGGGACGATAGAATAATGGAACAATGGAATAATGAAACAGTGGAATAATAAAGTAAGGAACAGTGGAATAATAAAGTAATGGAACATTGGTGTGATAAAATAATGGAAAATGGGACGATAGAATAATGGAACAATGGAATAATGAAACAGTGGAATAATTGAATAATGAAACAGTGGAATAATAAAGTAATGGAACATTGGAGTGATAAAATATTGGAAAATGGGACGATAGAATAATGGAAAAAGGCAATGTTTACTTAGGTTTGTTTTCTACAATTCCTTTCATTATATTTACGCATATTTTAAAGTAAAAAAATATTGAAAATATGGAAATACAGAGAAATATCAAATATTTTTTATATTTTATTAATGTCAAATATTTTCAATTTCCGTGCGTTGTTAGATTAAAAATATCATAGAATTTTCGAAAACATATTAAAGTATAAATTGTATCAGTCCTGTCCGATTCCTTATGTTTCCTCTCTTTAGTGTTTACCATAATTTAATTAAATGAATAAGATATTTTCTCACAAGGTACTTTTTGAAAGCTTTAAAGAGCTATTATAAAATGTTTAATAATATTGTTTAATATACACTCTTAAAACAAACGAGCGGTTTTAACTCAGTCTGAGTTAATTTCCACTCCTTTCCGTGCCGAAAATGCACTTCTCCTATAGGAGTGAATTTCACTCTTTTTCAGAGTGGGTAAAAGAAATAAAAGAAAACAATCTGCGTCCTACACTCTTAAAACGAGCGGTTTTAACTCAGTCTGAGTTAATTTCCACTCCTTTCCGGTGCCGAAAATGCACTTCTCCTATAGGAGTGAATTTCACTCTTTTGTTTTAAGAGTGTAGCGAGGGGTTACTGTACTATCATTTACTCCAGAAAAAATAAACTTGTGTTGAAACAGTACAAGTATAACACAATTCGAGCGTAAAATTTGATACCTTACAATATTGTGTTGTTTCAAAACAAGAATTGAGTTAATGACATACGTACGCATATTAAAGTTGTTCCAACACAGCTGACTATCACGATTGGAAACGATTATCCTATCCTTCCATGCGTGATTAACAAAAAACTACAAACTACACTGCTCAAAGCGATTAGGGGAACGCATGGTTTAAACTCTTTCACCCCTAATGATTCCATTTGGAATCATCAGCTTGCGATTTTTATTCTAGAAAGTTATATTTTCTTTATACATCGTTAGATGGAAGAATCATGTCTTTTGAAGAATTAAATAATGCTTGATTTAATTAAATGAAATCGGAAAAGACATGGTAAAATAAAATTCACTCTGAAACCATTTTATGAAATAAATTGACCCTAAATTCTTCATGCTTGCATTTTTAAATGTTTAAAACTTGATTTTAACTATTTTTAACAAATAAAGTTTTGGAAAAAGTATTGTTATAATTTATTCAAAAGTTATGATTCCATTTTTTTCCCTTACATTTTAGTTTTAAAAAATTAAGATTTTTTTCCCCTGATTTTTACCATTTCATTCTGGATGCATAATGAATCTATTTCACAACATTTATATTTTTAGAATAAAACATAAAAAGTTGGGACTGAAAGGTGAACAAAAGTACGCAAAGTACTCCCCTGTAATTGAAGAGCTTAGTGGAAGAACGTGCTAAGTGACATTTTTGAATAAATTGAGATTTTTTTGTCAATGAATATATTATTCCATCCTTTAAAGATAACAAGTTTCCCCTTTTTCATAAACTTAAATTTAAGTATATTTTTTACCGTTTGCAAGCACCGATTTTAACGGATTTAAGTGCAAAATGAAAACTTACAAGCTCATTTTCTCGTTTTCACCTTTTGTCACTTAGCACGTTCTTCCACTAAGCTCTTCAATTGTTTTGAGCAGTGTATATTATTTTCTAAAATAACTACAATAAAATTATAACATTCATTTTAAAGTACCTTTATATAAATTTTCTAAGCATTGGTACAGCTATTTATCTGAAACATTAAACAGCATATGCTGATTCGGAAGAATACATACCGGTTTTATATTGTTTCAACACTATTTGTAACAAGTAGGTTTGTAACAGAATCTGTCACTTGACCCGCTTCCACACAACAGTTGTGTTTAACAGGTAAAAAAAGCGCCAAACACAGCATTGATATTCTATATTAAACATTTACATGCTAAATTTGGCTAGTTTCATTTATTTTATTTCAAAAATTCAATAATTATTACTTATCGTTTGCAAAAATTAATCTATATTTCAAAGAATAAATATGTAACATTCCTCGCTTTTAAATAGAATTAAAACATTTCGTATCAACGTACAAAGAATCTCGTAGTGAAATATATTTGACGTCATTTCAAACTGATCGATGTCGCAAAAATAAATGTATTTTTATTTATTGCCAATTATATTTAAAGAATTAAAGTTTCTCGAGCGATTGTTGCGAATGACGATGGTGATTTAATTCTAATAAAATGGCTTTCTATGCTTTTTAAATGAGCATTCAATTTTGCAGTTTTTTAAATAATTGCAGTACTTCGAATTCAAATTCAAAAGAATTCGAATTGTAATTCGAATAAGTTTTAAGTTTCGATAAGCTTTAAGTTTTCCCATAATTTTTTTTAAAAAACTATTTCAGAATTTCATTCAAACTTAAAAATGTTCTTAGTCTTCTAAAACCGTTTGATACAAATACAAATTTTTAAAATAATAATATATTTTATTTACGAGTTGAAAATTTATATATCTCGCAGTGAAAACAAGTTTATACTCTGACCTATCAGCTTAGCCTTTTACCCTTCATGCACAGAATAAAGTTTCAATTGATTATTTGTCTTTACAAATTTTAATGTTAGCTATTTGTTGTGGACGATTAAATCGTGCCAACATATTGCAATCAATTAGAATATAAAAGAGTAAAAAAATAGCCGGGACAAAAAGCGCACCTTATGTCCCGAATTTATTTTCTTTTTCCTTCTTCCTAAAAAAAAAATTAAGTTAAAAATTTTGTGCATGGTTTCACCATGATATTGGTTCCTAAGCTGCAACGGCGGAATGGTGAAACGTTCTACCATATTTTTGGCATTCGGTTTTTCTCAGGTTTTCAGGTTTTCTCAGGTTTTTGTTTCCAAATCCAGAAAAATGGTTCAACCAAACACCGAAAAAAAAGTGAAACATTTCTCCACTCAGTTGTTGCAGCTACTAGGAACCAATATCATGGTGAAACCAACCAATATCATGGTGAAACCAACCAATATCATGGTGAAACCAACCAATATCATGGTGAAACCAACCAATATCATGGTGAAACCAACCAATATCATGGTGAAACCAACCAATATCACGGTGAAACCAACCAATATCATGGTGAAACCAACCAATATCACGGTGAAACCAACCAATATCATGGTGAAACCAACCAATATCATGGTGAAACCAACCAATATCATGGTGAAACCAACCAATATCATGGTGAAACCAACCAATATCATGGTGAAACCAACCAATATCATGGTGAAACCAACCAATATCATGGTGAAACCTAGCACCAAATTTTTAACAGTGTACTTAATTACTAAATTACACTGACTGACAATGGCATTTAGTTGAATGAAGAAGTTTTTTCTTTATAGTCTAAAATGTGTTGAAATCACATACTGATGCATTAAAAAAGCTATTCCCTCACGCGGACAATTAAAAGTAAAACGGTCTTTTAAGGGGGAATGGGCGCGCTGGACCGGGGGTCTCCAAACTCAAGTGCATCAGTGTTAATCCAATGGCGAAAAAACTATTTTCTCTGCCACATTTCTCCGGCTGTATCGAATATTTTTACAAACTTTTTTTTTTAAATAACAAATGTAGATAACTTACAGGTCTCTATAATCTCACTTTTTAAAATTGCTTCGAATATTTTGTGTAAAATTATTTATTAAAAATTATAAAAAATATTCGAACCAATTTCAAAAAGTGGTATTGTCGGGACCAAAATTGGGAAAGTCGGGAAATTTGTCAAAGTTCTCTATATTCTGTGATCCTTAAGTCCCAAAACTCTGGCGATACATAAAATGCAAATGCAATACTGCGACGATCGTAAAATCTAGAAACTCCTGCGATTGTTTATTATATGTGATTCCTAAAAATTAGGGGAGCTCCAGCTCTCGTGAAATTGCGAAACTCCGGCGATTCTATTTAGTTTAGTTTTGAATTATCGTCGCACTAGAAATACACGAGGGCTATTGGCGACGGGCGTCGTATTTTAGAACCACAGTCAAGTGACGAGCCGACACCTGAGTATAGGCACCCAACGCAACCGTTAAGGGTGACATCGTACGCAGCGTTGGGACTTTCGAGGATATTTAACGTGCACTTCCTCTACACGAGGTATTATTCGTCGGACATTTTTGGCAATGCCCGGACCCGAACCTGGGACCTTTCGCATGCTAGGCGGACGCCTAACCGACTGGGCTCCCCAGCCCCCGGTGATTCTACACTCTTAAAACAAGCGAGCGATTTTAACTCAGTCTGAGTTAATTTCCACTCCTTTCCGTGCCGAAAATGCACGTCTCCTATAGGAGTGAATTTCATTCTTTTTCGGAGTGGGTAAAAGAAATAAAAGAAAACAATCTGCGTCCTACACTCTTAAAACGAGCGGTTTTAACTCAGTCTGAGTTAATTTCCACTTCCTTCCGGTGCCGAAAATTCACTTCTCCTATAGGAGTGAATTTCACTCTTTTGTTTTAAGAGTGTATAGATGCGCAACTACAGCAATTTTAAGAGTTTGTCCACAAATTACATAAAACTGGCATTTTTTCCATAAATATTTTTCTCAAAAATGCTCCCAGAAAATGTGTATTTGCTCCTAGATTTTTAAGTTAACAGCACAAATTGTCCATGAATCTTTGCATCCAATTCCTAACACAAGTTAAAGGGTATAAATTCATTGACTATTAAGGGAAGTCCGGATGGTTCTATCTCGCCCATCTTAATTTTTCTAACTTTAGGAACATTTTTCTCAAGAAAACTATATGACATATCATCATGAACTTTTTTATATGTTGTTCCTCACATATATCTCTTTGATTTAAACTGAGGATATTTCAAAGTATAGAAAAATGCTTTTACAGTGATTTTTTTTAAAAAAATATGCATTAAAAAACATACAAAAAAATAAGATTTAAAGTTATATAATTTTTTATTGAGCAGATATATTTAAAATTCCTCAGTTTAAATCAAAGAGCCGTTAATGGGGAAGAAATAATAAACCAAAATATGTTGATATTTTTTATAGTTCTTGAGAACAATGTTCCTAACTGTTAAATAACCTTATATGTATTTCAGGAAACGCAAAAGAAATGTAAGGTTTGGGTAAGAAGTGATGTTCAGAGTTTCTCAAAAATGCTTACAAAAGAAAACCACTAAACAGAAATCGATAATCTTGTTCTCAAATTAAAGCTAAAAATATGTAGAATTGTAAAAAAGAGAAAAACAGAAAATCGAAATTTTTGACCCAAACACCCATCCGACTCCCCTTAGAAGTTTAATTTAAGCATCTTACCGGTATTCTCCACGACAATAGGGGGCGAAGGGGTTTTGAGGGGCAAGAGCCCCTCCTTCCTCATCTTTTCGTCTTGTGCCTGCGCCCTCCTAAGCGCTATCTGCCTGGCCATCACATACCGCCGATGCAGTATTAAAATACAGTTGGCGCACACACAGTTTTTGAACTCGCAGAACCGCTTGTGGCCGCGCACCAAGTTCTTTATACCGTGATTCTTACATCTGGCGCACTTTGGGGAGCGCCCCTTATCCTCCGGGTTTACGCGCGAACCGCCATTGACCGAGCAGGAGCGCGCGTTTTCACCACCCGGGAGATTCCCATCCGCCGCATGGGCGACGGCTGCCCGCGGCACGATTGCACTAGGCCTAGCATCGGGGAGAGGGAGCTTGCGCCGCTTGGTCGAGAGAGACATGCCGCGAGCGAGCGAGGTTTGGGCCGCCGCGAACGGACGGAAAGGCCGCGGCAGCGGTAGTTGGGACTTCATCATGACGAGGGGGTTTGCGGAAGGAGCGGAGCGGGTTTGTGTGTTCGGGTTTTCGCCCCCTGCGGTCACGTGATTGGATGATGTCTGAATCTGATGCGCGTTTTCGCGATGCGAGCTTGTACAGCGTCGCACTAGAGCTGCACAGTGCGGTGAAAGAAAGGACCCGGGAGCACAATATGTTAGTTTTGAACCACGCTTACTAGTAACAATTATGTGGGAATAACTACTAGTTATCCTAAGGTTTATTTTTACACATTAGATTTTTTTCTATTATGCCCGATTTTAAAAGTGTAATATTTAACGGGGAAACCATCTTTTAACTAGAATGTACCGTAATATAAAAGTTTTCGTTTTTTTTATGGTTTTTCTCTGGCAACTCAGTTGCCAGCTTAAAACTGTAAATTAAGGCTCCTGGATTGGCGATTTCGTCCGTTTGAATTTACCATTATCAAAAGGCCAATGAGCGGATCGGATCCTATATCTCATTTATACTTTCCAGAATGAGTTTTTTTAACTAGATCACACATGTGTTACTATATTTACTTTACTTAGCAATTTTTATGCACTGTTACAAAGTTCGTACTTGGTTTCACCAAAGTTCCTAGTAGCATTTCTACTGTAAGGATTATTTTAAAAAAAAGTTTAAAAATAGTTTTGTATTATAGTAAGTACTTCTCTGTGAAAAAGTAATAGTTGTTTTGATTGCTGGTGAAGTTTCTATCCACACACACACACAAAAAAAAATGGTGCGCAATAGCTGCAACGGTTCTGTGGTGAAACGTTTCACTATATTTTCTATTTTAGGTTGAACTTCTTTTCATAATTCGGAAACCAAAACCTGAAAAATGGTTCAACCGAAAAAAAAATATGGTGAAACATTTCACCACCCACTGCAGCTATTTTTTGATTAAAACACATTTAAAGACACCTCGCGTGTCACCTCCACAAAGTATTCTACGAGGCTTACACTCTTAAAACAAACGAGCGGTTTTAACTCAGTCTGAGTTAATTTCCACTCCTTTCCGGTGCCGAAAATGCACTTCTCCTATAGGAGTGGATTTCACTCTTTTTCGGAGTGGGTAAAAGAAATAAAAGAAAACAATCTGCGTCCTACACTCTTAAAACGAGCGGTTTTAACTCAGTCTGAGTTAATTTCCACTCCTTTCCGTGCCGAAAATGCACTTCCCTATAGGAGTGAATTTCACTCTTTTTCGGAGTGGGTAAAAGAAATAAAAGAAAACAATCTGCGTCCTACACTCTTAAAACGAGCGGTTTTAACTCAGTCTGAGTTAATTTCCACTCCTTTCCGGTGCCGAAAATGCACTTCTCCTATAGGAGTGGATTTCACTCTTTTTCGGAGTGGGTAAAAGAAATAAAGAAAACAATCTGCGTCCTATACACTCTTAAAATGAGCGGTTTTAACTCAGTCTGAGTTAATTTCCACTCCTTTCCGGTGCCGAAAATGCACTTCTCCTATAGGAGTGAATTTCACTCTTTTGTTTTAAGAGTGTACAAAAGTAAGTAATAGGACACAACATTAAAAATTTAAACTGTAAAATAAAATCAGAGAGAATGTTGATAGTCTCTTTTCTTCGCACCAGATCCGAGAACAATGGAGGCCATCGTATGGAAAGGCCCTCCCATAGATATCATAGTTAAAGTATTAGATTGGCAGATCACGTGACCTCCAATGCTAACGACGGTACGCGCATGGATGACCAGAATAAGAGGGCAATGGGGCCAGTGTTGCCACCACTTTAAGGAGAAAAATGCTACGGCATCATCGGAAAAATACCGTTTAATTCTAAAATTACAAAAAAATACTAAAAGCATTTCAAGTCACTAAAAAGATTCCAAAATGCCGCTAGTATTTTTACGATATTTTTTTTGTAGTTTTAGAATTATTCTAAAATCTGAAATTATTCTAAAAAATATCGTAAAATACTAGCTGCATTTTGGAATCTTTTTAGTGACTTGAAATGCTTTTAGTATTTTTTTGTAATTTTAGAATTAAATGGTATTTTTTATAGTATTTTTCTCCTTAAAGTGGCAGCAACACTGGCCCCATTGCCCTCTTATTCTGGTCATTCATGCGCGTCCCGTCGTTAGCATTGGAGGTCACGTGATCTGCCAATCTAATACTTTAACTATGATATCTATGGGCCCTCCAAACTTCTTTTAAATAGAGATCTTGCGTCTGCATGCGTGCAAGTTGCAGTGCAGAAGAACATGCTCTACATTTTCTTCACCCTCTGCACTACAGTCACACATTTAACAAAATACTAAACCTAAATAAATAACTTTTTAAGTTTTCGTGGCCAGTAAAAGCTTGAGTTAATTTAAAATCTGTTGGAGAAATTCTTGCACTTAATACAATGTAAAATAGCCGCGAAAGAACCTTTTTGTCCATTGCGCTGTTTATGAGGCAAGCATGGATATCATAGTTAAAGTATTAGATTGGCAGATCACGTGGCCTCCAATGCTAACGACGGGACGCGCATGGAGGCCAAATAAGGGGGCAAAATGGCCAGTGTTGCTGCCACTTTAAGGGGAAAAATACTACGAAAAAATACCATCTAATTCTAAAATTACAAAAAAAATATCGTTTAAATACTAGCTGCATTTTGGAATCTTTTTAGTGACTTTAAATCCTTTTCTAGTATTTTTTTTGAAATTTTAGAATTAAATGGTATTTTTCGTAGTATTTTTCTCCTTAAAGTGGCAGCAACACTGGCCATTTTGCTCTCTTTTTTGGCTCCATGCGCGTCCCGTCGTTAGCATTGGAGGTCACGTGATCTGCCAATCTAATACTTTAACTATGATATCTATGGTTCCAACACAAGAGTTCGGCTTAGAAAACAGAACAGTCATCAGTTACACGATGTTGGATGGTTTCTTTCTCCATTCGATTTTCATAAATAACGAAAGCAATGCCAACTTGACCTTTCAACTTGCTGTACCATCCCCCCGTAAAACAAACTATACTCTTCAAGAATGATATTGTCATAATTCACAACTGTAATAGGTTTTCTACTGGAAGGATGTGGCAACCTTGAAATATGAAGTCTACCATCTAAATTATTGCATAGTTGAGACTTGGACATGAGAATCCCGGCTTCAATATCATTTTAGAACAACTAGATTGATTGGCGGAAGTCCTGAAATAACATATAGAGTGCATCGTAACTAACAGTTCTGTAGCCCCGAATAATCCGCAACAGAAATCTTCTCTGAATCCGTCTGAGGAGTTTACTAGTATTTGTTTTCTTTCTCAAAGAGCTTCCCCAAGCTCTTGAACCATATAGGAAATAAGCGGAACAATGCCCTGATTATAAATCAGTTTAAGAACGTCGCGCTGCACACAGTTAAAAATTAGGCACTTTTTTTCACCAAAAATATGGTTCCTAGTAGCTGCAACGGCTGTGTGGTGAAACGTTAAACCATATTTTTGGTATTCGGTTGAACCATTTCTCAGGTTTTTGTTTCCAAATCCAGAAAAATGGTTCAACCAAACACTGAAAAAAAGGTGAAACATTTCACTACACAGCCGTTGCAGCTACTATAGGAACCAATATCATGGTGAAACCAAGCACAAAATTTTTAACAGTGCAGCTATTGCAAACCATTTTTTTAGGAGGGGGGGGGGGGGGGGGGCTAGCACAAAATTTTTACAGTGTACGATTCAAGCAACACAAATATTACTTTTTCAAACAGAAAAAAGTTACTGTAATACCGAACTATTTTTACTTTTTTTTAAAAAAAAATAATTCTTAAAATAAAACTGTTACTACTACCCACAACTTTTTTTGTAGTTGCATTGTACTCTGTTATGCACTTAAATTTGAAATTTTGTCATTCGTAAACATATTACATAAGATAACAAATTATTATAAAATAAAACGCTAAATATACACAAATCGTAATATATTTCAGTGACTTTGTAATATTATATCTGTTCTTTCATAATAAGGAAGGAACGAAACATGATTAAGATAGTTATAAGTCAAAAGTTATATAATAGAGCAATATTACTTGTTACAACATATTATTTTTGGCTGACATAATTACATTGTAGTTGTAGTTTTTGCACCGTAATGATTCAAATCGATATTTTTTAATCCGTTTGTACGAGTTAGAATTGTAATGTATTGAGTTAGTTATGGCCGTTTTAAATATATGGTATACAAAAGTTCTACGAGGAATGGAGTCACTATTTTTGTCGACTTATTTCTAAACTCCGGGTTACCGGATTCGATCCAGCAACCTTACGGTCCACTCTTTATACCATTAAATGAATGCGCGCAACCAGTTTATAAAAACTGCTTTTAAGTATAAGGTGCATTACACTGTTAAAAATTAGGCACTTTGTTTCACCAAAAATATGGTTCCTAGTAGCTGCAACGGCTGTGTGGTGAAACGTTAAACCATATTTTTGGTATTCGGTTGAACCATTTTTCAGGTTTTTGTTTCCAAATCCAGAAAAATAGTTCAGCCAAACACCGAAAAAAAAGGTGAAATATTTCACCACACAGCCGTTGCAGCTACTAGGAACCAATATCATGGTGAGGAACCAATATCATGGTGAAACCAAGCACAAAATTTTTAACAGTGTACATTAAATTGTTCAGTAGGTTGTTCGTTTTATGATTTTTATTATGTTTCAGGGGAAAACCTAAAAATCCCATGAACATATCAAGAAGCGATAGAAACATGAAAAATCTGAAAAGTATCTGGTATATATGCGGAAACTTACGGTAGATAGTTAAAAATTTCTTGCTTGGTTTCACCATAATAATGGTTCCTAGTAGCTGCAACGGCTAGGAGGTGAAATGTTTCACTACATTTTTCGATATTTAGTTGAACCATTTCTCAGATTTTTGTTTCAATAACCTGAAAAATGGTTCAACCGAATGCCAAAAATATGGTGAAACATTGCACCACACAGCCGTTACAGCTCCTAGAGACCATATTTTTAGTGAAACCAAGAGCTAAATTTTTAACAGTGTACGATGCAAGTAACACAACCAGGGCCGGATTTAAAGATTTGCCGCTTGTAGGCTACGATTGATTTGCCGCCCCTGTCAAAATATTCTCCCCATCGGCATCGGGGAAAGGTAGCTGGTTAGCCGCAAAATAGGGTGGTATGTGATGCTGTTTAAAATAGATACACATATTAGAATCATCTATGTACCTTTACACGCTAAATCGATAGCGAAATATGCGATTTTTTTTTAAACTGTTCGACTTTTTTTCTTTCAACTTCGAAATCCGGGAGGAGGGGTGCAATTGCCCTCGCAGCTACCATGTTTGCTACGAAATATTAGTATTACATATACATTTACGGTTTACACATTAATGTAAATTCTTTATTTTCTATCTTAAAAATATTCGTATCTTTATAATAATATTTTTATGCCAAATGCTGCTTTAATTGGTCGTAAAATTTGCCGCCTCAAAAAAAATTCGCCGCTCTAGGCTACAGCCTACTTAGCCTATTTAAAAATCCTGCCCTGAACACAACTATTACTTTTTTTCAAATAGGTGCAGAATTGGTTCCCGTAACACAAGACTACTGTAATACAAGACTATATTCTGCTTTGGGCTGGTAAACTGCTGTATCTAATGATTTGGATCTTATTTGTAACAACTCAATATGAGTGTACTCGTATGAGAAAGTATACTAAAAGACAGATAATTTTAGAGGAAAAATGGTTCAATTCATTGTTGTGGTTTCTGCAGTTTATCTACCCACGGCAGTATTATCACCATCTTTAAAATAATCCTTACACTAAAAATGCTACCACTACCCAATTATTTCGTATTATATTATAGTCTGTTATGCATAAATATAACAATTAAAAGTTGAAATTTCAAACAAATTACACATTTAATCCCTTTTTCAGTAGAGATAAAAAAAAAATGAAATATAAACTCACACTCTCTCACTGCGTAGACAGGCCCCGCTTCCGGCAAAGAGTACGAATCATCGCTGGCAGACGAGTTCGAGTTCTCAAGTTCCAGCTCTTCGGCCCTAAGAACAGGCCCGTCAACGGGCAGAGGGTGAGCCAACCCCATGGCTTCTGCCTCGGCCCGAGCCATCTGGGCCCGCCTTTCATCCTCAGCCTGGGCCCTCCTCAAGGCTACCTGAAGTGCCATAACGCGCTGTCTCTCCACTATCAGATTGCAGTGAGCACACGTGCAGTCTTTGAAGGGGCAGTGCCGCTTGTGGCCCCTGACTAAGTTTATCCTATCGTGATTCCTGCATCTCGCACACTTCGGGCTGCGAGTGCTGGAGGCTGCTACTTCCTGCTGGCCAGCAACCGCTGCTGGATTCCGGAATTGGTTGGATGGACCAGCCTGAGCAAGTGGGCCAATGTTAGATGCACTGACAAGCTGTCTCTGGTTTGTCTGACCTTGGTTTGATGGACCGGCCTGAGCAAGTGGGCCCACGTTAGATGCGCTGACAGGCTGTCTCTGGTTTGTCTGACCTTGGTTTGATGGACCAGCCTGAGCAAGTGGGCCCACGTTAGATGCGCTGACAAGCTGTGTCTGGTTTGGCTGACCTTGGTTTGAGGGACCAGCAACGACAATTTGGATCGACGAACCTGGTTGTATTATGTTAGATGCACTCATAATTTGGTTTTGGTTTGGAGGTGTGGCAACTTGAACGTGGGTAGACGAACAAGCAGGTACAAGACTCTGGGTAGATGGCGTGGGTTGTTCAATGCCTCGAGGACCAGCAGCTTGAAGTTGGCTAGAGAGCCCTGGTTTTTCAATGATAATCGCATCAGATGCATCTTCAATCGGAGTAGAGGGACCAGGTTGTGCCATGGTATATGGACAAGGACCAGCAGCCACTTGAATCTGGCTACTTGTATCAGTTAGTACTATAATAGATGAACTAATAATCTGTCGCTTCTTCGATTGTCCCGCATTTCTTATTTTAGGTGGACCATCTTCAACTTCACTCAATTCAGGTGAATCAGAAGGTCCCATTCCAGCGGACAAATCTGGAGTAACATGAATAATATTCGACGTAATTGTAGTAGCTTTTTCTGATTCAGGGGATCCACAATTGTTTTGTTCCAAATTTGGTGAGCTAGCAGCAACCTGATTTAAATTGGATGGGTTGTTTGTAGATGGATCAATGTTAGACTTACTAGTCGTAGATTTCTCCGAGATAAATTTTCCTGCTGTTGGCTCTCCGCTAATTAAACCAGCATTCGCATGTACTGAGACAGATGCATCTAACTGAGTTGGATTACATATTTTCGGTTCCGAGTCAGACGAATGAGGTCTAGGTTTCCCATTATAAAAAGATCCATGCTTTTCTACATCAGACTGCATAGCCTTTTGTTTTTTAGTCCATGGTGGACCACTCTGTTGCTGATCCTTAGTTGAAGGGCCAGCCATAGTATAGCTAACTGAACAAGCCACAGGTTTCACTGTCTTTGATGAGCCAGCAACTGATTTTGATGGAGGGCAGCCACCAGCTCCTGTCACAACTGAACTAGATGCGAGAGCAACTTTTGGTCTGGAAGGCGTAACAAATATCTTCTTCGAGTTACCGGAAACAACAAACTTTCTGCGCTTCACGACAGTAACTCTACCGGATTTATCCGGTTCTTCCCCCTTCCTTTTCGTAGCAGCAAATTCCGTCTTTATTCTGGACTCTTCTCGTCTTTCGAAGCTGCCGGACACGATTCTGACGAAAGCACTACGATGACCGTCGTCAAGTCCTTCAAGATTCTTCAGACTGGACAGTCCTGCAGTTGTAGGACCATGTCCTGGACTATCATCCGCCTTCAAGACGTCAGAGTATCCCCAGGGTCTTTTGAAGTCTCCGTCAGCTGAAGATGTAGAAGGTGTTGGAGACTCGGTTTCGCGCTTGAATTCGAACGCTGGCGTCATTCCAGGGTGCGAAGGACGCAAACAGCCGGAAGACGCCCACGAATTGAATTCCATGATTGGTGTTACTTCTATTTAAGAGACGATTTAAAAATAAAATTCTAAGCGAGAAAATTCTTTTTCATGTAAGAAATGTTATGAAATTCTTCATAGAAGTGTTAACTATCGGAATGATTTTTTGTAATACCGGTTCTAACTTTTATAGTTATTCAGTGTTCTATAGATACAATACTTCTGGAATAATTGTCATTACCATTTTCTTCGATACAGTTGCACAAGGCGGATTGCGACTAAGTTTGTATACGTTATAGCTTCCAACTAGGCTAGAATTTGACAAAGGAAAACGTATTACATCTCTTTAAGTAAGATGCACATACCATCAAACTTCTTTTCTTTTTTTTTACTAGATTGACGCATAGGATGAGAGCGCAGACATCACTACCTCATCACTTTTCTTAAGTTCAAAATTACGAGACGAATATCAACCGAGTTCAAAACTTCTGAAAAATGTTTCGACACAACTAAATAACTTATTATTGCATTACAAAAAAAAGCACAACGTTTGTTCTTCTAGATACCAAGCTCAATCGTACACATCATCACTCGTTTCCTTTCTTGAACTGCTAAATGAACATTGGCTGAGTTAAATCTGCGAAAATGATCAGCAAACAATTAGGTAAGATACTTCTCAAATCGACAAGATCTCTAGTTCTTCTAGATAGTTAGTTCATGTGTTAATATCACCACTCATTTACAGTTCAAATACCTATAATTACTAAGCTGACATTGGCTCTATTAAATCTCCCAAATATAAGCCGAAACTCGACAGCAAACAATTAAATACGATGCTTCTCAGACACACCACAGCACACAAACCTGAATATATATGTCTACCAACCAACCAACCAACCGACACACCACGATGATCATTCGCTCCTGTTCTTCCAGATAGTAATGTCAAATTTTAACTTTACCACTCAATTGCACTATAATTACTAAGTTTACAATGGCTCTGTTAAATCGAGCTCTCAATTATGAGCTGGAAATCGACAGCAAACACCTTATTAGGTACGATACTTCTCAAACAGACACGATTATCCTTCGCTCCAGTTCTTTCAGATAGTAATGTCAAATGTCAACTTCACCACTCAATTGCAATGTAATTACTAAGTTTACAATGGCTCTGTTAAATCTCCCAATTATGAGCTGGAAATCGACAGCAAACACCTTATTAGGTACGATACTTCTCAAACAGACACGATTATCCTTCGCTTATAAGCGGGTCTCTGATCAAGCACACAAGCCGGAATATATATGTACCTATCCTTCGCTCCAGTTCTTCTAGATAGTAATGTCAGGTAAGGTGCGATGCTTCTGCTTCGCCAGTATCAGACACTTCTCTCTCACGTTTGGGAGGATGCGGAGAAATGAGGGATGGTGTTGTGCATCATTCCTGTTTTCGCAGACGACTCTATTATGGGGGGGGGGGGGAGGAGCTGCCACGCGCCTTTTGAGTCACGTGATGGCGAGTTTGGGGGGGATGCGCACGCAGCAATTGTTGCGCGCGAAGCCTTACTCCATATGGAGGCGGGAGGGGTTGTTGTTGATGATTGATAAGGTGCCTTTTATTAAAAAAAAATCCCTTTTAAGAAAGTAATCAATACTGCGATTAATTACAGTAATTGTGGTGGATATGGAGATTTTTTTTTAATATCTTGGTGTTCGTATGTTCATTGAAAGTAATCAATATTGAATTGAGTTGAATTAACGTCGCAATAGAGGCTACACGAGAGATATTGGCGATGGGCATCGTAATTGAAATCATCGGTAAAATTAATTAATATCATCCATAAAAATACGCACTATATCCACATGATTTTGCTCAAAAATCTGATACGCGATTCATACTTCAAGAAGTACGATCATGTTGCCAACAAGAAGGATAAATAACAATTTTTTTTTTAAAGATTTTGCCAATTACAGATTCAACATATGTACACTCTTAAAACAAACGAGCGGTTTTAACTCAGCCTGAGTTAATTTCCACTCCTTTCCGTGCCGAAAATGCACTTCTCCTATAGGAGTGAATTTCACTCTTTTTCGGAGTGGGTAAAAGAAATAAAAGAAAACAATCTGCGTCCTACACTCTTAAAACGAGCGGTTTTAACTCAGTCTGAGTTATTTTCCACTCCTTTCCGGTGCCGAAAATGCACTTCTCCTATAGGAGTGAATTTCACTTTTTTGTTTTAAGAGTGTATTTACAAAATAACAACAGTCACTTTTAAGATAATACTCGTGAAGGGAAATACCCGGGTTAGGGCTATAGTTTTGAGGAATTACAGATGAACATATTTTATCGTTGGAGAGTAACGTTTGTGAGTATTCTAAGTATAGGAGTATTGAATGGTTTAATCGCTTTTCCGGCTTCATGCTACCCATCCTGTCACTGGACCAACAAAATTGCTAGAAATATTATCTCAAAAGGTAAGTGCGAGGAACTCTATATCTCTGTAAAATGAGATATTTTCGGTGTGAAATTCCCCGAAGGGGGTTTGGTTGAATTATCGCCGCACTAGAGCTACACGAGGGCTATTGGCGACGGGCGTCATAATGGGCTTGTTTCAACACTTTGCCACAAAAAACAAAACAACCAATGTTCGGATCGCGTGACCTTTTTTAAACCAATGAGCTGTATCGACACTTTGTCAAAGAAAACCAAACAACCAATGAAATCGCAGTTTAAAGAGCGTGACGTCGGAAGAAATATTCCCTTTAAAGAGGTTAGTGGAAGAATGTGCTAAGTGACATTTTGAAAAAAAAATTGATATTTTTGTGTCAATGAGCATGTTCTTCCTTCCTTTAAAGACTGGGCTACAGACCCTTTGCACAGTATAACCCTTTAAGACCGACTATCAGATGGCGCTGATTTAAGTTTATGAGACTAAATTTTAGAGTTTTATCGAAAAAATGCCTTAAACAGCATCAATGCCAGCAACTCCTTAAAAACCAAGTCATTTTTTATACAAATAACGACTGGTACAAGTCAGCTGCTTCGGTTTCAATATTTTTGAAGAGCTTGAACATTCTCTTTTATACCCGCATGATCGTGATAGCTCGGTCGGAAAGCGTTAAACTATTAGTTTAGTTGCTATAAAGTTTTTTTTTTATTCACAAAAACATACACTCTTAAAACAAAAGAGTGAAATCCACTCCTATAGGGGAAGTGCACTTTCGGCACGGAAAGGAGTGGAAATTAACTCAGACTGAGTTAAAATAGCTCGTTTGTTTTAAGAGTGTATAGTACAGACAAAAACTTGAAGGGAAATAAACAAATAAAACAACAATAATGAAAGCCGAACACCAAAGATTACAAGGTAGTGGCATGGAAAAGTAGATATGTAATAATAATTTACAATCACAAAATAAAGTTAAAATTATATTCTCAAAAAAGTCAAAATAAGACATGACCCGCTATCACTCTATGACATAGCCGACCCGGCGGCGCAACGGTTAGGGAGCTAGCCTTTGGAGCCTCTGGGTTCGGGTTCGAATCCCGGTAAGGCATGGATGTTTGTGTTTGTCGAGTATATGCGGAGTACGTGCTCGTTAAATCTGTTGGGTCCGAAAGTCCTGTGGGCGGTCATTGCGCAGTTTCCCACGGGTACAGGTCCCTGGAGACTATTTCCCTCCCCTTCAGGGACATGTCTAAATTGTGGAGGTGGCGATAGATGGCAGCATCTGTCTTGTATGTGTGTGTATGTCGTGTCCGTCCTTCTTGACGATGGTTTATAAGCGGGTCTTTGTGACCAAGCACACAAGCCTGAAAATATATGTCTACCAACCAACCAACCAACCTCTATGACACACCCATGTTTCTTTCCACAAATTAAATCCGCAAAACGCATTCCGTTATTAAATCGATTTTTAAAAAAAACACTTAAAAAATAACTTTCAACTAACCAATACTCCGACACGAAACGAGACAATGTCTGAAAGTTCCCAGACTTCCCCTCTCGATCAAAAACAACTTTTCAGACACAAAATTAGTCTAGGTCCTCTCCTTAAGTAATATCGCCGCAATATATAAAGGTCTCAAGTCATCAGGACTATTTTCCCACACGCTTCTCCTTTCACTAACATTTTAAAAGGAAGAAGCCTGGAGGGATAGTCCTCTACGAACATGGGCACTTTTATACATTTGGCTATTTAAATAAAACTCTAATTTGTCTTCCGGGAGTATAAACACTTTCGAATACGGGTGAATTCGCAGAACTAATCTTTCCAGACTAACCCCCCTCCCCCCTACACCGGGAAGTTCGAAAGTTTCTAACAAGAAGTGTTCTCTACCTCCCTCTTTGAACGTTTCGCAAACGATGTCTAGACATGAATTGATTTTTATTAAAAGTTTAACCTGGATAAAGTGTCCAGGAGGCCCCTCCTTTTTCGGTGACGTAAACCGATGTGGATTGGTTGAGAGTCAAAAAAACATTAAATAAAATTTTAACAGTGAACATATTTAATGTTAAATATATATTGAAGGACCGCCCTCGGTAGATGCCAGGCCCCAGTGCGACTCTAACCTTTACCAAAAATTCGATATATTTCATGAATACATAATTTCGTTACAGACGCGATTTTTCTTTTGTGGTATAATTTTGGTCACTTTATTGTATTAAAATGAGTTGAATTGTTATTAAAAATGTATGTAACTATTTTTTTTAACCATTTAAGGGGGAAAAAACGTATAATATTCCTTTTTTACAGCATAAATTTGAATTGCATTGTTTTTCTACATTTTTAAACATCAAGTAAGATCAATTTGTTAAACACATCAAGTAAAATTAAAGATATCTTTTATTTTTTAAAAACTCATAATTGATTTACAGATATAAAATTTTAATCTACAAGCGTTGAAAATGTAATCTTACTGTCTTAGCAAAGTATTATTAAAAGCACATCTCTTGATTATTATATCAAGCCATGATCCAACTGTTACTCTCGACGCGGACACGGACAGCTTTTACGAAGACTAAATATATCGTGGGTTAGTTAATTTTTTGATTAGCTAATAGGTAAAATAAGTCAATCTTGTAAGTATAAGCCCAAGCTTGTAAAATAAGCTGAGCTCCCCATGGATAGGGACCTTAGGTAGGGTTGGGTCTAGTTGAGTTGAAATATAGTCGCACTAGAGCTAGAGTACACTGTTAAAAGTTTTGTGCTTGGTTACACCATGATATTGGTTCCTAGTAGCTGCAACGGTTGAATGGTGAAACGTTCCACCATATTTTTGGTATTCGGTTGAACCATTTCTCAGGTTTTTGTTTCCAAATCCAGAAAAAAGGTTCAACCAAACACCGAAAAATGGTGAAACATTTCACCATTCAGCCGTTGCAGCTACTAGGAACCAATATCATGGTGTAACCAACCAATATCATGGTGAAACCTAGCACCAAATTTTTAACAGTGTAGGCTTTTGGTGACTGGCGTCGTAATTTAGAACTACAGTCATATAATATAGATATACAGTGAAATTAATATATAGATTCTATATATAGGCTAGATAAATATATAGATATCAATGCAGTGATATTAATTAAATAGTGACGAGCCGACACCTGCGTAAGCACTCAACTTTTAAGGGCAGCGTCGTACGCAGCGTCGGGATATTGAAGCATATTTAACGTACACTCCCTCAACTCGGGCTATTCGTCGAACCTTTTAGCTGCATAGACCATTTATAGGAGGCCCAGTGGCAGTGCTTCGCATTGCCACGCCACAGGTCCGGGGATCGAGTCCCGGATTGGGCAAGGTTGACTCAGCCTTTCATCTCTTTAGTGGGTCGATAAAATGAGTACCAAGCATGCTTGGGAACTAAACACTGGGGGTCCCGCGTGAGGCTGACCACCTTACCGGGACATATGACTAGCACCCCAGAGCCCTAGGAATGGGCACGGCAGGCCTTGGCCCTCTAACGGGCTGTTGAGCCGAGGAGTTTAGTTTAGACCGTTTATAGGTCGGCAATTATTTAACAGGGACATTCGAATTATTTTTTTAGAAACCGCTAAAGAATGTTAACGTTCAGAAAGTTTCTGTCTCATTTCTACACCATAAACAAATGCATTTATACAATTAAATAACACTTTTATAACGTAGTTGAGAGCATATGCTCACATTTGCTATTTTTTCTAACTCTGTTATGACATATTCTTCCTTCAAAAGCGTTATTTTTTGTTATGTTTGACAGCTTCAGACGCAACGGGCAGTATGGCTGAGCAACTAAACTTTCGAGTTTTAAAAAGTTCATTAACCAACTAAACCTTCACCACTTTGCCCAGGCACCAAACCACAGTCAGCACTTTATAATCTACAACCCGACATTTGAGTGCACCATTTCATTAAGCAACTCTTTATAACATAAGAAACAAGTCATTTGCACCACTTCACAACTAAAATTTAGGCCCGACTTTCTAACATCAAAATCAACGCTTGCACCACTTTGCCCCATATAAAGACCACTACCACATTTTACACCGCTTAACTATCACCCAAAAACTGACACTTATTTACAACATAAAAAAATATTGAAACACACCGAAAAAATTCATCCTGGAAGACCAAACGATAGAGTAGCATAGTAGGGAATTCTGCGACAGGAGAAGGGGGGGGGGGGGGTTCAAAGCAGACGAGACAGTGTCTGAAATCTTCTGAATCCGCCGAGTGGCAACGCCCCACGTAGCACGGCGACAACTCAACTCCTTACCTCCTGTGGTTGTCGTCTGCATTTGGTGGATTTTTACGACCAAAGACCAGACGATATGTAAAGGCAAGAGATGCTAGACAAAATATTAACCAGTTCAATATTACTTAATGAATACAGTATAACCTGGATATAGCGTCATTCTAAACTAAACTCATCGGCGCAACAGCCCATTAGAGGGCCAAGGCCTGCCGTGCCCATTCCAGCTACGTGACCAAGGGCTCTGGGGGCTAGGCATATGTCCCGGTAAGGTGGACAGCCTCACGCGGGACCCCCAGTGTTTAGTTCCCAAGCATGTTTGGTACTAATTTATCTCGACCCACTATAAAGAGATAAAAGGCTGAGTCAACCTCGCCCAGTCCGGGACTCGATCCCCGGCAATGCGAAGCACTAGGCCACTGGGCCTCTTCTTAATTATTAACCGCGGTCAAAAGACGTTATCTGAGTTGTGTGTATAGCTACATCTATAGGTAAGCTTAGTCACACGTTATGATATAAAACTTCGCAGATTTAATGAGTTCGTTTGCCTTTGCCCCAGTGTGCTTGGTTTCTTCAGCAATAGTTACAACACCAAAATAAAATTTGAAATAAAAAATTTGGTTATTGAATAATTAATTTGTAAGTTTTGATTGTTTCCAAAATATACTGAAGTAGGCGACACTACACTCTTAAAACAAACGAGCGGTTTTAACTCAGTCTGAGTTAATTTCCACTCCTTTCCGTGCCGAAAATGCACTTCTCCTATCGGAGTGAATTTCACTCTTTTTCGGAGTGGGTAAAAGAAATAAAAGAAAACAATCTGCGTCCTACACTCTTAAAACGAACGGCTTTAACTCAGTCTGAGTTAATTTCCACTCCTTTCCGGTGCCGAAAATGCACTTCTCCTATAGGAGTGAATTTCACTCTTTTGTTTTAAGAGTGTATATTTCTAAATTCCATCAAATAATAATTAAATAACTAGGTGCTATTTAGGAGCCCTCAAAGGAGGTGAAAAAGTAAACTCGAGGTCTTTCTCCTCAATGTTAATATTACGGGCGTACCAAACCGTAAAAAAGAAATACAGTATAACCCGGTCATTTCGTCATTCAAAGGACCATTATATTTAAGACTTTATAAACAAGATTGAATAGTAAGTGTTATAGTAAATCATGTAAAATACGTATTATACCCATATTATTAACTATAGCTATATAAAATGACATATATTGAATAAATTTTTACCCTGCGTGCTCTTATAGTATAGTAGTTTAATTTCCCCTGCATCAGTCAGCAATTTTTTAGACGGGAAATAAATGTCAAATTTTTTTCGACTTTTTGTATCAATTACGCGTCAAAATTACACTCTTAAAAGAAAAGAGTGAAATTCACTCCTATAGGAGAAGTGCATTTTCGGCACCGGAAAGGAGTGGAAATTAACTCAGACTGAGTTAAAACCGCTCGTTTGTTTTAAGAGTGTAGAAACTTTATCCTTAGGAGTATAAGATGTTGTTGCCCACTTTAATACTGGAAATGTTTCAACATTAAAAGTGCTGCTGGAGAAATTGGAAGTTTCAACTGAGTTAAAACCGCTCGTTTTAAGAGTGTAGGACGCAGATTGTTTTCTTTTATTTCTTTTACCCACTCCGAAAAAGAGTGAAATTCACTCCTATAAGAGAAGTGCATTTTCGGCACGGAAAGGAGTGGAAATGAACTCAGACTGAGTTAAAACCGCTCGTTTGTTTTAAGAGTGTACGCGAATAAAATTCAAACCGTGAAGACTATATTTTTACTTAAGAAGGCGTTTTGTATGTCATATAAACGCATAGTTCTAGCGTTATAACAGAGAAGTTAATTAAAAATTGTTGTTATAAGCAATATATTATAACAGTAAGGTGTATGCACAATTCAAGGGACCAAACATTTATGGCGTTATAAAGCCAGCAGATATCAACTGACGAAACGCTACTACAAGGGTTTTGTCCAAGTGGCGAAGGCTCTTGGTGCAAGTACAACAAAGCGATCGCTATAGACGAGTCGCATATTCATAAAAATACTTTACCATCTGCTGTCATGGAAGCTATGCGACCCACTTTCAAACAACTTGCACTCTTAAAACAAACGAGCGGTTTTAACTCAGTCTGAGTTAATTTCCACTCCTTTCCGTGCCGAAAATGCACTTCTCCTATAGGAGTGAATTTCACTCTTTTTTCGGAGTGGGTAAAAGAAATAAAAGAAAACAATCTGCGTCCTACACTCTTAAAACGAGCGGTTTTTACTCAGTCTGAGTTAATTTCCACTCCTTTCCGGTGCCGAAAATGCACTTCTCCTATAGGAGTGAATTTCACTCTTTTGTTTTAAGAGTGTGCCCACCCTGATCTTCTCCATAAGTGTTTGCATGGAAACACCCAAAACCCAAATGAAAGCCTGAATAATGTCATATGGTCCCGTGTGCCAAAATCAACTTTTGTGCACATAGAAACTTTATCCTTAGGAGTATAAGATGCTGTTTCCCACTTTAATACTGAAAATGTTTCAACATTAAAAGTGCTGCTGGAGAAATTGGAAGTTTCACCAGGATATTTCATGAAAAAAGCAATGCGCCGACTGGACGAGGAGCAGATGATGGGAGCAAAATACGCCCGTTCCCAGAATACAAAAGAAGCTAGGAAACAAAAAAGAATGAAAAGGAAAAGAGAACAAGACAGGCTTGCAAAAAATCCACTTAATGATGTGTATGGATCTGGGAAATATCAATAAGGTAAAACTTTTAACTTTAAATTCATTTTACACAAAACTATGTTTTTGAAACTTCGACGTGCCTTTTCTCAAAAACTATTGCACCTATATACTTAAATTTTATCTTAAATTGTGTGTAATTTAACATACATCATTTTGAACGGAAAACTTTCTGCATTTTGTTTATAGAATTTCAAAAGTTGTGTAAACGTGGAAAAATTACACGAAAAATCTCATTTTATGAGAAGTTTGACAACAAAAAAAAATTTCAACCAAACTAATAAAAAAAATCTTAAAATCCGTCGTTCAAATTAAAGTAAAATGTTTACTTAATACATACAAAAAATTTCAAACCAAAAGGATTAATAGATTTTAAGAAAAGGTTAATCAAATTAACATTGCGCGTATGCAGGGTACCGAACCCCCTAATCGATAAAACCATAGTTTACAAATTGATTCAGATGGACCATTGTCTCCATAAGCTTTCTGAAGCATTCGAAAAGCTTCAGTAGCAGTTGTTTTCAAAATAAAGCGATGGAATAAAATTTCCCGCAAATGACCCTTTGTTGGCACGAAACACGACATCTCCAAACCTAAAATCACTAAGATAAAAGCGCAGCAGTAATTAATGACACCTGCCGGATGAAAGGTTAAAAGTAATCTGACAAAATACTAGTACGGTGAGTCCACACTTTTATTAACCTAGGTGCAGTGCCATCTGTTCATTCAGCGCCATTTCATAGATAAACCCCTAATAGAACGGTAACGCCTACCACTGTTACGTCAAGCATTGTTTTCTTCTTCACAAAAAAACACGCTCCGCCTAGTTCGAATCGTCCATTATAGCAACTTCGTGTATTTATCGAGGCATCCGACTGTTGCATTTTCAATACGGAGACATTTTAATTTGTTTTTAATAGGATGGCAGAGAAGCCGTATTAGTTTCGATGACCTGAAGGTCTGTAGGTTAACGCCTGCTTAACTGATGGGCTCTCACGTCATTTTAAAATTAGCAGATAGTTGGCACGGTGAAAATGGTTTTTTTTTATTTATGATAAAGGCATATAATCAACTTTTAAGCGAAAAATATGTGACAGCATTCATACATTTGTATGAATTGCAGCAATCATTTAAAAGCAATTCTAAATTATCAAACAAAATATATATTTTGTTTTGTTATTTATTTATAAAAGCCTTACATGCGGAAAGAAATTGAATCAAGGGACTGCCAAAGTCACAGATCACAACTCTTTGGTACCTACCATGCTGCCCTCTATGATTTAATTTTAATACTAATATCGCAACTGCAATCCTTTAACGGCGAATGAGATCGAACGACCGGGAGTCTCCAAATCAAAGTGCATCTGTGTTAATCCAATGGAAAAAAATATTTTCTAAGCCATATTTATCCGGATGTAAGGAATATTTTTACAAGAGTTTTTTTATATGATAAATGTAGCTGACATACAGGTCGCTATAAGCTCACCCTTTGAAATCCGTTCGCATATTTTTTGTAAAATTAAAAAAAATATTCGGACCAATTTCAAATAAAGGGGATTATAGAGACCTGTAAGTCTCAGCTACATTTATCATATTATAAAATAACCGTTTGAAAAAGTATTTAATACAGTCGAAGAAATGTGGCTTAGAAAATCATTGTTTTCCCGTTGGATAAACACAGATGCACTTTGATTTAGAAACCCGTGTCGGCTTCATTCGCTCTTAAACGTTAACACGATTTCATATCATCCTTTAAAAATATATAGAGTCAACATTCATAATTTAATTCTTCGTTGCATAGTTTTAACCTCTTTCGACCCTGGCGTCCTATTTTTTCCCCCTCTCTGGCAAAGCAGTTGATGTTGAAACTTAATTGAAAACCAGCTTACCCATTTATAGTTAAACTCATAGTTTCCTTGCACAGAAGCCATGACCACGGGTGGAGCTATAAAACGCGCGGAGCAATCAGATGAAGACAAAATAAAACGGCTGAAATTTCCTCTTCATCTTATTGCTCCGCGCGTTTTATTGCTCAGCCCATGGTCGTGGCTCCTGTGCAAGGAAACTATGAGTTTAACAAGAGGGACGAAGTGGTTTTACCGATAAATGATAAATGGCAGCACACACATTCAGCGGATAGAATTTACAGACTTGAAAAATGGCCGAAAAGCAGAAAGTCGGTTCAAAATTCACTGGAGGTAAGATATTTTAACTTTTTGAATAATATTTAATTTAACTATCTTGACTTGGGTGTTGCTTTTAAGTTTTACGTGTACAAGCTTTATTTCAAACCTAAATTTGATATGTTTGCAGCGTAACTAGTAGAGTAAGTGATGATGTCAAATTAAGTACCCCAAATGAGGACATTGGAATTCAGTTAGCATTAGTAATCTGTTTTTTATTTTTTTTTCACTGAAATACTTAACGTATGAAGAAATTCAAATTTTTCTTGCTCAAAGTGATGGAAAACTGTCTGATTTGGAAGATTCTGATTTTGAAAATGTCATCGAAGACAATGCTGAAATTTTCCTCGAAGAGAATGATGACATTGTAAATCCAGAAAACGATTAAATAGTTGTATCTGAAGAGAATTCGCCTTTAACATCCAAAGGAAAAAAAAGCAAAAACGTAAATTTTCGAAGTGGACAAACAAAGTGTGAGCTGTGATCAGTGCCGGATTTCGGCCTAGGCCTACAAGGCCCGTGCTTAGGGGCCCAGTCAGGAAGGGGGCCCTTAAAAAGATAAAATCGCATTAAAAAAATTAAAATCGTGTGATTTTATAAATTTTATAGAATACAGTAACATACTGTATTATTCTGATGTTTATTAAAATCGATAAAAATTATATGATCTGTACTAGTGTATTTAACTTGCTAAATTTCCAAAATAGCTTCGAGATGGTGGGGGCCCCCAAATGTCAAGTGCCTAGGGGCCCTGGGTCTTTAAATCCGGCACTGGCTAAGATGTTATGTTTTTTTTTATTAAACTGTATTTTCAGGCACATTTTAATTACTTGCCTCAAACAGAATGATAGTCAATTAACGAACAAATTATACCATTTTCTGGAAGATGTCCAATGAGGCAATATGTTCCCTCAAAACCAAACCCAGTTGGATGGAAGAACTTTGTTCTGTCATGGTGGGGCAGTAGTGAAACACCTTGTTGGTACAATACCAAAAAACAAAACCTACACATTTATATACAGACAGATATTTTACTGGTATACACAGTTAAAAATGTTGGTGCAAGATTGCACCGGAATCATGGAATGTTTTAGCTGCCACCACTATTTGGAGCATGGATGCACCACTTTTACGGTGTATCTAAGGTTCGGGTCACCGCAAGAGTGGTGAATCCATGCACCATCTAGTGGTGGCAGCTAAAAAGTTCCAAGATTCCGGTGCAATCTTGCACCAACATTTTTAACAGTGTAGCAGTATTAGATTTAATAATCACTCAAAATGTCTACAACTGTCATGTCTAACCGCACTCATGGTGTTGTTGCGGAATTTACCAAAGATACTGTCATTGACCAGATGATCATCTGTGTGACGGACACGGGATGATGATAACGCTTGTATAATTAAATGGAAGGATAATAAGTCTGTGCATTTTTTTTATCTAGTTCCTTTGGCATCGCACCTGAAAGAAGTTGTAAAAGATGGTCAAAACAGAACAATACACTCTTGAAACAAACGAGCGGTTTTAACTCAGTCTGAGTTAATTTCCACTCCTTTCCGCGCCGAAAATGCCCTTCCCTTATAGGAGTGTATTTCACTCTTTTTGCGGAGTGGGTAAAAGAAATAAAAGAAAACAATCAACGTCCTACACTCTTAAAACGAGCGGTTTTAACTCAGTCTGAGTTAATTTTCACTCCTTTCCGGTGCCGAAAATGCACTTCCCCTATAGGAGTGGATTTCACTCTTTTGTTTTAAGAGTGTAAGAAAATTGACATCAATCAACCGGCTGTGGTTAAATCATATTATAACACCTTCATGGAGGGAGGGGGGGGGGGATTGATTTAATGGATAGACTCGTATATTATAGAATAGGAACTCGAACAAAAAAGTGGACCATGCGTGTTTTCGCTCACTTTTTGGACGTGGCTATATGCAATAGTTTAAAGCTCAAAACCAATATTTAATTCACCATTCATAGAACAAAGCAACCTCCTCTCAGTGCTCACGCGTGGTTGCTGAGGACGGACCGGCCGCCCAGTCAAGCGAGTACCCACTTGTTTGCGTCTGCGCATTACGGAGTTATTTTGACTGTATCAACTTGACCCTGTATCAACTAGACCCGGTCTCCCCTATATCCGTCATTGCAAGGAATGCAAGTGAAACACCAAGAAAGGACATACTTCAATTGATTCATTTCAAGCTTAATATAGCAGAAAGCTTAATAAAACGGGAATTCAATTATGTAGAAGATGAAGTAGCTCCACCTAAAGTAACTACAAAAGTCATTCTTCTGCCTGTAAATGATTCAAGGTACGACATAATTGGTCACTTTCCGGAACACGTCAAGCTACCAAACCAAATCAGATGCCGTAATCCAAGGTAAAACACGAGGAAAATGTATCAAATGTGGCCTTTACTTATGCTTACAAAACAAAAACTGTTTTTATGATTTCCATCACTAGTAAATGATATATGTTCCGATAACAAGCTTTACGCTCATAAAGACCCAATGTACCCACTTGGGGACATGATAATTAGCATATTTAAAATTTAAAAAGTGTAATTTTTTGTGTTTTTGTCTTTTACTAATGTAATATAAGTATAGTAAAATAAAAATAAAAAATATTTAAAGCATTTTTTTCTGGGATCTTAAGAGGTTAAATAATGCCAAACTTATTTATTTCATCTATTCACACCAAAAAAACGAAAAGAGTGCTGAAATATTTTCACTCAGCCAAATCTAATTCATCCCCCATTGCATTTTTGTATAAATTTTAAAAATATAGAAGAAGTTAATTTTTGGCATTTTCAAAAAAGAAATTCATTTCCAACATTCTCATAAAAATAATTGAAAATATTTTTATTGAAGAAAATATTTTCCCATCTTTTCTATGAGAAATCTATTTCTTACACGAGATTTTTTTTTTAATCGATGAGAAATTTATTTCTAACACTCTCATAGAAGAAATTAATTTCCGAACGTTCAATAGAAATTAATTTCCATCACTATCTATTCCATCACTAAAAAATGCAGCAAGCACGCTTAGTTATTTTCGCGCCGCCATAATTGATTCATCCCCTTTATAAAATAAGAAAAAGACGAAGAAACAAAAAAGACGAAGCCAATTTTTAGAAACTTGTTTATTACCACCCCGAAAAACTCAGACATAGTCTGATATTTCACACGGCGGAATCTTAAAGTTAAGAAGAAGATGATTGGCGAGAAACAAATTGAAGCCGTCAGAAAGGCGCCAAGTAACCCTTGTAAGCCCAAACAAACCTCTCACTCAACGTTAGTTCAAGGTAAGGTAACTATCGTCGCGCTAGAGCCATTGGTGACGGGCGGGGCGTCGTAATTTAGAACCACAGTCAAGTGACGAGCCGACACCTGAATAGGCACCCAACGCAACCGTTACGGGTGACATCGTACGCAGTGTCCGGTCTTTGGAGCATTTTTAACGTGCACTCCCTCGAACATGGGGCATTATTCGTCGGACATTTTTGACTGCAAGGGCCGTTATAAGTCGGCAGTTATTTTGGCGATGCCTGGACCCAAACCTGGGACCTTCCGCATGCAAGGTGAACGTCTTAACACACAGGGCTCACATGCCCAACGTTAGTCAAATGTACACTCTTAAAACAAACGAGCGGTTTTAACTCAGTCTGAGTTAATTTTCACTCCTTTCCGTGCCGAAAATGCACTTCTCCTATAAGAGTGAATTTCACTCTTTTTCGGAGTGGGTAAAAGAAATAAAAGAAAACAATCTGCGTCCTACACTCTTAAAACGAGCGGTTTTAACTCAGTCTGAGTTAATTTTCACTCCTTTCCGGTGCCGAAAATGCACTTCTCCTATAGGAGTGAATTTCACTCTTTTGTTTTAAGAGTGTAAGACGCATCATTTTATTCTTTAAAAGGCGTTGATTAATAACCAAAAATTGACTGCTTGCGCATTTGCAGGCTGTAGCACGAGATCTGAATTTACACCAAGATGGTAGTAATTACCTTTGCATGGGGCCGTAGTGAGCCTAGTGGTCAGCGTCTCGGGATCGGAAGGTCCTGCGATCGAGTCCCGGTACCACTGAAGACCTACCGAGTATATGCGGAGTACGTGCTCGTTAAATCTGTTGGGTCCGAAAGTCCTCTAAGTTCCCATACCAAATCAATACCTCTGGGGGTGACAAGCCAATTCTGGGGATCCTCTAGTTGGCCTCTGTCTCTAAAAATTAGATGGATCCACTTATGTGTTGTCTGTTGTGTCTGTCTTACTTGACGAAGGTTTATAAGCGGGTCGCTGACCAAGCACACAAACCTGAATATATATGTCTACCAACCAACCAACCAACCTTTGCATATATTGGGGCTGTGGGGAGCCTAGTGGTCAGCGTTTCGGTCTCGAGATCGAAGGTCCCGCGATCGAGTCCCGGTACCACTGAAGACCCTCCGAGTATATGCGGAGTACGTGCTCGTTAAATCTGTTGGGTCCGAAAGTCCTGTGGTCGGTCATTGCGCAGTTTACCACGGGTACAGGTCCCTGGAGACTATTTCCCTCCCCCTCAGAGACATGTCTAACTTGTGGAGGTGGCGATAGATGGCAGCATCGGTCTTGTATGTGCGTGTATGTCGTGTCCGTCCTTCTTGACGAAGGTTTATATGCGGGTCTTTGTGACCAAGCACACAAGCCTGAAAATATGTCTACCAACCAACCCTTTGCATATACGAACTCCCCTGAACAATAGCGCCAAATACTTCGCCGAGAGAGTTTGTTTGGGCGCACTACAAAGCGATCGATGGCTTCACTTGGCAAACCGGTTTTTGAATTGATTTTTAGCCGGCAGCATCTGCATCTTCTTCTTAACTCTATAGAGAAGAGGTGCTACTTTCGCGTCTTACTTCGCTCTCTCCCATTGTCTAAATCGTGGAGCTTCTTCAGTTTTATTGACGAAAAATCATTTGGTTTTGATGGGATTTAAAAAAAAAAAGGTTAGGGATTTTTGACGTGTTGAGTGGCCGAATTAATGTCTTACTAGAGTTAGACTTGGGGGTTCGTTCTGTGTTCTTATTCCGAATGTTTAATTTATTTAATTCTTATTTAACCCGTTAGCGACCCATTTGTGAGTTTCATGAACACCTTCATTTCCGAATAAATACGTTAGATTTAAGTTTTTTTTTTAATTCGTTTCTCGTGTAACTTAATTTGTCCAGCTTAAATTTTTCAGTACCATGGTCTTCTATTTTAATTATTTAAATAACCTTAAGCAGAAAGCTAAGATAAAATCAAAGAAGGTGCATATTATCTAACGGGTTAACGTGCATATATATTTTTTTTATAGGAAACTATTTTTGATATTTGATAAGAATTTAACCAATTTTTACACCTTTATTCATTTATAATAGTTACACTCTTAAAACAAACGAGCGGTTTTAACTCAGTCTGAGTTAATTTCCAATCCTTTCCGGTGCCGAAAATGCACTTCTCCTATAGGAGTGAATTTCACTCTTTTGTTTTAAGAGTGTACATATTACTCGTATATATTAGTGGTAAATGAGTAAAGTGTCTGCCCTAATTGTTAAAGAGGGTAAAAAAGGTGATAAAATTTTTTTGTAACAATTTACTTTGTAACTTTAAAAAAAATCATAATTTTATGCCAATGTAAACTCTTTTACCGCATCTCGTGCGTCTTCAAAAGTCACAAAACACGTCTCGCTCTGATTATCATAAGATTACGAAGCTTACGTCACGGGGAAATACCTACATTATTAACCAAACGTAACGTAAAGGTCTTCTATTACAACTAAATTGTCGTTAAATGTAATAGTTTGTCGCATTAAATATTTGTTTAGTCAGGGAGTATATCTTTCTATACAAATTGGATATCCAGATCCCCATTGAAAGACGAATCTTTTAAAATTATCGAAATTCTTTTTTTAATGGAGAGTTGAAGAATTTTCGCTTTTATGTTGCAATACATCCTCGTAAAAAGTTAATTATGTGGATTTCCTCTATTAAATGCTTAAAAAAGGGGTTTAGCAAAAAAAATTGAAAAATCAAAATCAAATTTTCAGGATTGAAAAAAAAGCAAAATATTCTACTGTTAAAGTTTTTAATTACTTTAATGAATTCTTTTGAAAAATATACATTGGTAACAATGACATTTTAGTTTCTTTACACTGGGCTTTAAATATTCACATTTTAAGAAGTATAAATTAAGAGGGATTGTCAGTCCCATAGAGCTAATGCATTAGTTTTGGAATCACAACGTCTGCAGAAGTATTGCTTTGCCATGTTAGCCCTTTTTCCCCAGGTATGGGAATCAAAATAACATCTAAATGAAACAAACTTGAAACGAAAATGTTATTTAGTTATTTAATTACATATTTTTGAAGTTTTAAATTGCTCCAAAATATTTAGCAGATGGCGACACTATTTTAAAACTTTATCAATTAATAATTAAATAACCAGATGTTGTTTTCGTTTCAATTTTTTTTAAATTGATGTTATGATGATTCCCATACCTGGTGAAAATGGGATAACATGACAAAACAATTCTTTTGCAAAAGTTGTGATTTCAAAACTAATACATTAGCTCAATAAGACTGACAGTCCCTCTTAAGATATTCAGTAAATATTTTCAAATGAAATTCGGAATGAAACTATGCCTGGTGCTTAGTTACAATTTGACGCATTTGTCTAAACTGAGACACAAGCTGAGTAAAAAAAATAATCGAAAAACTTTCTACTTATAACATTGTAAACATATAACGAAGTTCGTTTAAAAGATTACCTATTTTAAAGGTAGTCAATGTATGCAAGGTGAACCGCGGGAACTATACTTTTTAATTTGTATAAATAAAACATTAACTGCAACCTTTTCAGACACAACCACGCCCAGTGTACGAGCGATTCAAGACAATTTTCATTTGCGACAGACAGTGACATCATACATATTGGATATTTTGACAGTTTCGCTAACTTTACAAAAATCACAGGTTGTGTGATAAAAAAAATCATAATTTTCACTATTATTTTAAAGTACTTAAAAATCAAAATGTAATAATTCATGTTATATATGTTTTATGATGTTTGTCATGACATCTTACAAATTTGCTATAAGCTTTTATAAGCTTCGAAGAAAAAAACAACAAGAAATTTTAACTATAATATATATTTTTTATATTAAAAGAAGTTCAAATACTACAACAATTGATTTCACAGATTGAATGAATGAAGAAAAAAAGATGATAAATTTTCAGATTTAATTACTTCTTACAAATAGAATCTCATAATTGATACATTATAACTCACAAGGTATTTTCTCATTATCCCACAATACGTACATTAAAAAAAAAACGTTAAACAATAAGGTCATTCAAGAAACAAACCGCCCAAACAATTTAAAAGCAATCAGTAAGTTCATTATACTAACATAAAAAACTTATCTTAAATAAATCTTAATTGCTTGAACAAATAAAATTGAAAACAACGAAAACTTTTAATTCATAGAACAGGTTTAATGAACAGGTTTATAATAAAAACCACACCTGCTACAAAAAACTAGAGTTGTGAAATACCACACGATACAATTCCAAACACAATTTCAATTGCGAAAGTCGTAAGGTTTTGTTAGAGGACGTCGCTGAAGTTAGCTCTTTTCGTTTTTCAACAATACCTTTAAAACCAAAAAGCTCTGTGGCAGGTATCCTTTGCGCAAGCGCGATTACCTCAAACACCTAATTATGACGTCCGACAGGTACTAGCAACTCGCGAACCAAATTTGAAGTCTATAGTTCTTTTAGTTCAAGCAGTCAGACAGACTGACAGACGGATCAATGTTCAAAAACTTTTTCCGGAATCAGCACCCTCCAAAACGAAAACACAAAATCTCCTTTTCAGAATTTCGACCCCATCGCAACACTTTCATTACCTTTTATTTCATATTACGAAATTAAAAGGAGAGAACTTTTTACAACACCAAGGCCGTAAACCCTCCGCGCAAATATTTGACAGATGACTAAAAATTCCCTACCGATAGGGAAAAATTTCGAGACGGTAGGGATTAAATTCGGGACAGGGAGCAATTCAAAACCGAGACGCTACGTACTTCGTAGTGGGTCACCAGACTAAGTTACTATCTGCTCTTTATTGATCATGTCTGGAAAATATTTTGGCGAGTTTTGGCGCTCTCTTCCCCAAACTAAAACGATCTTAATTTTGCGAAATTGTATTCAACTGATATTTTATCCGTTACAATTTCACACACAAAAAAAAAATGTATTTTTGTATAAATATTATTCATACTTAAAGTCTTATTAAAATATCTGTCTGGAAAATATTTTGGCGAGTTTTTGCGCTCATTTCCCCAAACTAAAACGAAATTGATTTTATGAAATCGTATCTCATATTTGATCAGTTACAATTTCACAAACAATTCATATTATAAAGATAGATGGCATGTTTTGCTTAATACTTAATTGAATACTTAAAGTCTTATTAAAAAGCCTTAGTAAAATATCTGTCTGGAAAATAGATTGGCCAGTTTTCCACTGGCGCGATTTTATGACATTGAAACTGATTTTTCACAAACAATTTATATTATGAAGGTTAATTGTATTTTTATATAAATATTATTAAAATCTAAAGTCTTGTTAAATAAAAATAATAAAAAAGTATATCAAGAAGAAGTTCTCATTAAACTGGTAAAACTTTATATAATACCCAAAATAAGTAATACTTTTATAGTTAGTATTATAAAATTTATTAAAATAATAATTAAAATAGCAAAAAAGTTTTAAAAAAGTACAATAAAGAAAAGAGTATCAATAAAGTATTATATTAATAATGCTACGAAGCATAATAAAGATAAAATAATAATTATTAATACTTTAACAAAGCATAATAAAGAAAAAAGTACCAACAAAGTATTATAATCATAACAATGATAATTATAGGATCGAGTAATAAAAACATTAATACTTATTTTAAGTAAAATTAGGTAATAAAAAAATAAAATAAACAATAAATGCAATAAAGAAAAAAATACAACGTAAAGCGCTCTTTTAGTATGAGAATATTTTTGAATATTTTTAGAATGGCTGATATATGGTAATGGCATATTGTTTGTAACCATTGTTTAATAAAATAGATATATTTAGATACCTTTGCATAGAAAGGTAAATTACTTTCTAGTCGTTTGGCGACGTGGCGCTTTTTCCCTGACTATTATAACCATGCAATACGGAATCTGCTATAATCTTTTCAAGGATGAATAATTTTGAGACATGTTTGCTAATGATGTTATGTAATAGTAAGGGAAATAGTGTAAAAAATAGTTATTGTTAGGCAGGCTTTCGTTAAGGAAAAGAAAGTTAGTTGCTAACAGTATATTTTTACCATGCATTTTTTTTGTTGTTGTTTAAAGTATGTAGTGTAAACGGTAATGTTGAAATAGTAATATTTGCATAAAAATTAAAATAAACATAACATTTAGATGTCGAGTATCTTGGGGAATATTTGCATAAATTAAATAACATAACATTTAGATGTGAGTACTTGGGATATTGCATAAAAATAAAAACTACATAGATTGAGTATCTTGGGTATATTTAAATCTTGATAGAATTCATTTAAAATTTTAGATGTCGAGTATCTTGGGGGAATATTTGCATAAAAATTAAAATAAACATAACATTTAGATGTAGAGTATCTTGGGGGAATACCAGCATAAAAATTAAAATAAACATAACATTTAGATGTGAGTATGGGAACTTTTAAATTTCGTTTTTAAATCGTACGAGATCTATGATTTAAAAGAATGATATGTATGCATTAAGATTAACTGAACTACAGACAATAACTAGAATTTCTAGTACTGAATATTGCAAAAAAATCTAAATAAATATAACTTTAGGCGACATCCCGCTTAACCCGAACAAAACAAATTAGGATTTGACTTTTTTTCCCTTAGTAATTCAAAGTTTCGAATAACAAATGAAACAAAACATTAAAAAAAACGGAAACGAACTTCTAAAAATAAATTGTCTTCTACTTCTGGTTCTGAGAAAATCACTAGATCTTCTATGATTCGTCAATTTTATTCCAATGAATGATTCGGCAAGTGTAAGATGATCCATACGTCATGAAAAGCCTAGGCTTTTCTCTACAGATATTAAAGGTAAAGAAAATATGAAATTAGAATCGGTTCGCATTTAAACTTATTGATTTTCAACTTAAATGAATCTAAAACAGCAGTCTATATTTCTTTAGAAACAAAACAAAAAAATTTAAATTAAATTGACGACGAATGTTATAAAAAAAGAGCAGAAATTGCATCTAAACATGGTGTAGCTAAAAGCATTATTTCAACAAATAATTGGTCGGGATAAAATTGAAGCGGCCTATGCAGTAAACCAATTTAAACCAGCAAGAAAAAGAATTTTCCTGAAGTATGTACTACTCCAAATGAACTATGTTAATTGAATTACTAATAGTATGATTGTATTATTAGTATATTACATTATAAAATAAGAATATTTTGTTTGTTAATTTGTATTATTATGATTGTATTGTTATGATTTGTATTATTATGATTGTATTATTATTACATTATAAAATAAGAATATTTTGTTTGTTAATTTGTATTATTATGATTGCATTGTTATGATTTGTATTATTATGATTGTGTTATTAGTATATTACATTATAAAATAAGAATATTTTGTTTGTTAATTTGTATTATTATGATTGTATTGTTATGATTTGTATTATTATGATTGTATTATTAGTATTACATTATAAAATAAGAATATTTTGTTTGTTAATTTGTATTATTTTGATTGTATTATTATGATTGTATTGTTATGATTGTATTGTTATGATTTGTATTATTATGATTGTATTATTAGTATATTACATCATAAAATAAGAATATTTTGTTTGTTAATTTGTATTACATTATAATTGTATTATTATGATTGTATTGTTATGATTTGTATTATTATAATTGTATTATTGGTATATTACATTATAAAATAAGAATATTTTTTATGTTTTTTTTTTTAACTATTCACTGGTTCAATGTAAAAAAATCCTAACGTTTAACACGAAATTCGGTTAACACGAAATGTTTCGGTTCGTGTTAACGGGGTTCGACAGTATTCCTAACTACTTTTACCATTTTCATCCTTGTTGCTACGGGATATGTAGAATTATTTTCAAGGGTAAATAATTTAAATAAAGGCCAGTCTATTATTTTTTTTCAATATTTTAAAAAAATAGTCGTATACACTATGCTTGCGTATTGTAAGCGGGTAAATGTCATTTTATTTATTTTTAATATTATTATAATTATAAACATTTATTATTATTTTTTTTATTTTAATTTCTTCTATTATTGCGATTCTACTATTATTATGTATTATTATTTCGTCATTTCAAAAAAAAATGTGGATAAATTTGTTAGTATTTACGTATTATTTAAAATATTTATAAAAAAAATCATATTTTACAAAGAAACTATCATTTTCAATTTTTTTAGGCAGAGGTTATATTGTGCTGGAGGCAAATGTATATATATATTTTTACGGTCTGACATGCCCGTAATACGTCAAACTCTGTTATAACGACCTCTTTTACAACGACAACTCGCTTATAACGCCATAAATATTTGGTCTCTTGAATTACTCATAGATATTAATGGTATAATAGCTTGCTTATAACGACAATTTCAATTAATCCTCTGTTATAACGCTAATAATATACAGTTATGTGATGTACAAAAAGCCTTGTTAAATATTTTTCACATTTTTCTTTTTTCTTTACACATTTTTCTTTTTGTGTATATTTATGTATTTAAATTTATTATTTTTTGTGTTTTTTTTATTTAAACTTATAATGTGTCTTATTATTGTGTCCTCAATTATAATTTTGATTTTTTAGCCACATATACGGTTTTTTTTTAACCCTCTTGTGACGAACAAATATGTATGTAATGTTTGTTTGTGTTAATAAAGTGTTTAAAAAAATACCAAAAATCGTTTTTACTACTTAAATTTCCTTTTCAAGGACAAATCGCCTAATTTGAAATATATTTAACGCCTAAAAATACTAACCAAGAGAAGGAGAAATTAAACTACTACTGCTATTAACACATAGGGCTAAAATTTATTCAATATACGTTAATTTATAACTTTCATAATTATTATGAGTTATGTATAATACGTATTTTACATGATTTACTACACGTAACATTCATCTTTGTTTATATAGCGTCATAAATATAACGGTTCTTTGAATGACGAAATAACCGGGTTATACTGTATTTTTTTTTACGGTTTGGCACGCCCGTAATATTAATATTGAGGAGAAAGACCTCGAGTTTACTTTTTCACCTCCTTTGAGGGCTCTGCCATTGGACCTACTCCGAAATAGGGGCACTCGGATTGGATTTCAGCCCTCCCAATAGAAATGAGAGGGAAGTATATGTGGGTTATAAATTTCGTTATTCCTCGTTTAACTGGCAACAGTTTTAGCTGTATTGTTTTCATTCGTGGGCTTTCTGGAACTATACTCGTTTTGGACAGATACAATATTTTCTTACCTTACAAAAACGAATGTTGTGCATAAACTTTTCTTTCAGTAGAACTAAAACTTTTCGGGCCGTAGTGAGCCTAGTGGTCAGCGTCTCGGGATCGGAAGGTCCTGCGATCGAGTCCCGGTACCACTGAAGACCTACCGAGTATATGCGGAGTACGTGCTCGTTAAATCTGTTGGGTCCGAAAGTCCTCTAAGTTCCCATACCAAATCAATACCTCTGGGGGTGACAAGCCAATTCTGGGGATCCTCTAGTTGGCCTCTGTCTCTAAAAATTAGATGGATCCACTTGTGTGTGTGTTGTCTGTTGTGTCTGTCTTACTTGACGAAGGTTTATAAGCGGGTCGCTGACCAAGCACGCAAACCTGAATATATATGTCTACCAACCAACTAACTAAAACTTTTCTCTAATCACGTTACATTGCTGTCCCACAATTTCGCTCAATCTCTCCGCCTAAGCCAGAATATCATCAAAACCTCAAGTTTCCCAAACAACATTGACGTTTTGGTAATGTTTTAAATAGTTTTTGATACATATAATCGAACTAAAACCAAAATTAAGTATTATAAATAACAGGATTAAAAGCGTGTTGCACTTAAAGAACTGTAAAAATCGAGCACAGAAGACGGAAAAACCGCGCATCGAGGGTGAAACCGAAACAACCAATGACGTTCAAAATTGAATACTATTCATAAAATTTCACAAATATATTTAATAATATAAAATTATAACAAAATATTTCAAATTCCACATGAGTGTGGAAATAAACACCGTATTCAAATCGTCTTAAGGGGAGTCGGATGGGTGTTTTGGTCAAAAATGTTGATTTTCTGTTTTTCTTTTATTTTTAATCTGCATTTCTATAGCTTTAATTAAAGACCAAGATTATCGATTTCTGTTTAGTGGTTTTCTTTTTATAAGCATTTTTCAGAAACTCTGTATATCAGTTCATACCTATACCTTACTTTTATTTTGCGTTTCCTGAAATATAAGGTTTTTCAACAGTTAGGAACACTTTTCTCAATAACTATAAAATATATCAACCTGTTTCATTAATAGCTCTTTGATTAAAACTGAAGTATTTTAAATATATCTGTTTAAAAAAAATATATATAACTTTAATTCGGATTTTTTTGGGTTTTTTAATGCATATTTAAAAAAATCACTGCAAAAGTATTTTTTTATACTGTGAAATATCCTCAGTTTAAATCAAAGAGCTGTATGTAAGGAACAAACTGTAAAAAAAATCATAATGATATCTCATATAGTTCCTGAAAAAAATGTTCCTAAGTTTGCCCCTATGTTAGTAAAATTAACATAGGCGAGATAGAACCATCCGACTCCCTTTAAAAAAACAAACGTAACAGAATTACCGTTAGCATTTAATCATGGTGTTTTTTTTTAAAAATCATTTAGAATATTTTTGTAATATCCCATAAATGTCCCAAATAATTTAATACTTTAAAAAAAATCTCGAAACATTTATCTATCACTTTCAAAATTCTAAAAATTATTTCAAATTCCACACTTATTCGAATCGTCCTAAAATAAAACAAACGCAACAGAAATGCCCTTGAGAAAAGAACCCAGACACGGAACGAAGGCAACAAGGAAGTCAGTCGAAAAAATAAGGTTACTAACTATCTATCTATAACTTGCAGTCAGAAAAATAGTTTAAATGCATGACGTTGCATAACGAGGGAAAATATCCGCAGTGTAGTTGGAGGGAAATGGTTAGATTGTTACGATTTCCTTTTAGGGGAAACAGTATATTTAGTGAGAATCCTGACACTCTTTCACAGAAGCTACACTCTTAAAACAAAAGAGTGAAATTCACTCCTATAGGAGAAGTGCATTTTCGGCACCGGAAAGGAGTGGAAATTAACTCAGACTGAGTTAAAACCGCTCGTTTTAAGAGTGTAGGACGCAGATTGTTTTCTTTTATTTCTTTTACCCACTCCGAAAAGACTGAAATTCACTCCTATAGGAGAAGTGCATTTTCGGCACGGAAAGGAGTGGAAATTAACTCAGACTGAGTTAAAACCGCTCTTTTTTTTTTAAGAGTGTAACTATTAGTTTGTGTTAGTATAAATCATGCACGGAAGAAAAATCACGCGAAAAATAATGTTCCAGATTCGAATAGTTTTTTTTTCTCGAATTCATCGTGCACTGATATAACTGTATGAATCTGCGACGGTTTTAACCCTTTAAGACCGGCGATCAGATGGCGCTGATTTAAGTTTATGAGACTAAATTTTAGAGTTTTATCGAAAAAATGCCTTTAACAGCATCAATGCCAGCAACTCCTTAAAAACAAAGTCATTTTTTATACAAATAACGATTGGTACAAGTCATCTTCTTCGCTATCGATATTTTTGAAAAGCTTGTAGGGCAACGAGTACAGTCGCAGTGATTGGCACCCTCACAGTGATTGGCACCCTCATTCATTGTTGAAAATAATAAGATGTTAAAGCCCAAAATGTTGTTGCCAACATGACAAACGTTAATGGCGGGAGTTTTTAAAACCTTTGTCACACCTACACTCTTAAAACAAACGAGCGGTTTTAACTCAGTCTGAGTTAATTTCCACTCCTTTCTGTGCCGAAAATGCACTTCTCCTATAGGAGGGAATTTCACTCTTTTTCGGAGTGGTTAAAAGAAATAAAAGAAAACAATCTGCGTCCTACACTCTTAAAACGAGCGGTTTTAACTCAGTCGGAGTTAATTTCCACTCCTTTCCGGTGCCGAAAATGCACTTCTCCTATAGGAGTGAATTTCACTCTTTTGTTTTAATAGTGTATTTGGCTATTTTGGGCTTTAACATCTTATTATTTTCAATAATGAATGAGGGGGCCAATCACTGTGAGGGTGCCAATCACTGTACTCGTTACCCTACATTCTCTTTTATACCCGCACGATCGTGATAGCTCGGTCTTAAAGGGTTAAAGAAGCCGGTTTTTCGTTTAACCATCTATTACATAGTTTCCTTAATATCTGTGAGTTTTAGACGATCAGTCATGCAGATATGTAGACGCGTGATTTAGTATTATTGGTTTACAAGGTCATCCAATTGTCCGTGACGCACTTTTATTGTTTATTGTAACCAATAAAATTAACTCATTGTCATAATTTGTCTTATAAATTAAAATTTCGTTAATCCTCGTACCAAAATTCCATATAACATACATAGGATACTACAACATGGTAATGACAACATTCTTTAGTTTACTATTGAAAGTCTTCAAAATACAACAGTTTATAAATAATTCCATATATTAAAACGGAATATCTACTTAAAAAATTAGGTATTGAAATAATTTATTTAATGTAGTAAGAGATGACAGAAATGATAGTTTTGTGAAAAATAATTTCCCATTTCAAACATCAGTTGCTGAAAGCGCAAAGGAAATACTTAGCCCATTTGCGACGCCTTTCTGAATACCATTAACATCTTCATTTCCAAATAAAAAATATTATTTAAGTATTTTAAAATTCGCCTTTCGTATAAACTTATTATTTGTCCAATTATTCAGGACAATGATCTTTGTCTTATATTTTGTTTATTTCGATCAATTTTTTCAGAAAGCTCAGTTTCGCGCGGCAAATTTTCCTTCCAATCGTCGTAAAGGGGGAATGGGGGCGCTGAACGGCGGGTCTCCAAAGCAAAGTTCCTCAGTGTTAATCCAATGGAGAAAAAAATATTTTCTCTGCCAGATTTCTCCGGCTGTATTGAATATTTTTACAAACGGATTTTTTTTATGTCATAAATGTAGCTGACTTACAGGTCCCGACAATCAAACTTTTTGAAATTGTTACGAATATTTTTTTTTAATATTCAATAAATAATTTTACACAAAATATTAGAAGCAATTTCCAAAAGTGGGATTATAGAGACCTGTAAGTTATATACATTTATCATTTAAAAAAATGTTTGTAAAAATATTCAATACAGCCAGAGAAATGTGGCAAAGAAAAATTAATTTTTTTCCTATTGGATTAACACTGGGGAACTTTAGTTTGGAGACCCGTGGTCCAGCGAGCCCATTCCCCCTTAATGGGTTTATTTAAGTAAATGAATCGTTTTCATTGCTGAAGAGTAATAATTACATAAAAGACGTTTCTATCAATTTTGCGATTTAAACACTGTAAACACTGTAGCTGCACCTTTTGCTAGCTTGTCATCGTGTTTGCGGAGTAACGGTTTACCAACTTTGAAGGGTTGAAGGGTATTGTGAATTCATTGTATAAAATTATAGTAATTTATTTTACGCTTATTCTATATGCAAACAACTTTCAAAATGCTTGAGTAAATAATATGCCTTTAAATATAACATTTAAACACCGAACCAATATTATCTTCACAATTAAAGAAATTGATCTGAACACAAAACTTTACACTTTGTTTTAAAAAAAACCTTTATATTTCTATTGACCTTAATTATGTTATTCATTTTTTACAATTGCACTTAAACGGCATAGTATATTTCATTTTAACCGGTATGCATATATCTAAAACATATTCGACAAATAAAAAATGTAGTTAATCCATTAACATTATGCATGTTTATTATACGGTGTATAATAAACGGCTTATACTAAAAAAAATTGGTTAAAAGGAAGTATACTGTACTTATTATCTGAACAAAACACTCATACTCGAGGACAATCCAAGATGTAAAAAGATAAATTTTATTTGCAAAAATTCTCCAATTATTTTAAAGTTGCAAAAGCTTCTTAAAATAATCATAGTAACAAGTCTAACACCAATGACACATGACCTTAACACTCTTACAACTGGAAATAAATTGTTAGCCACAAATCTCTATAACGGCAAATGGCCAAAGCATTGTTTACAAGTAATTCTTCAAAAAATATACTATTCATTTTAGTTTGTTTGCTATTTTTTATTTATTCGCTACTTATTAGTGCAAAATTTGTAAAATGAAATGTTGGTATAGATTTTTACGGTTTAGTCCAAAAAATAACTCTTAACGATGACCATTAACACTTTCGAATAAGAAAGTTAAATGTTATATTTTTAAAATTCGTTCTTCGTGTAACTTAATTCGTTCGATATAAATTACCCATGACAATGATGTTCGTTTGTCTTCTATTTTGTTTACTTACATAAACTAAAGCAAAAACCGCATTTTCTCGTGGCAAATCTTCTTTCCAACCGTCGTTAATGAGGTAATAATGGTAATAGACAGTATATACGAAACATAACGTTACATGTTAGGTTGTCAAAAAGTACTCAACTGATAAATGAATCGACACATACCTTTGCTATTGATTGCAAGACATCTGAATGCAGACTGCTTCGGATTAGGTTGGGGTTCTTCTATTACCGGCTGTTGAACCGGGGGTTCTTCTATTGCTGGCTGCTCAACAGGGGCCACCAAAGGCTGCACTGGCGGTGGCACCGGAAGAGAGTCGACCAGCACCTCGCCAGCATTGTCCAGCACTTTACCGCCATTGGCCTGCATTTGCTTCTTTCGTGCCTCATCCTGGGCCTGTTCTCTCCTGAGGGCCACCTGCCTGGCCATAATCCTCTGTCTCTCGGCGATCAGGATACATTTTGGGCATGTGCATTTTTTGAAACGACAGTACCTCTTGTGGCCCTTGACCATACTTGATACATCGTGATTCCTACATCTTGCACACTTCGGGAGACGCTGCGGAGCAGCGCCTCCAACCAGTGCATTGTTCGTGGTGTTCGCAACCTGAAGGTCCATGCCTCGGGAAGCAACTAACTCCGTACCACTAGGACGTTGTTGTTCCAGAGCCTGTTGTACCATTCCTACAGCATGTAGTTGTGACTCCAGAGTGACCAGTTCCTTGCCTCCAGCATGTTGAGACTCCATTGTTGCCAACTCCATGCCTGCAGGATGCTGCAGAGACTCCGGAATCGCCACCTCCATGCCTTCAACATGGTGAGGATCAGAGTCGACCGTCGGTGGACTGCTTATTGTCTTGGAGGAGTCTGCATCGTCCGAAGGATATGCACCAACTGCTGGCGGAATGGAGTCTATGCCGTTGTGGATTGACGCCGCCGAAGAAGGACGACTTTTTTTGGCAGGAGAAGGTCCATCAGACATCACCGAGTGGGTTCGCTTTGGCATCTGGCCTTCCTGCAGAGGGGAAATCTTCGGTCCAGGCGAGGAGTTATTGTCCATTGGAATCGGCCTCTTCTTCAACTTGGGGTGATGGTGATCTTCCGGTGGTCGGTTCTGATGTCCCCTGTCTGGTAAGTGGTACCCGAAAGACGAAGAAGGGTCTGCAGACCGACTGACTGACCCTGACCGCCGCCGTTTCTTGGTGTTCGTTGGTCGAGAGTGCTCTTGGTTGTGGTGATGGTGGTATGTGACATCGTGCCTCAGATGCACGCCGTTCTCTATGTCCTGTCGGCTATAAGAACTAGACGGCGAAGTGATGCCTAGCTGGAAGTGTCTCTCCTGGTGGTACGACCAGCTGGGTTGCTGGACATGAAGGGGTCCGTTCTCCATGTTCTGGGAGCTGTTGGACCCCCCTGAGGAAATACGTCTCTTGTTTTCAATGTCCCGAATCAGTTTCCTGGACTTGGATACGAGTTCTCCCTTCATCTCTGGCAGAAGAAACAACAGGACTTCAACCAGGAAACAACTGAATGGCACATAACTAACATTGAAGTTGCGAAAAAAATTGGCTTTGGTTAATCAATGCAGTTCGCTGCTAAACACTGCAGATTTATTTTCTTATTGCATAAACCATTTTGCATTTTACTTGATGCTCGCGCTGACAACCACAAAACCGCTTGTCACGAAGTCAAATATTTTCATTTTTCACACAAGCCTATTCTGACCGTAGAGAAATCGAATATTCCACGTCCAGTATATTAAATCACTGATATTTTTTTCTTTAACTTCTCACAACAATGGCACTTGACAAAAATAAACCTTTCAATAACAAACACTCAACTTAATACACGCCGTACTTAAATATAATTCCTACCTTCCGTAAAACTTCCCCAATAATAATATCACAGATAAAAATCCTTCGCTAGTGTTCACAAAAACCGGCAAATGTTCATTTCCCGATCAATAACCTAACACATGTCGTTCAAATCCACGCATATAATGCAAAGCGGCGGCATCCACAATATAGAAGGTAATCCACAGAAGCAACAATCCACACACAACACACGTTACAATAATAACAAAAAATGACTCAGTATTTTAATCGCCAACCGCCCGCCACGGGCCCATGCCACTTTTTAGGCCGACAGATGTCGCTACAATCCCTGGACAGGAGCAAAATGCGGCAACCCTGTCGAGATTGTCGACAGAGCTCCGGTTGGCATGTTTCGCCGTCGGAGTCGGATCGAGAAATGAATGGATAGCGTTGGTTGCTGGCGTTGCTTTTTTCCCATGCGCCGCCGCAGCCAAAGTTGTAGCGGGCTTTTAGCGATCGGGAATATATCGCCGCTGTCTGGGATGGGTCTAGTTTGGCTTCGGGAAGGACGTGTTTGTTTGAGGCTCTCAATAAGTTATAGCTTTGTTAGCGAAACATTATTTTTACTTTCTATTACCAAATAGGAAAAGACAATAAACGAAGGAATTGGAAAGTAACTTTTAAAAAGTTAGTTACTTTTTTTAAAAAAAGTAACTTTTTACAGTTACTTTATAAAAAAAAGTAACTCTGTTACAGATAATTTGTATGAAAAGTAACTAGTTACAGTTACTTATTACAAAAAAGATGTTTTTATATTTCATTTAATAATAGTTGCACTTCAAAATTAGCAGCCGAGCGGAGTGCGAAGTAACGGAAAAGTAACGAAAATTTTCGTTACTGCGTTAACGTTAAAGTTACTTTCTGAAAAACGTAGTGACATAGTTGTGATGTACTGTATTTTATTTTCTCGTTTACCTAACATAAAATAAAAGGTAAAGAAAGTATTGCGATTAGAAATCCGAAATGGTTTAGTTTAGTTTGAATTATCGTCGCACTAGAACTACACGAGGGCTGTTGGCGACGGGCGTCGTAATTTAGAACCACAGTCAGGTGACGAGCCTACACCTGAGTAGGCACCCAACGCAACCGAAAAAATCCGAAATGGAGATTTTGTGTTTTCTCCGCAGTGTGGAGGGTGCTGATTCCGGAAAAGTGGTTTTTGAACATTGGCCCGTTTGTATAAAACCACAGCTCGAACTAAAAAGAACTACGGGCCTCACATTTGGTATACAAGTTTTAGTTTGAATTATCGTCGCACTAGAGCTACACGAGGGCGACGGGCGACGCATTTTAGAACCACAGTCAAGTGATGAGCCGACACCTGAGTAGGCACCCAACGCAACCTTTAAGGGCGACATCGTACGCAGCGTTGGGACTTTGGAGCATATTTAACGTGCACTCCCTCTACAACGGGGTATTATTCGTCGGACATTTTGGCTGCACGGGTCGTTTATAGGTCGGCAGTTATTTTGGCGATGGCCGGACCCGAACCTGGGATCTTTCGCATAGTAGGGGAGCGCCTAAACGACTGGGCTCCCCAGCCCCCTTGGTACACAAGTTATTTGTACCTGGTAAACATCATAATAAAGTTTTCGAGAAAATTGCAATCAAATTCGTTTGGTTTTAAAGGTATTGCTGAAAAACGAAAAGAGTCACAGACTTCCAATTTAGTACACGATTCCTAATACTTGTCGAATGTCAAAGTAAGGTTTTCGAGAAAACCGCGCATGCGCAAAGGGTAGCTATCATAGATTTTTTTAGGCTTTAAAGTTATTGAACTACCTTTTATAATTACCTTTAAATGTATTTATTGGGTGATAATTTGGTAGTGTTACACACCTCAAGTTTTGAATGCGTCGATAGATCATCATTCGATAGATAGATCATTCATTTGTCAAAGCTAGTTTTAGTATGAAACTTTAAAAAGATAGATTATGTTTTAACACAGATTATCGAGATGTAATGATAATATTAAGTTTCTGAATCAAGAAATAATTTGAATGAACAGTTTAAAATCGAATTTAACGAAAAAATATTTATTGGTTTTCTAATTTAAACTCTCCTCTCCTCGGCGCAACAGCCCGTAAGTGGGCCAAACCCTGCCTGCCCATTACAGCTTTCGTGAACAAGGGCTCTGGGGTGATAGGCATATGTTTCGGGAAGGTGGTCAGCCTCACGCGGAACCCCCAGTGTTTAGTTCATTTTGTCGACCCACTTAAGAGATGAAAGGATAAGTCAACCTCGCCCAGTCCGGGACTCGATCCCCGGACCTGTGACGTGGCAATGCGGAGCACTACCACTAAGCCACTGGGCCTCCGGTTTTCTAATTTACTGCTTTAAAAAAACAAGAATTAGAAATCGATCTTAAAATATTTTTGGTTTTAAGTTTGTATATACAAACCGTGTATATACAAACCGTGATAAATACTATAAAGACCTACACTCTTAAAACAAACGAGCGGTTTCAACTCAGTCTGAGTTAATTTCCACTCCTTTCCGGTGCCGAAAATGCACTTCTCCTATAGGAGTGAATTTCACTCTTTTGTTTTAAGAGTGTAGGATTTTTACTTGTAAAATTATACAATGACTCTCTTTTATATGAATCGTTATGGGGCCTTTTCCCCAACACCGAGCTTACCTACGGAAATTTTAATCAAATTACATTTGATGGCAAATTTATACTAAAAATTAAAATAGCATACGCAGGGTCCTTTAAAGACGTACAAATAATTTCAGAACATTACAACATTTTGTTTCAGTTCGTATAAACGCAAATATTTTATGGATAACTATACATATTTTTATTTGTTGAAATCTCCTCTATTTATTGTTCATAATTGTATTTATATTTGTAACAAAATCAGTAAATTTATTTTAATATGAAGCTCATAATAAGAACTTTGTAACTGACATCAAGGGGTTATAGAGGGGGTTACAAGGGGCCCAGTGGTTTAGTCGGTTTCAGACCTCAGACCCGGGGATTGAAATGGGCACGGCAGGCCTTGGCCCACTAATGAGATGCTGCGTCAATGAAATTTAAGGGATTATATTTAAAATTTATTTCTAAAAGTAAATTAAAAAGTTTAAGTAAAACTAATGAAATACTTGCGTATTTAAAGTATGATAGTTTAAACGCAAACAATTTAAAAATTTTAATTGCAATAACAACTTTGAGAAATATTTTTAGCATAAAAAGCTGTTTCGTTTTAACTTTCCATCGAATGTACTACAACCATTTAATTCTTGAAATTGACTTTACTCAGTTTGTAATATTTGGAGACATATATCTCTTCTTAAAATACTAAAACTCCAATAAAAATTTATGGAAAGCTATCAATTTTTTTAATTTTAGTTTATTTTGAATTATCGTCGCACTAGAGCTACACGAGGACTATTGGCGACGGGCGTCGTATTTTAGAACCACACAATTTTTTTAATCAACATAAGAGTACATTGAATAGAATTACGCAGTGAATAAGAAAAACATTAGGTAGATTTATTTTTAATAAAATAAAAGTTTTGAAATTTGTATTTTTTCATGAAATTTGGGGTTTTACCCACTATAAATGTTTTTTTTTTCGAAACTATGCCTTTCTTCGAAAATTCAATACTTAAAGTTACTAGGAATGATTCAATAATGCTTACAAAACAATTTCGCAAAAAAAATTAATATTTTAGTAGAAGAAAGGTCGACTATTTTGAATTAGGAAAAGAGAACCTGCGAAGTTGTGTTTTTGTTACATTGTTCATTAACATTGTACTTTTTAGCACTACAGAGAAAATTCGAAATAAAATAAACAAATTGGCATATTTAGATGATGAATAGTCATAATCAGTTCTGTTCCTAAACAGGGGCTACTTGAATAATCATTTGTTCAAATAAAAGTATAAAATTCGGCGGATCACAGAGTATAAAAAAACACTCAGCAACAAATCGAACGAAAATATAACGTAAAATTGTCTTATTTCGTTTGCCAGTTTAATTGACGTGATTTGGTACAGACAATGATCAAATAAAAAAAAAAGGTAAAACATTTTTTAAAAAACAAATTACCTAGAATGAGTTATTTTTTAGATAGCACTATAGTTACAATTCTGCCAATAGTAGGTTAACTGCTGTATATACAAAAATGAGATGGACAATTTTTGTCCTGAAATGAGCCATTCATTAGTACACTTCTTTTACTTGTTGTAGTTATGAAATGTTTACGATAATTCATGTTATTTTTGTAGATACGGGTCTCACGGAAAAACCACCGCGTGCTCGTTTTGAACAATGATAGTTAAAGGGCGAATGAGCCCGAATGATCGTGGGTCTCTAAACCAAAGTGTCCCTGTGTTAATCCAATTTGGAAACATATTTTCTAAGCCCCCTTTTTTACGGCTGCATGGAATATTTTTACAAACGTTTTTTTTTCCCTTTGATAAATGCAGCTAGCTGACTTACAGGTCATAGAGACCTGTAAGTCAGCTAGCTGCCACTTTAATCCCAGATTTTAAAATGGGTTCGAATATTTTTTTTATTAACTTTAAGAAATAATTTTACACAAAATATTCGAACCCATTTCAAAAAGTGGAATTAGAGGAACCTGTAAGTCAGCTACATTTAACTATAAAAAAAACGTTCGTAAGAATATTCAATACAGCCGGAGAAATTTGGCTTAGAAAATATTTTTTCCTTTGGTTTAATTAAGAGGCACTTTGGTTTGGAGACCGCGGTCAGTTGGGCTCATTCGCGCTTAAGTTAACTTACCCTGACTGGTGGCAAACGCCGAAGCATGTTTTGGTTCTGGTGTAACATTTCCGCTGGAGATTCCTACGACATCCAAGCTAGCTTCTTCATTCTCTTCAGGTACCTCTACCTGTTCGATATCTTCTTCTTGGGCTTCTAACTGTTCGGCCTCTAGTTCTTGGGCTTCTAACTGTTCGACCTCATCTTTTTGGATCCCTACTAGTTGGAGTTGTTTAGCCCTCAATATTCTAGCCCTCAATATTCTAGCCCTCAATTTTCTAGCCTCCACTTCTTTCTGATAACGAGTCAAAGATATTTGCCTTTTCATTATATCTTGGCGATTCTTTACAATTTCGCACAATTTGCAATTGCACTTCTTGTACGGACAGAAGTGTTTGTGACCTTTAACGAGCACATCTATATGGTGATTCTTACATTTTGCACACTTCGGCTGACGAGTGACCTTTTTCTCTTCGTTTGATACCTCGTCATCTGGCAAAGTATCATCTTTGATGACTTCTGGTAAATTTAGGTCACCGTTAGCCATGACCACTGTACTATTGTCTAAAGTCTGCAATGGTTGTGGCGGGAGAGACTTCTTTTGGCCACTGGAAGTCCCTTTCGCGTAGCGGACTCTTCTCTGAGGTTTCTTGCCAGGGGGGACTTGGGGGTTCTCAGCTGTCTCTCTTGGAAGAGAATTCTTTCCACGATGCATGGTTTTTCCAGGTTCATTGTGCGGATATTCATCAAGTTCATGTCGTCTCTTCTTGGAGGATTGCTGGTAGAGGATTTCTTCATGTTCCATGACCGAGTCGTTCTTGGTTATCTCTACCAAGTCCGAGCCCTCCACACAATGCCTCGTTTTGCGAGGTTTCTTGCGCGAGTATTCGTGGCGACTTTCCTCCTTGGGGGACTGTTGATAGTACATTTCTTTGGCATGTTCTACGACCTCGTCGCTCTTCGGGTAAGCGTAGCCATGGAACTCTTTGTCTGCTGTCACCATGTTCTCTTGGATATACCAAGCCTTTTCGTGGCAATGTTCTCCCACGCCACCCTTTTGCATATTGTAGTTGTGCAACTGCTTCGGATGCATGACTTCAGGTCAAAATCTACAACTGACACTCACACTTTCAGCACAGCTGGAGTTGGTTTTAAATGAATATGAAGAAAGTTTCACGAGTCAGGTGGTCAAATGTCAACTCAACCTCGAGGAATGTTGAAATGTTCCAATTTTATACGCACTTTCAGAATATCGAAGTTAATTTCTCATATTAAGATAATCCAGTAAAACACAAGTCACACTGTCCCGATCCTCAATTTTACAGTCGAAAAGTAATCGATTTTCAATCAATCTTGAAGACTAAACACGTGACTCAGTTCCAATCCACACATCGAGAACACACAAGTCAAGCGATCGCAACACTCGCGATACTTCACAAGTGACCGGTCTACCAGACCATTATCCAAATCCCACAAAAGCACGTGGTGAAGACTCTTCACATCCACATCAGATGGCGCCACACACGACAACACCAAAACGACACCACCACGACTTAATGATCTTATTATTAATTATCCTGAAGCCGAAGAAGAGAGAGAGAAAAAAAAAAGAGATGCGACCGAAAGAAAGTATCGCTTATCCAGTAGAGAAACAATGTTCCAAACCGACCATTCCGCGTTCCGCGAGTAGGAATGAAACGTTCGGGGCAGAGCAGCTTTTCATTGATCGAGATTTTTCGCTAGCGCCGCTGATGATAAAGCGACGGAAGAGCGGAGATTTGATACTTTTTATCCAAGCGCTTAGGTGCAGGGTTGCACGAAAACGTTCTCTCTTCTCGCAATCACAACTCCATCTCTTCCAAACGAATCGCAATCACAACTCCATCTCTTCCAAAACCACTAATTTGACAGGGGCGAAGAAATGAATGTCGTGGTTGAAGGTCAATGTGCCTGGGTTTCGTTAAAGAATTTTAGTTCAGGTTTAACTTTAACCTCTTTGCTCCCGGGGTACACATACGTGGACCTTTGGACACGATGACGCAAATAAAAGTGGCCCCGTCATGGAGTTAAGAATAAGATAGAATTGTTGCCAAGTCAGAAACAAATGCAAAAACAGGTTATCTACACTCTTAAAACAAACAAGCGGTTTTAACTCTGAGTCAATTTCCACTCCTTTCCGTGCCGAAAATGCACTTCCCCTATAGGAGTGGATTTCACACTTTTTGCGGAATGGGTAAAAGAAATAAAAGAAAACAATCTACGTCCTACACTCTTAAAACGAGCGGTTTTAACTCAGTCTGGGTTAATTTCCACTCCTTTCCGGTGCCGAAAATGCACTTCCCCTATAGGAGTGGATTTCACTCTTTTGTTTTAAGAGTGTAAGGGAAGTCATTGCTTGCTTCAATATAAGCCCAAATAAACGCTTGGCGAATCATTTGCCGGCAACTATGCTATGGTTTGGAAATCTACTTGGAATGAAATTTAAACTGAAGGTTAGTACAGCTGTGCAAAAAGAAGTTCCCACTAGTGATTATTTCGGCCGTTATTTATCCAAAGGAATCGGACTTTTTTTTTGTTAATACAAAACATTCTAAATTGATTACGAGACACAAAATTTGCATAAAGAGCCGTCTTCATATAATGTTCACTAGAGGGCCGGGATAGCCTGGTCGGTAAGGTCTTGGACTGGCATCTCTAAGGTTGCGAGTTCGAGTCCTGCTGCCTTCCGAAGACCCCCGTGTACGCTAATGGTGACTGGTGCACGTTAAATCCGTCGTTGTCACAAAGTCCTCCAAGTTCCCATACCAAATCAATACCTCTGGGGGTGAAAAGCCAATTCTTGGGATCCTCTAGTTGACCTCTGTCTCTAAAAACATAGATGGATCCACTTATGTGTGTGTGTTGTGTCTGTCTAAACTTGACGAAGGTTTATAAGCGGGTCTCTGACCAAGCCCACAAACCTGAATATATATGTCTACCAACCAACCAACCAACCATGTTCACTAAGATCTGAACCCGCCAATAGTCCATGAGTAGCTCTAAGGTGATGCTGATCCAATCCAACCAATGCAAAAACAGGTTTTCCAAGTGAAGCCATTGCACGCTTGAATAATCTTTTACTTCGACTTAAAGGCTTTCAGAGGACTTCAATAGTTTTTCTCGCCAAGCATCTCAATGTCTTTCTATCTCTACGCCAGGGCCACTTTTATTTGCGCCACCCTGTAGAATTCACTTCACAACTTCAGTTTACAGGGTTTTTTTAGTAGAATGTTCATGCTTTCAAAATAAATACTGATACCTATGTACCGATTTATTAATTGCATTAAAAAGTGTCAAAAGCGTCAAGCATATTTCGAAGGTCTTGCAAAAAATAGTTTTTTCAGTGGCTAAATTTATAGGATATCTTGGGTTAAAACAAAAATCGTACTATAGACGGGCGTCATAATTCAAAATCACAATCAAATGACGAGTACACCCAGGGCCTGTTTTTCCATAAGGCCCCAAATTTAAGGGGCCCCTAAATTTCAGTTTCTATTATGCGAAATGCTGTAAATCCCCAAAATATCAGTAAACTAAAAAAAATCTGATACTCCACTTTGTTTTTTTGCTAAATTTTGACTAAGATTTTGACCTAACGTGATTGTTTTGATCGATGTTTATAAGGAAGCCTATAAAACTGTAGCAAAAATTTGATACATAGGTCTTATAGCATCATCATTACTGGAAATCACACACTATATTTTCAGTAAAAAGGCCCCCCAAAATAGGTTGTGACTAGAGTCTGAAATTTCCTAGAACAGGCCCTGAACTAAATTAAATAGTCACCCATCGCAGCAGGGCCGAATTTAAAGATTTGCCGCCCCAGTTACAATTTTCTCCCAATTCGGGGAAAGATATCTGGTTAGCTGTAAAATAGGGTGGTATGTGTTGTTTAAATAGATACACATATTATAATCAACTGAGTCCCTTTACACACTAAATTGAAAACGAAATAGGCGAATTTCTTTAAACTATTCTACTATTTGTCTTTCACCTTCGAAATCCGGGAGGAAGGGGTACACTTGCCCTCGCAGCGACCATGTTTGCTACGAAATATTTGTATTATATATACGTTTACGGTGTACGCATTAATGTACATTATTTGTTTTCTTTCTTAAATATATTCGTACCTTTATAATATTTTTTTTATGCCGAATGCCACTTGAATTGGTCGTAAAATTTGCCGCCCCAAAAAATTCGCCGCTCTAGGCTACAGCCTACTTAGCCTATTTAGAAATCCGGCCCTGCATTCCAGCTTTTAAGGGCGACATCGTACGCATCGTAGGGACTTTGGAGCATTTTTAACGCGCACTCACTCTACACGGGGTATTATTAATCGGATTTTTTTGGCTACCCAAACCGTTTATAGGTCGGCAGTTATTTTGGCTTTGTCCGGACCAGAACCTGGAATCTTTCGCAAGGAAAGCAAGCGCCTTTCCGACTGAGCTCCCCAACCTTCCCTCTTCACTAGTCCTTCACTCTTTTCAAATATCCAAAATTAAAACATTCACTAAAAACCTAAAAATAATCTTAAAAATCCAAAAATACCACCTTTTCACAAATGTTTCAAACAAGCATTTTCAAGTGCGTTTGTTTGCTGTGGCCCACAAGGTCAAAAAAATTTGCTCAAAGTATAACATTTTCGTCCTTTTAATTAAAACGATTGCCGATATTTGACCTAACCACAACGTTCTTAGGGCGTTTAGTTATGAGGGTACGAGAAATGAGGGAATGCATGGCAATTTTCTTGAAAATTGGGGGGAGGACGAGTCACGCCGCGTCTACCCTCACTTCTAGCACTGTATATAGGACAAATTAAGGAATAGTAATTAAGTTAAGTATAGGACACCATCAAAGAATTTTAAAAAATTAGAATAAAGCAACAAACAAGACATCATCAAATAAAAGAAATAGTATTAAAACGTCATTATTCATTGATACTTGTTTAAATGTAAATTAAAAATTACGTCTGCTTTTTAAAGTAAAAAAAACAATAAAATGTTTTGTGCTTCTTTCTAAACAAATAATACAAACAATCAAAAGATCTCCTTAAGAAATATATTATGACGTCTTTTCAAACTGATCTATGTCGCAAAAATAAATTTTTAATTTAATTTAAGAATTGAAGTACTTCAAATTCGATTTTTTTTCTGAGATTTTCAATGTCTTCTAATTTCCATGATCGTTATAAAATTGTAAACTATAACTTTGAATACATTGATGAAGTTTCTTATATCTATTTCCAAGTGGATGAAGTATCTTTTAACTGTTTCATAAAAATTTTAATATAATTTTAAGTACTGTTATCATTACGTTCTTATCCGGAAATGAAGGTGTTAATCATATAATAGTTGTTATTGGGTTAATTAAAAGCTTGCGATACATTAAAAAAAAGTTATATAATGTATGTAATATATTTCTTTCCCAACTTCACATATACACTACGATGCAAAAATTTAGACAATGACTTCATTTAACTGTAAAATTTAGAATTGTGATAGTAGAATTTCAAAAAAAAAAACCCTAAACATATTAAAAATATATTTCGAAATGCTATAATTGAAACATAATTGTTTGATTTGCTATAACAATTTTTTTTCATAAAATAAAAATTTGTATGATGCAAAAGTTTAGACACAAATACGATATTATGGTAATTTAAAGTATATCATTGCCTAATTTCGCATTTTTATTGATGAATTCTGTTTTTTTATCTGATAAATTAATTAATTCTAAAAAAACACGATATCCGGTGAACTAAACAGAATATTGGTTCAATTTTACACCAAAAAGACAATATAGCCACTTTAAATCTTTATTCAATTCATATTTGCTTCAATTGTACAATTTAACATCTCTAAATACTGACTGACCGACGATACTAAATATAACGAATAAAAGTTTACCAGGCTTGGGACTTGCATATAATTACATCTATATCTCTAAAGGAAGAAATCTTGACTGACTGAGTCACGTATTAACGCCCAGCTAAAACTATTCGAGGAACAGATTCTAAAATTTAGAAGCTTACTCCTTTTGTACTGAAGGTGTCATTTAAGAAGCGATTTTTCAAAATACCATTCCTAAACAAGACTGAAGAGTCACTATAAGCATGCTTTTCGCATTCTAAAATAGAATACTATACGAATCATTAAAGTGTTTTAATCACCCCAGATGGTAGGCAAAATGTTTCCATTTAGAAATAGCTTACGCATTGTTGTAAGCATATTTTCCATTGAAGGAATTGAATTGAATTTTCAATTTGAGTTAAATTTCAACGCTTGCGAAAATTTAGTAAAAAAAAACGAGAACACACGTTAGTTCAATATGTAGGATTGAAATTTCAACGCTATTATTTAATTGTTTTATTAATTTAAAATCTTAAGTTTGTTTTTAATGCTTGTTCAGATTTACTCAACTAAAATTTATATTGTTACAAATGTAAAATGAAGGAATATTGAGGCATTAATTGAAAAGCTTTCAAAGCTTTTAAAAGCAAAAAACTTTAAAGCCCATTTTCTCGTTTTCACCCCATTGTCACTTAGCACGTTCTTCCACTAAGCTCTTCAATTGTGAGATATGTTGTAGAAGATTGGGGACATTTGCACCAATGTCTCATGACTGGAATGGAGATAACTGTTCTAGCTCTGCATATTATGCGTTTTCAGAGTGGTCTTCGAGGAAGCCCTCAAGCCCCTAGAAGACACGGGACCCAATCCAGTGTTGGAAATTGGATGAAAAAATTAAGGGGACACAGTACCTCAAAAATGGCAAAAATGGCGATTTTTTTATTTGCTAACATTAAAGTTTTAAATCTTCTAAATAAGTCTGCCAAGTTTTAAAAGTCTAGCTATATTTTAAAAAAAAGTTATTCTACTTTTTATGAGGAAAGGTAGGATAAAATGCAAACGAATGAAAACTTTAAATGTGTTTTTCTCGGTGTTCATTTTTCCTTGATGACAAGAACGAATAATTACTTTAATTAATTTTTAATTATTGATAAAAGTCTAAGGAATTTTGTATGCAGTCTGTCAAATATGTTAACATTTAGAATTGGTATTAAAATTTTTTTCAAAAGTAATACATTTTTTTTATAAAAAATACTAAAGTCGAAATTTTTCGAATATGCTAAAATAATTTGGGATTTTCTAGATAAATATTTTTTATAAAACAACTACTGAAGATAAATCAAATTTGGATACCAATTCTTATGTAAAACAGTTTGAAGTACATGAGAAAAAAAATTGGGTTAAAATATTTGTATTTAAAAAAGCCTTAGCATTTTAAAAAAGTTTTTAAAAAATTAATTTTTTTAAATAACAAAAAATTAAATTATTTAAAAAAATTTCTTGTCATATATTGTTTTTCAATACAGATTGAAGTAATAAAACATCAACTTTATAGTGAATATGTCAAAATTAAAGATTTTTTTAAAGTGGTACAGTGTTTTCTTAAGGATCAATCTGTGCTACGAACTTAAACAAAATTAGGAGCAAATGCATATTATCTGGGAGCATATTTTAGGAAAATTTTTATGGGGGAAAATGCTATTTTTCAGTACACTCTTAAAACAAAAGAGTGAAATTCACTCCTATACGAGAAGTGCATTTTCGGCACCGGAAAGGAGTGAAAATAAACTCAGACTGAGTTAAAACCGCTCGTTTTAAGAGTGTAGGACGCAGATTGTTTTCTTTTATTTCTTTTACCCACTCCGAAAAAGAGTGAAATTCACTCCTATAGGAGAAGTGCATTTTCGGCACGGAAAGGAGTGGAAATTAACTCAGACTGAGTTAAAACCGCTCGTTTGTTTTAAGAGTGTAAATTATCCACAAACTCTGTAAGTCTGCATCGACATTTTATTATTACTTTTAAGGCGGCCGTAGTTGCGCAAGTATAGAATCCACGGAGTTTCTCCACTCCATGAGAGCTGGAATTCCAAAATTTTATGAATCACAATTTACTATATCCGAAGTTTCTAGGTTTTACGATCGCAATTTTAAGATGATTATTTATTTCAAGATATTTGGGAACCACATTAAAAAGTGCATAGGGACGTTTACGAAATACTAGTCGTCACTTAAGGGGGCCGGGTAAGCAAAAGAAAAAAATCATTTAGTTTTTTCCTAAAATTCATAAATTTTTTTGCAGTTCAATAACAATAATTTTAAAGACTACACAAAATTTCAAAAATTTACAAACACTATTTTTTTCAGAAATTTAATTTTTAGTTGAAAAATTAACGTTTTATTGGACATTTTTAAAATGCTAATGCGATGCAATTTTTGTCTAATCTGGTTAATACTTTTTATACAAACAGTTTAAATACAACTTAATAAAATTGGGTATGGATTTTGCATTCGACTTTTTTGTCAATGTTTTAAAAATAAAACTTGCTATGCCGGCAAAAAAAAGGGAATTTTTCAACTACATGAATTACAAAAAATGCAAATAAGCAATACATAGTTATCAGATCTTAAAATCCATGCACAATTGTCTTTTAAACATTAAAATTAATAATTACTCCAAGTTTAAAAAAAAATACCCAAACATTTGAATCGCAAGGGACCAATTGAACATAATAAAAATATCAAAATATACATGCTGAGTAAAAGGCTGTTTAAGATAAAGCCCGGGACTGAATAACATACGAATTTCGCTTGGCGCGTTTACAAAAATTGAAACTGTGATTTAAAATCTGTTCAGATTTGTTAAAGTATGCTATGTATGGAAAGCTATAAGTATAAGCTATTTTTCCCCACTAAAATAAAAAAAATCGATATTTGTGAAATTTTTGCCTACCCGCACTGTTAAAAATTTTGTGCTTGGTTTCACCATGATATTGGTTCCTAGTAGCTGCACCGGCTGAATGGTGAAACGTTCCACCATATTTTTGGTATTCGGTTGAACCATTTCTCAGGTTTTTGTTTCCAAATCCAGAAAAATGGTTCAACCAAACACCGAAAAAAAGGTGAAACATTTCACCACTCAGCCGTTGCAGCTACTAGGAACCAATATCATGGTGAAACCAACCAATATCATGGTGAAACCAACCAATATCATGGTGAAACCTAGCACAAAAGTTTTAACCAGTGCGGTCCCCTTAAATTGCACTTATGTCTGCTTGTGCCTTATATGGAGGGCTCAGAATACAAGTGAACCAAGTCCATATAAAACTTTGTACTACAGAGGATTAAAGTTTAAGCTATATAACAGAAATACCTCTTTTATTTTTCATTGCTGCACCCCAGCGGATATTAACTGAACTAGGACTCTTTTCATTATTGCACTTTAATTCTACATAGTTAGTGAATGCAATAGGGTACTTGACAGTATCGCTAAAATACCTTCCAATATTATTTAAATTATAGTTTGAACCCAAATATAACAAACGTATATTTTTTTTTTGCAAAATAAATTTTTAAATAATTAATAAAAATCATTTTCAAGTGGCTTTTTTTTTCATCGGTATACGTCACGTGATCACAAACACGTCGATTTGGCTGACGTCACTAGTATGTATAAACAAACCGGTGTGATGTTTTTTTGTTTGTAATTAAACTGGTTTTAATCTAACTTACTATTAAAATAAGAATTATATAGATAATGGGTGGAGGTTTTACAGAAGCGGATAGTTCAAATTTGCTTAAAAGTAGATTCCAAAATGGTGTTTCAAAGTTTGTTTATAGTTACTAGTGACATCATAGATACCACGTGACAGCCACAAAGCGTTTTCGGGAGGGATTTTTCGTCCTAATTTTAAAATTCATTTTTTCCCTTTTTTATGGGGTATTTGAAAAAAAGAAAAAATACGGGTCTAATATTTTTGGCATAAGAATATTTTAAGGCAATAAAAAAGTTTTAGTCAAGTACCCTATTGCACTGCTAACTTGAAAATGACAAAAAGTGTACTTGGTTCATTTGTATTTAGAACCCTCCATACACTGTAAAAAAAATCCCTGTTAAATAACGGGAAGGGAACGACAGCAGAGATTCAAGTCACACCCCGTTAAAAAAACAATCATGCCTATCGTTTCCTATAGCTAATAGATAAGCCGAACCTGTAAAAATACGGAAATCGCCAAAATTTTCTAACAGTCTAAGGGATAAGGCCGTTTATTTAGTGGGTCCGACCTTTTTCTATCAAATAAGGCTGTTGCCCATAAAAGTTGAAGGGCAAGTGCTCGTAAATTTAAGGTATTTTTTACAGTGTATCTAGTTGATATTGAGAGGGTTTCATACAAAAAACCTTACTTGTTTGCGATCCTCCACAGCATACACGCACGCTCTCGGCCCTCACACTCTTCCCTTTGGCTGCAATTTCGGCCTTCCTCGCTTGGATGATATCACACACCACCTGCGCGTTGACCTGAGGCTTGTCCTTGAGCAACCTAGTGGCCATTGTCCTCTGGGCAGAGGCGATTCTGACCTCGACAACGCCTTTGCACAGTTCGCACTTGCAGTTCTTGTACGGACAGAACCTCTTGTGGCCCTTCAGACGGGTCTTCTTACCGTGATTCAGACATGTTCCACACGTAGGCTGGGTCCGGGATGTCGGTGGTTGCTGAAGAAACTGCTGTTGCAGGTTTGTTGGTGAATGACGTATAACTGGCTGTAGTTGCAGCTGGGGTGTCGCTGGTTGCCGAGGAAATTGTGTCTGCAGGTCTGTTGGTGAGTGACGTATTACTGGCTGTAGTTGCAGCTGGGGTGTCGTCGACTGCAGGGGTAAATGCGTGTCCGTTTGTTGTTTTGGTGGAGACGTCATGGCTAAGATTCCTGGTGGCTGCAGAGATGTCGGGGAGAGGCTCTGCAGAAAAGGCCACGGTGGATAGGTAGCTGGTTTATCCTGGTTGTGGTCTTGAGGAGGTGAAGAATTCAGCGCCAGCGATTGCTGTGGCTGGGGAGGAGAGGACAGATGTAAAGTTTGCGTCTGGGATGTTGTTGACGTTTGTGGAAACTGCGATGACCCCAGCTGATTTGGAGACGAAATTGGCTGTGGCTCCGGAGTTGTCGATCTAGATCTCTGCAAGAACTGAGGCCGAAACTGAATTGTTGGAGTCTCCATCGGCTGCTGAATCGTCGACCGCTGCAGAGACTTCCCGGCTTCGTGCATCGGAAGCTGTCTAAACGAAGCCAGTTGCCATGCCGGCTGAAGCATCGAAGCTTCTGTGTGTGTCGCGACTACGAGCGAAAGTGAGGATATGCACGAGATGAATGCGAGCGACAACTCTTTCCTGGGCTAGGGGCCAAGACAAAGATTCCTTTAGCAGCTCGGAGGTGGAAGGACTTTGGGGGGATTCGTAAAAGCGCCAAATGATTATTCAAAGTTGGCGACAATTGTTTTTTGTGTTTCTTACTTCTTTGCTGAGAAACTTTCAAGAGGGAATATAAGGGATAGATCAGAGTGAACTTAAACGAGTTGGAAAGGGAACTAGGTGTGTCTCAAAAATTTTGGCTGGACCCACTCTTACGGTTTCTCAGGATTCTTGATTCGGAATTGAGTAGAATTATCATCGCACTAGAGCTGCAAGACGGCTTTTCGCAAAGGGTGTCGAAATTTAGAACCACAGTCAAGTAACGATCCAACCCTTGACTAGGCAACTAACGCAAGTGTTCGGAGCATCGGGATTAAGTGTTGGAGGTATCACTACCACCTAGATGACAGCGACAGGTTACTGAGATGAGTGACGTCACTTATAGTAGTAAATGGCTAAAGATACTTTATGTCTGCATGTATAAAAACTAAGCTCTACTGTTAACTAGTCAAATGTTAACAGTTTATTTAAGTTTAAAATTATTATATATGATTGATTTACAAGTATGGTTATCTTTTGAGGGAAAACTTACTTGAAAGTTAGATTTTTTTTTAAAATTGTGACCAAAGGTGTTTTTGTTAGGAAACGAATCTGAGAAAAACCATTAACGCAAATCGATTTATCTCAGAGTAAAAATTCCGTAGATCTTCGAGTCAAATATAATCAGTGCTCCAACTTTAAAAAAAAAAGAGTAAGCTCACACTATGAAATAAATTCACGTTAATGGATATTTTATGTTGTGAATCTCTCATATAAAAATAGATTAAGTGTGATTAAAAAAGAAGTTAGTTAATTGATAATTTGTTATAAATGATAATTAATAAAAACTATGGAGGGAAAAGCAGAACTGACAAACAGTAGTTACAGTTTAAAGTCAAATCTAAGCAAAGCGCAAACACGTTAAAAAAAACTAGGAGCGAGCAACACTACACGACTTTCAATAAGAATTTCAAAACTCAGAATAATGTATAGTTAAATTTTTTTTCAATTTATTGACATATTTTAATTTTACTGACTTGATTTTTAAAAAAAAGTCAAACATTTGTCAGTCAGATCAACTTTTGGTGTTACGATCCAAATAAATATAAGCTCATTTTTCTTTTAATTTACTATTATGACAAATAAGTTAATGATAAGTATCGTAATGGCACCACAAATCTGGAGATTTGGTGTTTCTACACGTTTTGGAGGGGGCTGATTCTAAAAAAGTGTTTCTTAAACATTGACCCGTCTCTGTCTGTCCATCTCTCTCTCTCTGCTTGTCTGTCTAAAACCAAGCTCGGACTAAAAGAGCTATAGACTTCAAATTTAGTAAGCGAGATGTCATATAGTTAAACTCATAGTTTCCTTGCACAAAAGCCACGACCACGGTCGGAGCTATAAAACGCGCGGAGCAATCAGATGAAGAGGAAATTTCAGCCTTTTTATTGTGCCTTCATCTGATTGCTCCGTGCGTTTTATAGCTCCGCCCGTGGTCGTGGCTTCTGTGCAAGGAAACTATGAGTTTAACTATATCGAGTCATCGCTTAAACAGTTTAACCATCTAAACAGTTTAACAGTTAACAGTCTAAACAGTCTAACCCACCAAGAAACTTTGCCAACCGAAAATTAGCTTTCTGCTTCAGTTAATCTATAGTTAAACTCATAGTTTCCTTGCACTGAAGCCACGACCACAGTCGGAGCTATAAAACGCGCGGAGCAATCAGATGAAGACAAAATAAAACGGCTGAAATTTCCTCCTCATCTGATTGGTCCGCGCATTTTATAGCTCCGCCCATGGTCGTGGCTTCTGTGCAAGGAAACTATGAGTTTAACTGTAATAAGGTTTTCTAGAAATTTGCTCATGAGCAAAAGGTTGGTGACGCATAACTTCATTGGTTTTAAAGTTATTGAAATTACCTTATTGGGTATAAATTTTCCTTTAATGTTTTGAGTAGTACACTCTTAAAACAAAAGAGTGAAATCCACTCCTATAGGGGAAGTGCATTTTCGGCACGGAAAGGAGTGGAAATTAACTCAGACTGAGTTAAAACCGCTCGTTTGTTTTAAGAGTGATTAAAAGTCTCTAGTGTTAGGCCCCCCTAGTCTTAATTCAAAAGTACTATTGATCGATTTCAGTATTAATTATCATAAAAAAAAGTTTTAATTTGATTAAAAAAAATCACTAATATAAATTTATATATATTTGATGGTTTAGAACAGCGTAGACGAGCCTAATTACATTAAGGAATTTTTAAAAATAAATATTACTAATTTTTGAGTTTTTTTACACGATATTAAAAAAAATTTAAAATGCATAAAAAAATTTCATTTCGTCATTCACCACTATAAGACCTGAATTTCTTGCCATCTCCTATGAATGCCTCGTAATTTAGAACCCTAGTCAAGTGACGATTTTAACACCTGCGTGGGCACTTACCGGAATTTCGAGCAACGTCGCGCCGTATGCTAACGCCGTCAAGACATTAAACTCCGTCAGATTTAACGAGCACGTCTGCACTCAGAGATTTTTTTTTTGTATATTTTTTAAAAATGCAACCAAAATCCAAGCTGTAAAAAAACAAAGTTTTTTGTTATTAAATGCGATTCTTTTCTAAGTCCAATTTCTATTGTTCATTTCTAATACTTAATCTACACTGCTCAAAAGAATTAGGGGAATTCGTGGTTTAAACCCTTTCACCCCCAATGATTCCATTTGGAATCATCAGCTTGCGATTTTTTTTCTCATTAAGTTGAGCTTGCACTTATTTATCGTTAGATGGAAGAATCATGTATTTTGAAGAAATAAATAATGTTGGTTTTAATTAAATGAAAATTTAAAAAACATGGTAAAATAAAATTCACCCCCAAAAAATTTTATAAAATAAATTGACCCTAAATATCTTAACGCTTGCATTCTTAAATGTTTGAAAATTCATTTGAACTTTTTAACAAATAAAGTTATGAAAAAAATATTGTTTTTCTTTATTCAAAAGTTATGTTTCCAATTTTTCCCCCCTTAAATTTTATTTAAAAAAATTTAGATTTTTTCCCTAATTTTTACCATATCATTCTTGATGTATAATGAATCTATTTCAAAAATTTTAGATTTTTAGAAAAAAAAAATAAAACGTGGAAACTGAGAGGGTTAGCAAAAGTACGCGAAGTGCTCCCCTAATTGTTTTGAGCAGTGTACTATCATAATAAAAGAAGGGGCCCGGATGGCCGAGTGGTTTGCATCGCAGACCATTACGCTAGCAGTCTGCGCGCTGTAACGGGTGCGGGTTCGATTCCCGCCTTCGCCCTGGGTGTTCTTCCTTTCTCTGTGACAGTAAAAATTCTTTCTGTGTCTGTCTTACTTGACGAAGGCTTATAAGCGGGTCTCTGATCAAGCACACAAGCCGGAATATATATGTACCTACCCTACCCTATAATAAAAGAAAAAAAAATCCCATTTCGAGATTTTAAAATTACGAACAGAAGCTCTTAGGTTAAATTCGTATTTGAAGAGTCCTAGGGAAAACCCCTTCATCGAGAGGATAACTTCCGTATCAGGCCTCTTTGGCGGCGAAAGTGAGTCGTCGCCTAAACTGTTGTAAGGAAACGTGTTTCTGACTTGGTTCTTCTCTCGCGGCAACTCTGATTCACGCCAGGCAAGAGTCCCACGTTTGTACTACGAGAGAAGAACCAAGGGAGAAATAAGTTTCATGTCGCCAATGTCTGCCACGCAGACTTGAATACGGGAAGATTCCTAGTCAATCAAAGTTCTTCCCATGGACTCTTAATTTATATATATGTAATAAAAAATTCAAATTTGACACTTTTCAACTAAAATGAGCTTAATTTCTGTTTTCTAGCGGAAAAATTCATTTTTTCTCTCTTTTTGCATATTGTATTTTCATTTCCACTTTTTGAAACTTTACTGCACTAAATGAGGCAAGTATGTGTTCAGTATAGTGGTGAAACTACTAATATATATTTTTTAATTTTAATTTTTCTTTAAAAAAATATATATTAATTTCGATAATTTTGAGAATGTTTCACTTATTATAATTATAAAAAAATTATAAAATATTTCAGTCGTCATTATATTTTTGGTAATAAACACTGAAACGTAAATAAAATTGACAATAATTGTTATGCAAAAAAGAGAAGAAAAAATAGAATTCTATCGATCGCTCTCTTAATACGCATATAATGAACTATCAAAATAACTCTATTGTGATTTATGCTCTGACGCCATCCCAAACTGATTTATATCACAAAAACCAATATTCCTTCAAATTTTTTTTTCTCTTTAAGGGGACGCGGTACCCAAATTTTAGAGCTGCCCAGAAAGTAACAAAACATGCTCATATGCTGTGAGCTTTGGAAATTGCAAAAAAAGATGGAAAACTTTATATTGGTAGAGATTTACGGAAAATGATATAGTGTTTTTTTTTGTGTTAAAATGTTTTTGTGAATTATACGTTGAATTTTTCAATTTAAATTTTTTCAGCTTGTGAATGGTTAAAACCCTAAGACTTTTGCTAAATTAATGTAGAGCTCCAAATTTTTTTTCCTGTGTTGAGACATATATGATTAAGTTGGTATGGAATAATGTCTAGTGTGAAAGTTTTTTTTTAAAAATAAGGAAGTTGAAAATTTTAAAAAAATTTTATTTTTCGGCAATTTTTATACATAAAGCTAATTAACTGTTCTTGGTTTACTGATAACTGAATATGAATACCAACTTTTATTAATACATGTTGTAGGAAAATTTTGCCAAAAAAACTATTAAAAAATTCTTTAAATTGTAAAAGTAGCAGCATTTTGAAAAAACGTTAAATGTTTCAATTTTTTAAATATTTAAAAAAAACTTATGTTTCAATTTTTATTATTATTTCGTATATATTTATTGAAGGTTAGTTCTTTGTAAAAATAGTTTAATTTGAATGCTAGCGATAAAAATACAGGATTTAATTTTTTGGATACCTGTCCCCTTAAATAAATGAAGTTTTTAGTGGTTTTGACGAAGTGACAACAGTAAGAATATTAAATAAAAATATATTATATTGGTACTTAAATGGAAATACAATTTTTTAGTTTTTAAATTTTAAATATCTTCTAATTAAATTTTTTAAAACTAAATTTGGTAAGTAGCCTTGCCTGAGGTTTTGCTTCAATATGTTTATTCCACTTGTCTATATGAAACTTGTGAAATCGTTCTGTGAAAGTAGGTGACGGACGCATAGATTACGTTATAAACGTAGTGTCGAAGCCAAAACAAGTAAGTTTTTGTAACAGTAAGTGTTACTTAAAGCCACTTTCATCTCCACTATTTATACAATTTAGAAAGAAAATAGCCAAACACTGTAGTTCTACACTCTTAAGACAAAAGAGTGAAATCCACTCCTATAGGGGAAGTGCATTTTCGGCACCGGAAAGGAGTGAAAATTTACTCAGACTGAGATAAAACCGCTCGTTTTAAGAGTGTAGGACGTAGATTGTTTTCTTTTATTTCTTTTACCCACTCCGAAAAAAAGGGAAATCCACTCCTATAGGGGAAGTGCATTTTAGGCACGGAAATGAGTGGAAATGAACTCAGACTGAGTTAAAACCGCTCGTTTGTTTTAAGAGTGTAGTTTAAACTTTTAAACGCCAAAAGAAAACCATATTTTATCAATTATATTTAATTAGTATACTCTTTAAATTTTTTCTAAATCTGATTGAAATTAGAAGAATAATGATGTATTTTTTTTCTGTAAAAAGGAAAGCTGAATTTATCATAAAATAATGTAACTTTACATCACTTTAAAAATAAAAAAAAAACACGATTTTTATATATAAAAGACGTACTCTTTGTCGCTTTATTAATTAACAACTTTTAGTTGTCATAACTTCCCATTTCAATTGTTTTTTTTCGCAAATTCAATTAATATAATTTATAGGTTGTTAAATTTATTTGTAATTCGAAGTATAAATATTTAGTAAAATCGATGCTCTGAAAATAGAACATTACATATTTTTATACAAAGATTAAGATATGAAAAGTGTCGGAAAGAAAACATAATTTCGGACGAGATAAACGTCAGAAACGTCTCTGTTTCAGACAGAAAAAGTGTCTGAAACTTTCCGAAGTTATTTCGCTTCTGAATCTGGTGCGGTCCGGTTTAGACTCTAATGTCGGAAATTAAGGCATTTAATTTTGCTGAGTGGAAGTCGTAATAAAATATATAAAAGTAAAAGTTAAAAAGCAAATTAAAATAAATTATGTTTTTCAGGTAGAAAGAAAGTTTTCCCCTGTGTTGTCTTTGCAATAGAACACATAAGAAATTAGAAACAACCCCAATCTATTCTGGCGCCCTTTAAAGCTAATTTATAAAAAAGGTGGCAATTTCATTTCTCCTAATTTTCATGTTAAAAAAATTAGCTTCTAATGATTCCATCATATAGCAACAGCGGGAATTATAATGTTATTTAACTAAATATTAATTTTTAGATTTTTATAATTTAAATTTTTTTAATGAAATTTGAAATAGAAACTTGACTGAATTTTTGTTTCAAAATGTGACTTATCACACTCGTGAAATTATATTGGAAAATGCGACAAACGCTCAAATAAATTAGTCAATTATAAACAAACGGTTGAAACGGATGCTTAGTAATTTATGGAAAATTGGGAGCCCCACAAAGAAAAGAAATAACTAATAGTTTAAGAATTAAGCGTTATATATTATTATTGATAAATAAAAACGTTAAATTTTAGTTAGAAGAATTTGAAAATTAAAAAATGGAAAGATACAAAATTCCATTTAAATTATAATGTAAAAAATAATTTCGATTATTGAGAATTTTTTAAATTCAAATGTTATACGTGTGTCATTTACTATTCTTTTGGTTTACAAATAAATTAAAAAAACAAATATAAATAATTAAGTAATTTAAGTTTAAAAAAAATTCATCAAACCAATTTTAAGCCTAAAAGCATTACAATTTTAAGCAATAGAATTAAGATCTAACGATTTTTTTAAAACTTATTTTTAGAAATGTTGAAAATTTGTGTGGACGGTATCTAAATCAATATTTCTGTCATAATTCACAAACCTACACATTTGAGCTGACGTTTCCAATCGCAATACAAGCTATTCACTGAACACAAATCGTCAAAATATTTATTTAGTACCGTTATCAGCAATTACGCGAAGTACGAGCTTTTACAGTGTTTCAATTTCTATAAATACAGATTTTATCGCTGGAGAGTTATGTTTCCATGTAATAGGGAGTATTAAACCGCTTAATCGCTTTTCCTGTTTCACTTTACCCATCCTGTTACTGGACAAACAGAATTGAGATACATATTATCTTGAAAGGAAAGAACTGAGAAACATATCTTCGTAAAAATGTGATATTTTTGGTGTGGAATTCTAAGAATTCTAATTCCTAACCCTAAGTAGGTTAGGGTTAGGTTGTAATAGGGTACTTGGAAGTATCGCTAAAATACCTTCCAATATTAATTAAATTATGGTTTGAACCCAAATGTAACAAACGTATATATATTTTTGGCAAAATAAATCTTTAAATAATTAATAAAAATCATTTTCAAATTGCTTTTTTTTTCATCGGTACGTCACGTGATCACGAACACGTCGATTTGGCTGACGTCACTATATGTATAAACAAAACGGTGAAGTTTTTCGTTCTGTAATTTAACTGGTTTTTCCCAATATGAGCTATTAAATAGATATTTAAAAGTGATTTTAAGAAGCGATTCCAAATTGCTTTTTTTATTTCCTGTTGTACATCAAAGGTAAGATTTGCTGACTCATAGATACATCGGCAGAAAGGTGAAATTTCCGTCTATTAAAACATTTTGTTTTAAGGGTATGTTGAAAAAATCGGTAATTTTTTGTTTGTAATTTAACTGTTTTAATCTAATATACTATTAAATAGAATATAAGATAATGTATGGAAGTGGTGTTCAAGGGTTAGGTATGTAATTATCGTCGCTACTAGAGTTTAACGAGGGCTATCGGCGACAGGCGTCATAATTTATAACCACAGTCAAGGGACGAGCCGACACCTGAGTAGACACTCAACAACACTTTTAGGGCGACATCGTACGCAGCGTCGCGTCGGGACTTTGGAGCATATTTAACGACGTGCAGTCCTTTTACACGGGGCATTATTCGTCGGACGTTTCGGCTACGCAGATCGTTTCTGCCTGACTTTTTGTGAAAATATTTCTGAATGCCGGTATACAGAGTGTTAAAATAGGACAATTGTGGTCATTGATTTTTAATAATATATTTTGATCAACCAGCAAATTAAACTCTGTAAAAGTAATTTTCAAAAAATGTTGGAAATTTTTAATAATTATATTTGAAGTATTTTTGTTTTTATTAACAACTTAAGGGGCCAGGGAACATATAGTTGGTTCAAAATATTAAATTTTCATTTTAATTTTCAATCACTAAAATTAATATTTACGAAATTTTTTATATAATACACATCTGAATATGGGGTTGGAGTTCGCAAATTTTGTAGTTAATGTCAATATAAATTTTTTTCCAGCTTCATATGTCATTATTTTAAAACACCGATTTTTAGTTTTTAAGTACACTTTCCAGCACAACTATTGCGTGTATCTGAAAATATTTTTTTTTATAAAAATAAAAAAAGTCCAGTCAACGCAATGAACCTCAATTGTGACGATAAAACAATCATAATTTTGAGCTATTAACCTAAATAGAAATTTTGCACATTTATTAAATCAGAAAAATCCTCTTATTTTTACTCACACAATATTTTTTTTGAATATTTTTGATTCACTGTGTTAAATAGACATGTATACAACATCACAGAAAATTTCAACCCTTCTAGTAAAATAGAAAAAGAAAAAAGTGTACCTTAAGGTTGAAAATTGGTGTTTTGGAATAACGACATTTAAAGCTGGCAACAAAGTTATATTGAAATTAACTACCAAATTTATAAACTCCAGCCCCATATTCAAATGTGCATCATAGAAGTTCTTTCGTAAAGGCCCGATTCAGTAACTAAAGTTGAAATGAAAATTCGATATTTTGAGTGGCCGTTTTGTTCCCTGTTACCTTTAGATCTTCAACAAGAAGAGGCTAACAACTACAAAATATTGTCCAAAATTATACAAATAGATTATAGATAAACTATTGAATAAACACCTTAAATTTTGAAACTCTCTATTACTAATTTGAAATTTTGAAAATCTCAATTACTCATTTGAAAATTTGAAACTTTTCATTAACTATTCGAAGTTTAATGGGATACGGTACCCAAAGCATTACTTCTAGAAATAATAACATAAACTTGTAAATTATTGTTGTTTTATATGATGTTCACTCTAAATAAACATTTTCTAGCAATAAAAAAAATATTTACAAGTAGTTTTTCATTTTTTTTTTAAAGTCCAAATTTTGAACTTTTTTAAAACGCTACTCCTCTTTCAATTTTAAGAATAACTCCACCAAACTTTTATAGTTTGTTTTTAGAACTATTGTTCCCCAACTGTGCATGGATTTTAAAATGTGAGTTACAGTTAAAAAGTAACATGCATTTATACTGAAAATCACAAAAAATTACAGATTATTGAATTCAATATTTTTTTAAAAAACAGCTATACATACTAGACCTTATTCCATGCACAATTTTGCGCACCATATATATAAGAACACAGGTTATAAATTTCAAAATTCTAACTTTATTAGCAAAAAAGCCTTATGGATTTATTAAACACAAGAATTGATAATTGTGAAACAGAGAAAAAAGGTTGAAAGCAGATGAAATACGTATTCAAACTTATAGGAATGACTCCAGAAAATATTTAATAACTTTTTTTCTACAGAAGATATCATTAAGGCACTTTCAGTAAACCTCCAGAAAGATATTGTGAATAATAAGAAGTAAAAACTGAAAAATCGATATTTTGACCAATTTTTCGTCCCCTTAATTTTATTTAAATTGAAGAGTTTAGTGAAACAATTTTCTATGTGAAATTTTTAAAACAAATTGAGATTTCGCTCTTACATAAGCTTTATATCACTATATTTTACGAGCGTGTTTTTTATAAGTACGTTTTAAATTTGAAAAAAACGTGAAAGATATCTCATAATTTATTTTACATGAAAGCTGTACTTATCTACTTTTCTACATAATTCCTCATGTGAGCTTGTCATACCGTTGTACCAGTTCTGATACCCTCCTCATAGAAGTCTGCCGCCTGACTTGTTAACCACTGCATCACGACTGTTTGACTTCGTCATGTCTTGAGACGCAGACCGCCAGTGTTTTTCAAGTGCAGAAAAAGATGTGTCACGGGCCAGATCTGGCTGTACGGAGATGATCTAGATTTCCCATTAAAGATGTGATGAATCTTTGGTTCGATTAGCACATGCGGACGGCATTGTCTGCAGCAAACGACTGCCCTTGCTCACTTGCCACGTCTTTGTTCTGGATTGAAGGCGCAGATTTTTTAATGTCCACATAAGCTGCTGCATTGATTGTCTCTTTCGAGGCAGAAATCACAAGCATACTCTTTCTGTCCCAAAAACTGTGCCATGAATTTCATTATGACCGAAGACGCCCACTCCGTTGTTCATCATGCACATTTGTGCGCCACTTTAAGAATCTCACCACTTTCTTACCATTCTCACTCATAATGTTTGTCGTAACTGCACAGATCTCACGAGATATCGATCAATTTAGCTTTTGCACTAAGAAATCTATAAAAGCGGACTCACGTCGGCGGGACTCACGATTTCGAGGCATCTTAACACTCAGTAGACAACGGAAACAATGACAATCAGACTGTAATAGCGTCAGTGCTAGCAGAGATGTATTCCCAGGGCCATGCGCAGACGCGATCGCAGCGCTGCGGACGCTGTGTGGCATAACGGTACTTACTTAAAAACATGCCTCGTAGTAACATTTTTTAACGGATCTTAATGCAACTAAAACCTTGTTTCAAACCTTGTCAAGCTGTTTCACGTTTTAAACTTTTGGAATACACCTATTCTCTCACTAGCTCTAGTTTGTGCAAATTAGAAGCTCATTTAATAACTACTTTCGAAGTCAGATACGAATACTTGCCTAAATGAAAGTTAAAATGCTTGTTTCACGTGGGATCTGGCAACAGCTCTGCGGTCTGTTCATTTTTCTCGATTACTTGTGATATTCGAAATTGAATTTTCTAAGAATAAGTTTTATTGTTATTTTAAAATTACAACTCTTGCTGAGCTGTGGTGTTATTATTATCAGAAAACTTGCACTAAAAGAAGTTGGAATTTTAAAAAAAATAGCAACTAAAATATTCTTAGAAAACTCAATTCGGAATACCAAGGCAAAAGTAATTCGAGAAAAATGAAATCAAGACCGCTGTTGCCAGATCCATCAGATGTTGCCAGATCCATCGTGAAACAAGCCCATTTTGTCCTATATTGATTTTAAAATACTTCAAGAAGCAAACATTTATTTGCCGCAATCATAAATATCATAGTTAAAGTATTAGATTGGCAGATCACGTGACCTCAAATGCTAACGACGGGACGCGCATGGAGGCCAAATAAAGGGGCAAAATGGCCAGTGTTGCTGTCACTTTAAGGAGAAAAATACTACGAAAAAATACCATTTAATTTTAAAATTACAAAAAAATATCGTAAAAATACTAGCTGCATTTTGGAATCTTTTTAGTGACTTTAAATCCTTTTCTAGTATTTTTTTTGTAATTTTAGAATTAAATGGTATTTTTTCGTAGTATTTTTCTCCTTAAAGTGTCAGCAACACTGGTCATTTTGCTCCCGTCGTCGTTAGCATTGGAGGTCACGTGATCTGCCAATCTAATACTTTAACTATGATATCTATGGCCGCAATGCACTAAATTTCAATAAAGGTGGACTATTTCTAAAATGTTGGTTGGTTGGTAGACATATATTCAGGTTTGTGTGCTTGGTCAGCGACCCGCTTATAAACCTTCGTCAAGTAAGACAAACACAACAGACAACACACACACACATAAGTGGATCCATCTAATTTTTAGAGACAGAGGCCAACTAGAGGATCCTCAGAATTGGCTTGTCACCCCAGAGGTATTGATTTGGTATGGAACTTAGAGGACTTTCGGACCCAACAGATTTAACGAGCACGTACTCCGCATATACTCGGTAGGTCTTCAGTGGTACCGGGACTCGATCGCAGGACCTTCCGATCCGAGACCGAGACGCTGACCACTAGGCTCACTACGGCCCCTTCTAAACTGTGTCTCGTTTAAAAGTAATTATAAGGCTTCTTTTCATTGTACTTGTTGTAGTGTGGTAAGACAAGTCTTTAACTCATACAAAGTTACCTCGTAAACGCAAACGCACTGCCAGTTGACGAAGTCGTACATATTTATCCGTCATTGTTTTGGGCGATGAATGGAAGTTTTGTTGTGATGAATATTGTGAAATTGGGTAACTTTTTAGTTAGAAAGGAAGCCAAATAATATCAAACCATTACAATTGAACAGTTTAATTTTTTTTTAAGAAATGCTAAAGTTTGTTGAATTTTGTGTACACTCTTAAAACAAAAGAGTGAAATCCACTCCTATAGGGGAAGTGCATTTTCGGCACCAGAGAGGAGTGGAAATTAACTCAGACTGAGTTAAAACCGATCGTTTTAAGAGTGTAGGACGTAGATTGTTTTCTTTTATTTCTTTTACCTACTCCGCAAAAAGAGTGAAATCCAGTCCTATAGGGGAAGTGTATTTCGGCACGGAAAGGAGTGGAAATTACACTCTAAACAAAGAATCCAGTCCTTAGGGAAGTGATTCGCACGAAAGGATGAAATTAACTCGACTGAGTTAACGTCGTTGTTAAGAGTGTAGCGCTGAATCAATGCAAGTTAAAAATATAAATGCATGCTTATAAAATAATATTTTTAGAAAAATATTATTTGATGTTTTAGAAGGTTAGGCTGAAATGTAGTTGCACTAGAGCTACCCAAGTGTTGTTGGCTACTGATGCTTGAGAAATAAATAGATTAATATGTTTTTGTTAATTTGCGGACCGACATAATCACCAATAATTAAATCGGCATGTTTCACGTCTTAAGTGTTAGCAGTTCCACAGGAATGAAAATGAGGTCTCAATTGGTTAATCAATGTAGTGGGTGGAGCTTATAATGTCAAACCACCAATCACCGAAACTACCAATGAAATCCAGAAATGAAATCAAGTATGATTAACGTTATGTGAAACAAGGCAATTATAGACGCCAAATTTAATTGGTTACGATTAAGAGGGACTGTGACTGTCAGTCCCATAGAGCTAATGCATTAGTTTTGAAATCAAAACCTTGGCAAAAGAACCGTTTTGCCATGTTATTGCATTTTCACCAGGTATGGGAATCATCATAACATCAATTTAAAACAAAATTGAAAAGAAAATAACATCCGGTTATTTAATTATTAATTGATAAAGTTTTAAAATAGTGTCGCCATCTGCTGTATATTTTTGGCATTTTAAAACTTTAAAAATACATAATTAAATAACTAGATAACATTTTTGTTTCAAATTTGTTTCATTTCTATGTCATGTTGATTCCCATACTTGGGGAAAAAGAGCTAACATGGCAAAGTAATACTTCTGCGGAAGTTGTGACTCCAAAACTAATGCATTAGCTCTATGGCACTGACAGTCCATCTTAAAGAGCAACAAAGTACAATAGCGTAACCTTCAAGTTTCTTGAATAAATTTATAAATTTTTGAACGCTCTAATTCTAACTAAAACACATCGTTTCAAAAGAATGAGAAAGAAAAAATATGTCACACTCGTTAATAATAAACTTGACTAAATTAAAACAAATTTCCACAAAATATATTTTACCCCAATTATATATTACCTATAAATAACTAAAATTTTGAATAACATAAGGAAATCATATTCTTAAAAAAAAACTTACTTTTCTTATCATTGTTATCCATATCTGTCTGAACTCCAAAATCCATAGTTTCAACACATTTCTCTTCATGAATACACGAGTAACTATCTCCCGCAATCTTTTTTTCCTCCTCGACAACCAACACATCTTCTGCCAGGGTCCTATCTTCGTCCTGGTCAAGTGACCTCTTGGTCAGTCTTTCGTCCTGTAAAAAGGATCTTGCGGTTGCACAATCGTCGTGTCCAAGAAATTTCTTGGTTCTCTCTTCATCACAGAATCTCTTAGCTATCCCATCATCTTGTACAAGTGACCTCTTGGTTTTACGTTCGTCTAGTTCCAGGGTCCTAGTTAAAGTTCGTTCTTCTTGAGGGAGGGACTGCCTAGTTATATCATTGTCCTGTACAAGAGTCTTTCTGGTTGTTTCGTCGTTTTGTACTAGTAACCTTTTCTTTACCATAGCGTCCGGCACACAGGATATTATTTTATTATCTTGGTTGATGGACTTCTTGGTTATTACCTCGTCTTGTACAAGGGTCTTCTTGATTATAACCTCTCCCTGTACAAAAGTCTGTCTGGCTATTCCCTCGTCCTGTACAAGGCACACCTTGGTAGTCCCTCCATCCTGTACAAGGGTCTTTTTGGTTATCCTCTCGTCCTGATGTACAAGGTACCTCTTGGTTATCCCATTGTCCTGCACAAGGGACCTTCTAAGAGCCACTTGTTTGGCCATGACCCTCTGTCTCTCGGCTATGACTTGGCACATATGACAAACACAAAATCGGAATTCACAGTACTTCTTATGGCCTTTAAGGTCCACGTCTTTGCTGTGGTTTCGGCATCGGGCACATTTAGGGTTGCGAAGACCACCCGATACGTTCTGGTTTGAAATTTGGCTAATTTCATCGGTGGAGTCCTCCTCACATGAGGTGTCAAAAGGAACGTATTTGAGATTCATTTTTTCTAGCCATGAAGTGTCAATACTGGATGATTTACTATTAGAACATTGGTCGGTGGCCGCCGATGTTTGTTCACAGTTATCTTCAGTTGTTTTGTTTGTAGAACACAAATCTTTGGCCACAACTTTGGACTGGAGAGCCTTTCTAAGGTTCACAAAATCAAATTTTTCTTGTTTCTGGACTTTATTAATGGTGTTTTTATCATTTTTCACGAAATCTTTCAAGCTCTCATTATTGCACTGAAATTTTGGAGGACTTAAACAGTAAGCAGTAGAATTTCCAATGCAGTCTTTAGCACAGCCCTCTTTGTTAGTATCCATCAGTATCCTGCTTGCTAAACTCAGCTTTTCACAAATACTCGGCGATTTCTCGTGTTGTGAAAACTTTTGGTCAGGTTCGTCGACATCCCAGGCGGTTTCTTGCAAATCTTGAAACGACGTCTCAGCAGTCGTCAGCGTCTTGCGACGCCACCGGCCCTGAAGGTTCATCAGCACTTTCATCTTCATCGCAAAAGACTCAGTGTGGCTGGCAGATAGCTGCTTGCAATAATAAGAACATGCATACCGACCTCAGCGAGCGAAAAATACATTTATGAAGCCTCAACCTTCAGTGTCCTTTTCAAAACATACAGTAAGGCTAAAAATAGGCCATAGGAATTTTCATAATAAGGCCCTTCGAAAGCAAGTCACGTCTCGCATTTCTATAATATCCACCCCTTTTTTTCTGTTTAGAACCTCAGAAATTAATCGAGGAAAGATATTTATTCAAGGGCGTCCAGTTCTCGCCGACCATACAAGCGAGCTCAAGGTCATCGAGTTTATAATTATACCCAAATCAGTACGTTTGGGGTTAAATTTAGAAACAGCATAGCTGGAAATAACCATTGAGAAAAGAAAAAGAATAACGGTATGCGCAGAAACGTAATAAAGGACGAAACAAGGATAACGTATGGCTACCGTTTCAGTCACCTTCAAACATGATACAAACAGGTTCAAGGTAAAAGCTGGACAAGTTATACTCCTCTTATCAACATAGAGAGGCCTAATCAACATAGTATCTGCCTAACTTCCCAGTATTTTAGTCATTTTGTACTGATTCATACTAACTTCGTATGGTGTTGAGGTACACATACGTATACCTTTGTCGAATTCAGAACTTAATTTTACCCCCATTTTTCTTAATACTAAATATTCTACTGTAATTTTTTTTTCAAGTTTTCTAAAAAATACCGATACCGAAGCAGCCAATTTATTAGTTGTATATAAATGGGACGTAGAAAGAGGGTACAGCTGATTTTGGTTTAGTTTAGTTTGAATTCTTAGGCGTGTTTACTTTCAACTACCATATTCCTTTCAGTAATTCGGATCCAATATCCGAAGTGGAGATTTTGTCTTTTCTACAAGTTTTGGAGGATGCCAATTCTAAAAAAGGGGTTTTTAGACATTTGTCCGTCTGTCTGAAACCCTTCTACAGCTCGAACCCCCCAAAAAAGCTACGGATTTGGTATACGGACAAATTTGGTACAAGAGTTCCCAGTACAGGTTTTTGAGAAAATTACGCACGTGCAAAGGCTTGATTAAATAGATCATTTAGGTTTTATAGCTATTGAAATGAAATAGAGTAAAAATTGCTATTTAATGTATTATTTTATTGAGTGATAATTCAAAGTCATGTAGTGTTGCACACCCCTAGTTTTCCTAAAGAAACTCAATGATTTAATCTAAGAAAGTGTAGTATGGAATGGGATGTTGATATTATTTTTATTAACCAATTACAAAGAAAATTGAGAATAACATTAAACACTAACTAATAAAACCGTTTACTTTAAGTTTCCAAAAATTATTTTACATGTGACTTAATTTTTTCTACATAAATTGTTCAGTACTATGTTCTTCATTGTCTTATGTTATGTTTACATAGATAAAGTTTCAAGACTCGAAAACTCTTGCTAATCATTTTTAATGAATCTATTTTCTTCATTTTTTGTAGATAACTTCCAAGTAACAAAAATTTACTGATATATTAAGAGTTAAGTTAAATAATATAAATATGTTTTTCACTTTAAATAACCAGAATGTTTATAATCATAAACTTCCAAGTATACTCTGGCTGTCACAACTTGGCATCCCAAATATATTGATTGTGGAACAGTCCACTTCGAAAACAAGGTAAGGAAGGTTTTGGTTTTGGACAGGAGTTACTATGTTTGGCGATTCATTGTTTTTATGGGCGCATATTTCTTTAAGGTTTAGAAACAGATTATCAATTGAAGGGTATAGATCGAACTTGCATCAGGTTCACTCTTATATCGATTAATGATCAAGTTAAGATAACAAAGAAATACACGTATAATCGCTTACCGCTACCAGCAATCAACAACAATCCTCTATCGCCGATAACTGATGTGTAGGCCCGTCCGTGGCCGAGTGGTTAAGGCATCAGCCTAGAGGTTCAACCTTCTCAGGAGTGCGGGGTTCGAATCCCACTTACTGCCAGTCATCCTATAAATCGGATCTGTGCTGGAAATAGTATAAAATCCTCATCACGGATGGGCCCGAGTACACAGGGACAGACGTGCTCGTTAAATCTGTGGAGTCCAAAGTCCCGACGGCGTTAGCGTACGATGTCGCTCGAAGTTCCGTTGGGTGCCCGCTTAGGTGACGACCTCGTCACTTGACCAGGGTTCTAAAATACGAGGCGTTATTGGCTGTGTTAAAGCTCACGAAGGAGGCTAGAAATAGGCAGCCGGAAGCGATTACCTTACCCTACTGATGTGTAGTTTTAGTGTGATACATTATTTACAATCGAACCCGACCAACAATCCCCTCTTCCCGCCAAACGCCTCCTTCGGCTTAAAACCTTAATTCAAAGTGGAATCTTCCGCAATCAAAATATTTGGGGTGCCAAGTTGTGGCAGCCAGACTATAATACTTTTTATTCTCAATTGCTACATTATATGACACAGCTGGAACTATAAACAAAAATGTACAAGATATATGCAGTGGCAGCTAAACAAACAAGATGCCTATAGAAATGGTAGATATGATTATCGTGGTTTAAAAAAAAACACATTCCCATATGTATGCTTTTTGAAAAGAACAAGTTAGTTTCGAGACGAGACTTTTAGCTTAAACACTATGTTTGTAACGTTAAAAGGATACGGTACCCAAAACATTATTTCTAGAAATAATAACATAAACTTGTAAATTATAGTGGTTTTATATAATATTCACTCTAAATAAACATTTTCTAGCAATAAAAACAAATTTTTACAAGTAGTTTTTCATTTATTAAAAAAAAATTTGAACTTTTTTAAAACGCTACTCCTCTTTCAATTTTGAGAATAACTCCACCAAACTTTTATAGATTGTTTTTAGTACTATTTGTTCAAGAATTTTGCATGGATTTTAAAATATGAGATACAGTTAAAAAGTAACATGCATTTATACTGAAAATCACAACAAAATTACAAATTATTGAATTCAATATTTTTTAAAGAAACAACTATACATAGTAGACCTTATTCCATGCACAATTTGGTGCACCATATATATAAAAAAACAGGTAACAAATTTCACACTTCTAACTTAATTAGCAAAAAAGCCTTAAGGATTTATTAAACCCAGGAATTGAAAAACGCGAAACAGAGAAAAAAGGTTGAAAGCAGACGAAATAAGTATTCAAACGTATAGGAATGACTCTAGAAAATATATATTAACTTTTTTTCTACAGAAGATATCATTATGAAACTTTCAGTAAATGTTTAGAAATCGATATTTTTAACAATTTTTGGGTACCGTATCCCCTTAAATTAGGAACTTTTATAAAGGCTATGTTTGTCTGTACGTCACCCACTTTCTCTTCTGAACTACAAATGCTATAGACAATTGAAGATTACAAGGGAAAAACCGCTTAATTTCGTATAAAACTTTCCTCATCAGGCCTCTTTGGCGATGCCTAAGTCATCCAGATGAGTCATCGCCTAAACTGGTGTGAGGAAATCGGTTACTCACTTTGTTTTTCTTTCGCGGCAACCCTGATTTACGCCAGAGATCAGCGGACACGAGTCACACGTTGGTACCGCGAAAGAAGAAACAAAAGGAAAACCGGTTTTCTGTCGCCAATGTCCGCCAATCAGATACAATTACGGCACTACTCCTAATAAATAAAGCGGTTCTTCCCCCGTACTCTTCATTTTTCAAAGCAAAGTGTAGTTAGTGCACACTGTTAAAAATTTGGTGCTAGGTTTCACCATGATAATCTCAATCCATCTTCAATTGTGATCCGTCAAAGAATTCTGCGCATCAAAACTAGAAATCATTGAAAATAGCGGACAAAAGTTCAAATCCGAAGTTTCTTCAATTATTTAAAAAAAAAACTGCATGCTAAGCCCTGTTTGCTATTTTAGTTCTTTTAGAACTTCTTGTTTTTTTTTACTTTATAACACTTATTAAATTTTTCCTAAACGAAAGCATTGTAACGTTTCGAATTATTAAAGTGGTATGACCAATATGCATACCTAAATCATATTATTCATGAAATTTAACTTTTATAAATAATTTACACATAATTTTTAAGCATAAAGAAAATTCATGACTTTTACTATATTTTTAAAACTGATATGTTACTTGAAACAACCAAAGAAAACAAACAATCTAATTTAGTTCCCGTACACTCTTAAAACAAACGAGCGGTTTTAACTCAGTCTGAGTTAATTTCCACTCCATTCCGGTGCCGAAAATGCACTTCCCCTATAGGAGTGGATTTCACTCTTTTTGTGGAGTGGGTAAAAGAAATAAAAGAAAACAATCTACGTCCTACACTCTTAAAACGAGCGGTTTTAACTCAGTCTGAGTTAATTTCCACTCCTTCCGGTGCGAATGCACTTCCCCTATAGGAGTGGATTTCACTCTTTTTGCGAGTGGTAAAAGAATAAAGAAAACAATCTACGTCCTCACTCTTAAAACGAGCGGTTTAACTCAGTCTGAGTTAATTTCCACTCCTTTCCGGTGTCGAAATGCACTTCCCCTATAGGAGTGGATTTCACTCTTTTTGCGGAGTGGGTAAAAGAAATAAAAGAAAACAATCTACGTCCTACACTCTTAAAACGAGCGGTTTTAACTCAGTCTGAGTTAATTTCCACTCCTTTCCGGTGTCGAAATGCACTTCCCCCATAGGAGTGGATTTCACTCTTTTGTTTTAAGATTTTAGTAAAAGGATTGAACTAATTTAAGAGCTGAGTGGAAGAAGGTGCTAAGTGACAGGTTTGAAAGAATTTAGATTTTTTGGTCAATGAACATATTAATTATTCCATCCTTTGAAGATAACAAGTTTCCCATTTTTATAAATTTAATATAAGGTATATTTTTTTACCGTTTGCAAGTACCGAATTCAACGAATTTAAGCGCAAACTAAAAACTTTAAAGAATTAATTTAACTTAAGGGGGAATGGGCGTGCTGGACCGCGGGTCTTCAAACTGAAGTACCTCAGTGTTAACCCAAAGGCGAAAAAACTATTTTCTCTGCCACATTTCTCCGGCTGTATTGAATATTTTACAAAGTTTTTTTTTAAATAATAATTGTAGACAACTTATACGTCACACCTCCTGGGGTGACTTGTAAGGGGTGGGTGGGTCTTATCTTCCCACTTTTTGAAATTACTTCGAATATTTTGTGTAAAATTATTTATTGAAAATTAAAAAAAAATATTCGAACAAATTTCAAAAAGTGGGAAGGTCGGGACCTGTAAGTCAGCTACATTTATCACATAAAAAAATCCGCTTGTAAAAATATTCAATACAGCCGGAGAAATGTGGCAGAGAAAATATTTTTTTCCCCATAGGATTAAAACTGAGGTACTTGGGTTTGGAGACCCTCGGTCCAGCGCGCCCATTCCCCCTTAATTTTTTTTTACCTTTTTTGTCACTTAGCACGTCCTTCCACTAAACTCTTCAATTTTAAACGAACTTTGTAACTTTAAAAAGATAACTAAGTTCATCTGTCAACAGTGAATTCATATTGAAATCGCATGAAACATGTTTACTCTGTGTCTAACATAGCTGCATCTTTCAACAATACAAGTTTTTTTTTTGCCAATTTGTTCAACGTAAACTATCTAGATTCAGTGATAGAGAAGGGTTAAGTGTGTTTTTCCCTATTATCGAATGTTGTGTCTGGATTTTTAAAACAATGTGTCTGATTTTTGAGGAGAGTATATATTCAGGTTATTGACAGCACTTTAGTTTTGTCGGAGGATAATTAAAATCTGGCATTCCTGCATTTCCTACGATCGTTGTTTTCATTGGTACTCTGTTTTTACGTGGCATTGATTCACCAATGGAGACCAGCGACATAAATATAATGGACTGCTCATTCAATAGTCAAGCAGCTTCTAAAAACGTACCAAACATGAAAATCGCCAAGAGGAGAAAGGTTGCAACATATGGCAACTTATCGCTACTGTTTCGTTAGAACTATGCCAATTGTCGCCAGACCTCATATGTTCAAGTCGTTGTGAAAAAACTCGCCAACTGGTCGCGATCACGTGATGAGGTAAAATCTTACCCCATCACGTGACCATGAGGGGATCGCCTTTAGGTTTGCCAATGCGCAGTCTATTTAATGTCTCTGATGGAGACACGAGAAAAAAAATTCCCAATTCATTTTCATTCAGCATTTCTGTCGCCAATCAATAACTGAAACATTCCCATTGTTCAACTAATCGTCTCCATACAAACTACTATTGCTTCAAAATATCTCATGTAGAATTTGACATTAAAATAAAAGTAGCTCCAATTTCGCAACCATTTAAAAACAAACTAATTAATTACCCACTACAACTGGGCTACAAAAAAAAATATTTCACGGCCAAAAACAAAGAAATCCAATAAACTTGTTTTGTAAACCTTGAACATAACATGAATAAAAACATGCCCGTAAATATGCAAATTATCGCTCGTAAATTATGAAACGTGTGAATAAAGCTTTTTAATTACTGGCGATTAGGCTTATTTCAGGTAACGTAGTTTCATCCGCCTTTCATTCCTGTTTCTCTTTCGATTGGCGCTCCGATTGGTGCTTTGTTTCCACATGACATTGATTCACCAATCAAGGCTCAAGGCAGAATTAATTTTTATTCAGCACTTCTTTTGCCACTCAAGTCCATTAAAAACACTCAAGTCTTATAAGAAGAAAGTTAAGTTGCTATAAACATCTTGCAAAGCGAGAAAAGTGAAACTAATTTGCATTGTAAGTTTGAAACAAGAAGTGTTGTATAGTCATATAACAAAGAATCTTTGTTAGCTACCTATCTTTCTTCTGCTTGCATTTCGAAACTTTTATTTCAATATCTTGTTTTGTTTTAGAGATTAAATTTGCATGGAAAAGTTATAGGACTTGTATTATAGTTGCGAAATTTAGTGTTTCTGTAATAAATTTTGTTTTATTGTTAACCAGTAAATTCAACGTAGTGGGCACTGTAAAATTCATTTGCTTCGAATGTGTTTCGAGAATGTTAGCAACTGCCATGTAACACACCTCTTCGTTACTAAACTGATAAGTTATTAAATGTATTAAGGTAACAGGGAACAAAACGACCACTCAAAATCTCGAATTTTCATTTCAACTTTAGTTACGGAATCGTGCCTTTACGAAAGAACTTCTATGAAGCATATTTGAATATGGGGCTGGAGTTTGCAAATTTGGTAGTTAATTTCAATATAACTTTGTTGCCAGCTTTAAATGTCATTATTCCAAAACAAAAAATTTCAGCCTTAAGGTACACTTTTCTCTTTTTCTATTTTACTAGAAGGGTTGAAATTTTCTGTGATGTCGTATTTATGTATATTTAACACAGTGAACCAAAAATATTCCAAAAAAATATTAAGTGAGTAAAAATAAGACACGATTTTTCTAATTTAAGAAATGCGCAAAATTTCTATTTATGTTAATAACTTAAAATTATGAATGTTTTATCGTCAAACTTGAGGTTCATTGCGTTGAATGGACTTTTTTTTATTTCGATAAAAAATTATTTTTAGATACACGCAATAGTTGTGCTGGAAAGTGTACCTAAAATTTAAAAATCGGTGTTTTAAAATAATGACGTATGAAGCTGGAAACAAAGTTATATTGAAATTAAATACCAAATTAGCGAACTCCAACACCGTATTCAAGTACGTATTATAAAAAAAAATTCGCAAATTTCCATTTTAATGATTGAAAGTTAAAATGAAAATTTGATATTTTGAAGCTTCGATATGTTCCCTGTCCCCTTAATGAAAAGATGTATAGGTCTTGGATCGAATACGGCCTCAGTATCTGCCATTTTATAGTTAAATGAAACGAAAAAACTTTGACAAACTAAAAGAACGACCTGACAGTCGACGATAGAGGGGGAAAAAAACCGAGCTAGGAGAAAAAAAATATTTGGCACCTTCTGTAACGAGGCGAGCTGACAGTTCATTAATTATATTTTGTCTCAGTTGGTATTTGCTCCAAATATTATGATCATCACACCAAAAAAAAAACCCGATAAACATGAATAACTTTGAGAAAGTTGCCAAATATTGCATTAAAGTGCAACAAGTTAAGGGAGGTCGGATGGGTGTTTGTGTCAAAAATGTCGATTTTCTGTTTTTCCTTTTTTTTTTATTTTGCTTATCTTTAGCTTTAATTTGAGACCAAGATAATCGATTTCTGGTGGTTTTCTTTTTATAAGCATTTTTTAAGAAACTCTTAACATCAGTTCTTACCTAACCCTTACTTTTCTTTTGCGTTTCCTGAATACAAGGTTTTTCAACAGCTGGGAAAATTTTTCTCAGGAACTATAAAAGTTATCAACATATCTTCCCCATTAATAGCTCTTTGATTTAAACTGAGGAATTTTAACTATCTCTGCTAAAAAAAAATGTTATAACGTTAAATCTGATTTTTTTGTGTTTTTCAATACAATTTTTAAAAAAAAATCACTGTAAAAGTATTGTTTAAAATTTTTGAAATATCCTCAATTTAAATCAAAGAGCTATATGTAAGGAACAAACTATAAAAATTTATTCCCCGAGTACACTGGGACACTCGTGCTTGTTAAATCTAAGAGTCCCGACAGCGTTAGCGTACGATGTCGCTCGAAGTCCAGTTGAGTGCCTGGCTCAGGTATAGACCACGTCACTTGACCGCGGTTCTAAATTACGAGCCGTAATTTGGTTATGTTAAAGCTCCTGAAGGAGGCTAAAAATATACAGCTGGAAACAAATTACAGAATTACCTAACACCTCTAAAATTAATGCTGCTAAATTGCCCTCAAGCATAGCGGCTACATGTGTAATTCAACAACCCAAGCAATAACAGTTATCACTTAACCACTTTAAAAGCCACACGATCAACACCATTAAAACAACATCTAAACACCATCATCAGAAGCGTTCTCAAAATGAAAAAAATGATATTTTATGATTGGCAGATAGGGAAGCTCTTAATAAACGTTCGTTTTGGCGAGAGATTGGCGTTTCTTTTTTAAAAAAAAAGACGTGAATGAAAATTCGCCAATTTTTTTTTCTACCGTTACTCGAAGGTTAATTTCAACAGCCTTTGTTTTTAGAAACATTTGAAGAGAAACCTAGACAATGTATCTCTTTTTAGTATTTTTTTCGTTCGACAAACTGGTTTTGAGGACACGTCACGATTTATCTTGTTTGGCGCTGCTGGAAGGTGGGTTGGCGGCGTTTGGGTTTATTTAATGAAGTTATATAATAAATGCGCTTGCAAAAACACGTAGTTACAAAATAAATTTTCTTCTTGGCGAAGGTTTATAAGCGGGTCTTTGTGACCAAGCACACAAGCCTGAAAATATATGTCTACCAACCAACCAAAATAAATTTGTTAATTATTTGATATAGTTGGTTTGGATTTTTTGCGTTCGGCTGAATTAGAGTCGCACTAGAGCTACACCAGGGATATTGTCGACGGAGCTCGTGAACTTACGGTGTTAAACCGCCAATGAAATCCAGGAATGAAAGCACGAATGTTTTACGTCACGTGAAACAAGTCAATTGGAATACGAGCAACATTAGCGACAGTTAAATGTCTCTCTACCAATAATAAGAAACTAACAAGTTAGTTTCAAAATGCGAACAAGTATCCAGTTCTCCACTTCTATACACTTGATTTACCACCCTAAATATCTTATACGAGACCCATTTTTTAAATATTGATTAAGTGTTACTTTAGTACGACACATGTATACTGTTGTCAACAAAAATTTACTACCTATAACTAGCAAATAAATACCCGTTCTTCGTACGGACTAAAAGAATATCAAATCGTTCCAAGTATATGTGTCAATTGATTTGCTATAGGATAATAAACTTTGCATTTGTTCCCGTTCATTATAAAGAATAAAATCCCGTTACTTATATTGCTTTAAAATTCCAAAGTAAAAATACATCACTATAAAATGCACATCCTCATATCACAAAAATCTTCCTCAATATGAACTTACTGTCATCGCGATTTTCCTGATAAATTCAAAATTAACCATAATTGGCACGTTCAATTATTTTTCAAATCATTCATTTAGTTTCTGAAGGTAATGGCAAGAAAATAAAAGCAATTTCAATTTTAATTAATTTTTGTGTTCATTTAAATTTCTTCTCTCGAATGGCAACACGAAAAGGAAAAAGTGATCGGATTTGAGCGAAAGTGGTGTATTTTTTTCAGAAAATGAATTTTCACTAAAAATGGAACAAATATGAAAAAACTAAGCCTCAGGCGCACACGTTGGTATTAAAGGGAATCTATCTTAAAAATTTCGAATTTCTAAGGGCAGTATAAGTAGGTTTTTTACGATCTACAGACAAACACTCTTTTATTATTATAGAAACCTACAAGGTGTTCTCGAAAATTTCGGTGAATGGTCTCATAATTAAAAAATCGCGCCGGTTAGGATCTTGCACTCACGCAGACGCAGTGACATTCTTTAGATGACATTTCTCTCACTGCGTCTGCGTGAGGGAAAGATCCTAACCGGAGCGGTTTTTTAATTATGAGACCAATCACCGAACTTTTCGAACACACCTTGTATAACAAGTACTATAATTGAATGAAGCAACAATTTATGTCTGGCAACCCTAGCCATAAAGGAGTAACGACGCTTTAGAATATTTCTTCTATAATTAGGTTTAGATTTTTTTTCCATTTACAAAGTCCATCTTTTAATTTTATTTTAGATATTTAAACTGCCTTCTTAGTTTCTCCATAAAGCCAAATGAAAGCCGATCCCATTAGTTCGATAAGTTATCTCTCTTTAGCCAGACTACGAACAAAACATTTAAAAGGAATGAAAATCTCAACGGAAGGACAAAGAAGCTTCTCCACAAACTGCCCAAACTGTCCTGGTGTCCAACTGTCCCGCAGCATATATTGGCTGCCCAGCAATTCAAGCCAGGCTCTTCAGGATTGGCTTTGAAGACCCAGAATTTTAATTCTCTCCGAAGATGCAGAGGAAATAGCGAAAGCTGTCTACGACAGCTTCGGATCCATCTAGTTTTTGCACACAACATGGACACGACAACAACAACAACATCTCTCTTTTAAACGATATTATTGAAATGACTTTAATAAAAACGTGCAACAATTTGAAATCCACTTTACTTTGATACCAGAATCACGTAAGAAAAAACACAGTATCTTTTTATTTTAACGAGATAGCTACATATATTTTCGGTTTGACAGAATCCTATATGGCATCCTTTGCGCAAATGCTATGAGCTTCATACGAGTGTCTCCGCCTTTGCATAAATATCACTGCTATTTTAAATAAACACTAGCTTTACAAACCCGGCGTTGCACGGGTGTACACCCTTACCCTTACGAACAGTGATTGGGGTTTTTTTTATGTAAACTTTTATTTTATACCAATTGATTCCCCCTAAACTGGTCAGCACGCCATCAGTAAATTTTAATTTCCTCCCATTCTAATATCAGTAATTAATTTTTTTCTAAAAAAAAGTCCGATTGTATCCAGGCCCTTCGAGGGGTTAGAGGGGTTTCCCATAGGCCGTGTTAAAATTGCCAGAATAGCTATGATATAATGGCCAGTTTCTATTTGCCCTCCTAAGCCTGAAAATGCGGTAAACATTCCACTCCATATTCGACCACTGGACAGGACCGGGGAGCCCAGTCGGTAAAGGCGTTCGCCTTGCATGCTATGGGTCCCATTTTCGGGTCCGGGCATCGTCAAAATAACTGCCGACCTATAATCGGCCAATGCAGCCAAAAATGTCCCGTGCCCCGAATAATACCCCGTGTGATTGTGAACCCCGTGTGATTGTCCCGAATAATGCCCCGTGGAGTTGCACGTTAAATATTTTTCAAAGTCCCGACGCTGCTTACGATATCGCCCTCAAAACTTGCATTGGGTGCCTACTCAGGTGTCGGCTCGTCACTTGACTGTGGTTCTAAATTAAGACGAACGTGGCCAATAGCCCTCGTGTATAGCTCTAAGTGCGAAGAAAATTCAAACTAACCCTAAACCATATGTAAGGGTCACGCTCAGATTAAATAAATAACTGAAAACGTGCAGACGATTGTGTAAAAGCATATGTGCGGTGGCAACAGTGGTTTTGTAGAAATGGAAAGGATTTGTTTTCGAATTGGTGTAAAAAGTGAAGTCTGTTCTTTGAAATAAAGTAGTGTATTTTTTTTAGTAATTTTATGTTTCTTTTTTAGAGTTTTTATGCAATAATGGTATATTTAAACTACAATATTAATGATTTTTATTTAAAAGAATCGTTGTAGACTACATATTTGTATTTATTTTAAGATAATTATGATTAATTATGATTAAGATTAATTTATATTAATTATTTATTATAAGATTATTTATGTGTGGAATCATCATCCTCAAATGCAGGAGACAGTACAGTCTTAAATTAAAGCTCTGATAGCCGCTAAAGGTGGCTCAACTAAATATTGACTTTTGCTAACATTAATTTCACTTTTCTTTAAAACTTAACAAACTTATGCTTTTCTAAATTAATGCTGTTTTATTTATGTCAAATAGATCGGTAATTGATTGGATAATATTAAAAAAAAAATCAATTTAAAATAATAAAACGGTACAATATCACCCGGTAATTAATATTTTACATGAAATCTTGCAGTGCGTCTAATAATTTGTCCAGGGACTGTATGGTGAATGGTTTTAGTTTTGCCGTACGTTGCCAAGCTAATAAGACATCATTGTTGAATTTTGTTTCTGTTCTGATCGCAAAAATAAATCATGAAGAGTTAATGAATCGTTAAAAAAAGAATAAAAAACCAGTGCCAAAGTTGGAGAAGAAAGAAAATAGATGTCTTCAGATACCAGTCGCGTTTTCTTGATATTAAGCAGCATGTATTACAGATCGTTACATAAGACGAACTAATAAACAGGTTCCTTCTTCAAAGCTGAGATGCATATGCAAATGTGGGCCGTTTACCTTGAAGCTGAAGAAGTTAAGAAGTTGGAGATGCTTGGCGCGATATGAAGTGAAGCAGTTATAAAGTCGCCAAGTGACCCTAGTAAAGTCCAAACAACTGCTCACTCAACCGTTAGTTCAATGTAAAACGCATCCTTTTATTCTTTAACATGCGTTGATTAAGAATTAAAAAAAAGACTGTTGTATGATGTAGCACAAGATATGAATTAACACAAGATGGTAGTGATTCTCTTCTCGGATTATATATATATATATATATATATATATATTATATATATATATATATATATATATATATATATTATATAATATATATATTATATATATATATATATATATATATATATATATATATATATATATATATATATATATATATATATATATATATATATATATTAATATATATATTATATATATATATATATATATATATATTATATATATTATATATATATATATATTATATATATATATATATATATATATATATATATAATATATATATATATATATATATATATATATATATATAATATATATATTATTATATATATATATTATATAATATATATATATATATTATATATATATATTATATTATATATATATATATATATATATATATAGTAATTGTGTTTTGGGCTTACTGCAAGGCGATGAATTGCTTCGCTTGGCACACCGGTTTTTGTATTGGTTGCCTTACAGTATCTCCCCATCTTCTCAACTCTATGCTTGAAGCCCATAATTGTGTTCTTGAGTAATGAAAGTAGTGCACGTTCTGTTGAGACTTCTGAAGAAAAGTTTGAGTATGAATCATAGATATCATAGTTAAAGTATTAGATTGGCTGATCACGTGACCTCCAATGCTGACGATGGGACGCGCATGGAGGCCAAATAAGAGGGCAAAATGGCCAGTTTTGCTGCCCCTTTAAGGAGAAAATACTACGAAAAAATACCATTTATTTCTAAATTTACAAAAAAAAAAATACTAGAAAAGATTTAAATTCACTAAAAAGATTCCAAAATGCAGCTAGTATTTTTACGATATTTTTTTTGTAATTTAGAATTATTCTAAAATACTAATATCCTCCTTAAAACTATCGTAAAAATACTAGCTGCATTTTGGAATCTTTTTAGTGACTTTAAATCCTTTTCTAGTATTTTTTTTGTAATTTTAGAATTAGAAGGTATTTTTCCGTAGTATTTTTCTCCTTAAAGTGGCAGCAACACTGGCCATTTTCCCCTCTTATTTGGCCTCCATGCGCGTAACTCGTTAGCATTGGAGGTCACGTGATCTGCCAATCTAATACTTTAACTATGATACCTATGGTGTTAACTCAGAGGGTTACACTATCCATGTTATCTCCTAGTTCCATATTCCATTAGTTTCAATCTTCTCATAATTAATTTAAATGATAGTCCCTTATTCAGTATGTCCGACTACAATACATGAATAAAACATTCTTGAATTTGCTTAACCACAGCGCTGATGGATAGACAATTTTGCAAAGAATAAGCCAACGTCTCTAAGTTATCATTACCATCTATAAAAAGCTTCTAATGGTATCGTAACAATCTACAGTCACGTGTAGAAGTCTTTAATCAAGAGTTTCTATTTTAGCCTTCCGCAAATAACCCAATAATAACTTTATCCTAGAAGAGACTATCATAACTATTATGTTGTTAGTATAATCATTTTGATCTTATAGTTAGTAAGTCATTGGAAAGCTTAGTAGAGTAGTTAGAGTATTGCTACAAAACCGGAGGCGACGTTTAAATAACTCCGTGGTCCTGGGCTTGTTATAATTCTTGTGAAGTAAAGAAGTTTCAGGAAAATAATTTGGGTTTGACCTTAACCATGCAAATAGATCGCTCAATGTCGTATAGCAACATATGAAGATGGTTAAAAGCTATTTAAATATTTGGATAAGATATGAAAATATATTTAAATAACAAAATCAAAAACCTGATGGTAAATGAGGTTATTCAGAATAAGATTTTTTTGGTGTGCTAAGTGAGTGAAAAGAGTAACTATTTTGTAGAAAAAACTTTTTCTGTTGGATCTAGTAAACTAGACAGTCAAATAAGTTTGCCAAAAAAAGTGGAATTTATTTAAGGAATGTATTTAAGTAAATACAATTTCTTCCACGATTGCTTTCAATTCAAATTAGGCTTATAAAAAATAAGCATATTGGCTTCCTCGAGAATCTTTAAGCAAACGCTTAAAACACATTTTTTAATCAGATAACACCAAATGCATGTTATTAGCATGAATAGAAAACAAATATATGTACTTTTTTGGGAGGACAATTGGGTATGATTGATAGATCGTAAATTATTATAGATTTTACCTAACTTAAATTAAAATTATTAACTTGTTTATGCAACTGGTACACTGAGAAAAAAATACTGTAAACATACAAAAAATGTTTTTGTAACGTTACAGAAATAACCAATTTTACAAAAAAAGTTTTTGTAATTCTGAACAGAAATCCTCATTTCTACAGTTACAGGAAATGTTCTAGTATTCGCAATTTTTTTCAACCAATCATCTTCGACTTGAAGTTGCGCGCGCATTGCTTCTAAAGTTTCGTTTGTGATTTGGATCAATTCATCGCCATTTAAAAATGATATAACGTTTTAAATTTGATACAGGTATAAAATATAGGTGAGTAACTTTTATTTCTTTCTATTATACTATTTATAATTCTTATTTTTGTATTCGGCATTGTTCCGATTGTTTAATGTTTTATGTTCATGAACATTTCGTTAACATGTAGTGAAGCCGACCCGGTGGCGCAACGGTTAGGGAGCTAGCCTTTGGAGCTTCTGGGTTCGGGTTCGAATCCCGGTAATGGCATGGATGTTTGTGTTTCTCACTAAATGTTGTTATTTGTCTATGTGTTTGTGTCGTCTCTTTCTTTGTGTGTCTCTTGTGCCTGTGTCATTTCTGGGGTTGAGTACAATAGACCTGAGGTCGCAGTGCTCGGCGAACTTTCCTCCCACCAAGAAAGTCATAAGTCATACATATAATGAAAATTGTTCTGTTTTGCTAGAAAATAAGTAATAATAATAATATACATAAAAAGTTTTGTAAAATTACAAAAACATTACATGTATAGCATAGATAAAAAAGTCTTGCAAATATACAAGATATATATATGCAATGTTAACACAAATATATTAAGTGTTTTTACAGTACTATTTTTAGTAGTTATTTACTAGAAATTTTCTAGGAAAAGTTTTTTACAAAAAATATTTTTGTTATGGTTACAGAATTTTTTCTCACAGTGTACTACGTAAAACTGTGGATAAACTAGTTCTCTTTAGTATTATTGAGTAACAAACTTCTAAAGTAACGTGCAATATTACGTTACGAAGAATTTTGCTAACTTTTATAAAACGCTACTCCACGAATTTAGAGTAACATTATTACATGAACAACTGGAGGCAGCACTTTCGGCCACGAATTTTACGAAGTAAACTCATTATTTGTGTAACGTTGCTCTATGAAGCTGGAGTAACATTACACCACCTACAAATTTGTTTAGTATATTATTCATCACATGGTAAAATGCAGTAATATTTAAATATTAATTTACCAATTAAAATGTGTCATACAAATTGAAAACCTCTCCTGAATGTACACGATATATTTTGTGATCACTTCTCGATGCACATACGAAAACATCATTAGAGGGATATCATTAGCATGGAAGATAGGATTTGGCGTGTTACTTTGGTCGTAAATTATAAATTCACTGTTATCACGTATAATACAGGGTGTCCGGAAAAGAATGGCCGACTTTTAATGGTATATTACAGGAGTTTATTTTATACTAAATATAACAAATCGACATTGAAGGAAAACTAACCTAATTTTTCCTATAAGTGCTCAATGTGTGCGCCTTTAGTGATACGGCACACATCCAAACGAAAATGCAATTCTTCCCATACTGTCTGCAGCAAGTCCGGAGTAATGGAAGCAACAGCCTGTGCAATTCTACCTTTCAAGGTTGGTAAATCGTGGGGTAGGGTGGAACGTAGACCCGATCTTTTACCCAAAAGCCCAAAGGAAGAAATCACAAGGCGTGATGTCAGGTGAACGAGGCGGTCAGGGGAACAGAGCTCGGACATTCTTTTACGAACACCCTGTATAATCCTGTCAAACAACCAAACGAAAAAGGACAAACCATAAAGCTATATACAACCCCCATTTTCTTATCGGCAGAGTCAGACATTGTTTCGCTTCAAGAAACAATAACCGACTGCTTGTCACTTTCCACACAACAAAACAAGTGATCTTTTACTTTTGAAGGGTCATTTCGAGAAAAAGATCCCGATTCTCGAGTTACGGCCTTTTAAGATTCAAATAAAAAAAGCGTCTTCGCCATCTCTTGTTGAAACGTCATATTTTGAAGTGTCTATGACGGATGAAGTGCAACGTTGCCACTCACTTTGATTAATTATGGTGTAGCTCTTGACAACTTATGATTCTGTCTTTAGTCGCGTGGTCTCTGTTTTGAGGAAAACATTTGAGTACGTTAACTCTTTTGCTATGAAATGAATGAATAGGGGTTTTTATTGGATGAACGTCGCACGATAGTCTGGGTCTTAATTTCTTTCGGAAATATAGTTTGGTTGAATTTGCTTAACACGATAGTCCGGCCTTCAGTTTCTGGCAAATGGTTTGACTGAATTTGCGTCGCAACTTGTCCGGCTTTAAATTTCTGGCAAATGGATTGGTTGAATTAACGTCGCAAGCTTGTCCGGCTTTAAATTTCTGGCAAATGGATTGGTTGAATTAACGTCGCAAGCTTGTCCGGCTTTAAATCTCTGACGACTGGTTTGGTTGAATTAACGTCGCTTGCTAGTCCGGCTTTAAATTACTGGCAAATGGTTTGGTTGAATTAACGTCGCAAGCTTGTCCGGCTTTAAATTTCTGGAAAATGGTTTGGTTGAATTAACGTCGCAAGCTTGTCTGCTTTAAATCTCTGGCGACTGGTTTGATTGAATTAACGTCGCAAGCTTGTCTGCTTTAAATCTCTGGCGACTGGTTTGGTTGAATTAACGTCGCAAGCTTGTCCGGCTTTAAATCTCTGGCGACTGGTTTGGTTGAATTAACGTCGCAAGCTTGTCCGGCTTTAAATATCTGGCAAATGGTTTCGTTGAATTAACGTCGCATGCTAGTCCGGCCTTCAATTTCTTGCAGATGGTTTGGTTGAATGAACATAGCACAAGAACTTCAAGAGAATTATTAGTGACGAGCCTCGAAATGGCGAACCACGGTCAACCGCTTATAACGACACTTCTGTAAGATAGAAAAGATCGAGAAGAAGAGTTCACTCTGAAATTCGGTAAAAAGAACGAGAAGGAAACTGGATTTGTGAAGGTAGTTTTGTTCACCTGAACAAGATTTTTTTTTCTCTATAGGTTCGCATTTATAATGCAATGTTTTCTTTTATTATTCGAATAATGAAGATAATTGATTCCCCCTCAAATAATTATCATAGAAAACGTTTTTGATCCTCTTTATTATGCAAAATTGCTAGTTTGGACTAGTAAAGCCCCTGTCAGACGTGATGGTGAACCGCAGGTTCGCCATCATAGACCGCGTATACACGTATACGTCTGACACCCCAGAACCTGTGAAGACTGTGATATGGAGGTCTTTTTGGTGGATATGACGGTCCAGGACCGCGGTATCCGTGGCAGAAACGCATTTTTTTTCGTTTTCAAAAACGAGTAGGGTTGTTGGTTGGGGTAATTTCAAGACAGCAGACTTTTTAGTTAATATACACCGTTTTTTATGTGCACATTTTATTAAAATAGTTTAAATGAAATCAGATTAGAATAGAAGTTTTCGTAAATACTAGCATAGAATCTTAGTTAATTGCAGAAAGACTTTCCCCCTCCCTCCAAAAAAATTAAAGGCCCCTTGCATATTTTCACATATATGGGCATTATCTCACAAACAAATATTTACAATGGGTATGCAATCGATGCAAAAAAAGACAGAAGCAAAAAAAATCGGTCTAAGCCGCCCTAAATTGGAAGCTATTCCATGAAGAATGTTTGGTAACTTGAAGTTAACAGTAACGGGAAAAATGTAATTGCAACAATTTTGATTTAATAATTTGAAAAATTGTAGTTGTTTTAAAATTTCCTAATTTGTGTTTTTATAATCACAACAGAAAAAATACCTTTGTTGTTTGTTCAATTTGTATTGTTTGAACTCAAGTATTGCGTAAATACGTATCAATATAGTTTTGTTTCAATACAAGAATTGTGTTGATATCGTACGAACCCAAATTTGCGTTATTCCAACTTAGCAAACGATCGCGAGAGGAGACGATTTCTATATTCATGCACTATTGACAAAAAACTGTATATTGCTTTCTAAAATTTTCTAAGGGCAAAACATGTTCCATAACGGAGGCATATTTTAGGTCCACTTAAAGGTTGTGTTGATAACGTACGAACCCAAATTTGTGTTATTTCAACTTAACTAACGATCGCGAGAGGAGACGATTTCTATATTCATGCACTATTGACAAAAAACTGTATATTGCTTTCTAAAATTTTCTAAGGGCAAAACATGTTCCATAACGGAGGCATATTTTAGGTCCACTTAAAGGTTGTGTTGATAACGTACGAACCCAAATTTCACTTCAAGGTGTTCCTGAAAAAGATTCCTAATTATAAGGAAATATTAAAACGGCATTATATTAGAAATATTATTAGACGCACTGAATTTTTTTTATAGTAATTTTATGTTTCTTAAGAGTTTTTATGCAATAATTGTATATTTAAACTACAATATTATTGATTTTTATTTAAAAGAATTGTTGTAGACTACATATTTGTATTTATTTTTAACATATGGCAACACTGTGTTGACAAAGTGATACATGAACGTAAACAAGTACAAACCTGTATCAGCTCACTATGCCAATCTAATACTTTAACTATAATATCTATGCTTTCACATGTATTCCGGCTCAGATGCAGCGGCTGAGTGTCTGAGAGGTTAAACGTGTCCGCCTCGTAAGCCCAAGATCACGGGTTCGAGCCCCGGCTGAGTCGTCGGATTTTCTGGATGGGAAAATCTAGGACGCGCATGTCATATGATTATGTGGCCTGTAAAAGATCCCTGGAGGGTCCATTTGGCTTGGGTTCTCTCGGCAAAATTAAATCTCGGCATACTTTAACATCCACAGAGAGCTCAGATTCATTGTAATCTGGCGTCAAAATTGGTAGCGAGAGTCGCCTATATGTGCCACAAAGAAATGGCTCTCAGTTCTGGGGAATATGCCGAGTCGCAAAAGGCTTGACCGCCAATATTGCAGCCCCATTACAGAAAAAAAAAACTTGAAAGAAAAGAAAACTGATTCGGTAAAAAGCGAACGAAACGTTAAACAAAGATGTGAATGCATTAGTTTTGTTCGCCTGAACTCTTAGGGTTGTTTTTTTTCTTAATAGACACTCTTTAAAACAACGAGCGGTTTTAACTCAGTCTGAGTTAATTTCCACTCCTTTCCGGTGCCGAAAATGCACTTCTCGTATAGGAGTGAATTTCACTCTTTTGTTTTAAGAGTGTAGGTTCACATTTATAATGCAATGTTTTTTCTTTTATTATTTGAATAATGAAGATAATTTATTCTCCCTCAAATAATTATCCTAGAAAACGTTTTTGATCCTCTTTATTTTGTTAAATTGCTAGTTTGGACTAGTAAAAAAAATCGGTCTAAGCCGCCCCAAATTGGAAGCTAGTCCAAGAAGCCTGTTTGGTAAATTGGTTACTTGAAATTAACAGTAACGGGGGAAATGTAATTGCAACAATTCTGATTTAATAACTTGAAAAATTGTGCACTCTTAAAACAAAAGAGTGAAATCCACTCCTATAGGAGAAGTGCATTTTCGGCACGGAAAGGAGTGGAAATTAACTCCGACTGAGTTAAAACCGCTCGTTTGTTTTCTGAGTGTAGTTGTCTTAAAAATTGCTAATTTTTGCTTTTATGAACACAATCAGAAAAAAAAAACTTTGTTGTTTGTTCAATGTGTGTTGTTTGAACTCAAGTATTGCGCAAAAATGGCAACGTAACAATATAGTTTTGTATCAATACAAGAATTGTGGTGATAACGTACGAACCCCAAATTTGCGTTATTCCAACTTAACCCTTTCAGTCCCAATGAAAAATTGGCATAATCATTTTAGAAATGTTTTTCTGATCGTCTATAGCCATTTATGGTATCAAAAAGCATATCATTCGATTCTTCAAACTTTTTTCTATTAGAAAATATTTTTTATTAATCCCAATAGATGTCAGTCCTATTATTTTTTTTCACTTATGATCAAAAATATGATGATGCCAAATGGCATCACTGGGACTGAAAGGGTGAACTAACGATCGAGAGAGGAGACGAATTCTATATTCATGCACGATTGACAAAAAACTATATTGCTTTCTAAAATTTTCTAAGACCAAAACATTTTCCATAACGGTGGCATATATTAGGTACGTTTAAAGGTGTTCCTGAAAAAGATTCCTAATTATGAGGAAATATTAAAACGTCTTTACCATATTACAGGAACATTCCTAATTTATAACGTATTCAATTCAGCGAACATCTTTTTCTCAGTCAAACTAACAAAAAAACCTACCAACTCAGTCCGTCTAGATAACGACTTTCTAGAAAACGCAAACCTAAATTACCAACCGCGGCCACTGTAACTCATTTTGAAGTTTCAATTGGGTCGCGTTGTCTGATTACAGGTTTGTGTGTCTGCCTTAATCTCGCATACAGAGATGGGGGCGGGAGGGTTTTCGATCCCGTAACCTTCCGGAAAGTATATGGCTGGGCAAAAAGTTTCCAGGAATCGAACCTGGGTCGTGAATCAGGTGGTAACAAACGACCAAATGACCGGTATTTAGATTGGAACAGTTACGTTGATTTTGAATGAAAAATTGTTCTCTGTTGCTGTTATTCCTTTAATAAAGAAATTTGGGGCGCTTGTGCAACTCATGATTCAATTTTGTGCATTTTCGTTTTGAATAATTTAAAGGTTGTGAAAATGATCAACTAGTGGAAAAAAATAGGTTTCCGAAGATATAATCAGTTTGAATGATATGTTGGTGTGGGTAGTTTGTTTTATAGTTAGTTACAATCGCAACATTTGGCTCTCTAACAATGAAAAGAATAAAATTTCACTATTTTTGTATAAAGTTTTCTCGGAAATATTTCTAACTTTTCAAAGCACAAAAATTAGTTTAAATTTATAAATTGCATTGTTTCTGGTTAGTATTGCTTTTTATTCGGATTAGTCTTAAGTCAAATTTTAGAAACTTTCAAATATAATTTTTAAAAAAAACATAATTTTTAAAAAATATAATACTTACACTCTTAAAACAAACGAACGGTTTTAACTCAGTGTGAGTTAATTTCCACTCCTTTCCGTGCCGAAAATGCACTTCCCTATAGGAGTGGATTTCACTCTTTTGTGAGGGGTAATGAAATAAGACATACAATTTTTCATCTTAAAGGACGGTTTTAACTGTTGGTTAATTCCACTCCTTTCCGGTGCCGAAAATGCACTTCCCCTATAGGAGTGGATTTCACTCTTTTGTTTTAAGAGTGTATATTTTTTTGATAATGACGACATCTGAATATTTTTTTAAAGGTCATTTTGGTCGTGGACTGTTGTGTCAAAGAACAACAAGTGAGGTTGAACATATTGTTATTTTACTGTGCTTTTTTGTGAATTTAGAGGACTGCTTCCTACGAAATCTGCATTGGAGAGTTTGTAGAATCCATCCCCATTAAGAGTCTGTTCCCTTCTCACATTTATTATGCGTTTAAAAATAGTGATATTTGTTCTTTTCCAGGAGAATGCTAAAAAGGTCAATGCGAGCAAATATTTTCGTTTTTCTCCTTCATTATTTCTCGTTTTATATGTAGGCTATAGTAAATTCGTTGGTTATGCAGTCCCTGGACAAATTATTAGACGCACTGCAAGATTTCATGTAAAATATTAATTACCGGGTGATATTTTCGTTTTTCTCCATAATTATCTCTTGTTTTATATTGTAGGCTATAGTAAATTCGTTGGTTATACAGTCCCTGGACAAATTATTAGACGCACTGCAAGATTTCATGTAAAATATTAATTACCGGGTGATATTGTACCGTTTTATTATTTCAAATTGATTTGTTTTTTATTTTTATATTATCCAATCAATTACCGATTTATTTGACATAAATAAAACAGCATTCATTTAGAAAAGCATAAGTTTATTAAGTTTTAAAGAAAAGTGAAATGAATGTTAGTAAAAGTCAATATTTAGTTGAGCCACCTTTAGCCGCTATCAAAGCTTTCATTCTGCGCGGCATGCTATCAATGCAAGACTGTACTGTCTCCTGCATTTGAGGATGATGATTCCACACATAAATAATCTTTTCTAGGAGCTGGTACAGGTTTGTACTTGTTTACGTTCATGTATCACTTTGTCAACACAATGTTGCCATATGTTAAAAATAAATACAAATATGTAGTCTACAACAAATCTTTTAAATAAAAATCAATAATATTGTAGTTTAAATATACCATTATTGCATAAAATCTCTTAAGAAACATAAAATTACTAAAAAAAAATACAGTGCGTCTAATAATTTGTCCAGGGATTGTAATGTTAAAGTAAGATAAGATAGTTTGAATTATCGTCACAATTGAGCTATACAAGAGCTATTGGAGACGGGCGTCGTAATTTAAAACCACAGCCAAGTGAAGAGTTGACATCTGAGTAGGCAGCAAACGCAACCGTTAAGGGCGACATCGTACGCAGCGTTTCGACTTTGAAGCATATTTAACATGCACCCCCTCTAGACGGGGGTAGGACATTTTTGGCTGCACGGGTCGTTTATAGATCGGCAGTTATTTTGGCGATGCTCGGTCCCGAATTTGAGACCTTGCGCATGCAAGGCCGAACGCCTTAACCGACTGAGCTCCCCAGCCCTGTAAGATAGTTGAAGTTGAAGATAAATATTATATATTTTAATTATTCTTCATAACTTTAAATTTTAAAGATTTCGAATTTAAATAGTGTTATACTTGAATTTCACACAACTTTCGCTCAAATTAAACTCAATCTAAATATAAGGACAAGTACTAAAATTATATTCGGTCTGAAAATATCTGGGATATGTAATTATTTTTTTACGTAAATACATTCGAAGGTCGTGTCACAAATAAAATACGGATAATCTTCAACAGATGTTGGATAGACGCTTAAAAGAGATTTATTACATTTTAACACATTCCCCTGTCAAGAAGTGAAATATTGTGACAAAATACAGATGATATTGTTCAGTATTAAAAGATCGATGGTATTATACGGCTTTCAAAAAATGGTGCTACTTTAGAAAGTTCCTCATTATTTTGAACATTGTTAAAATTATAATTTCTAATGGATTTTGTACATTGTTAAAATTGTAATTGCTAATTTTTTTTAACATTGTTAAAATTGTAATTGCTAATTTTTTTAACATTGTTAAAATTGCAGTGATTGCCAATTGATTTTGCACATTGTTGATTGTTCATTGATAAAATTGTAATTGATTTTGTACATTGTTAAAATTGCAGTTAATTTTGTTCATTGTTAAAATTGAAATTGATTTTGTACATTGTTAAAATTGCAGTTAATTTTGTTCATTGTTAAAATTGAAATTGATTTTGTACATTGTTAAAATTGTAATTGATTTTTTACATTGTTAAAATTGCAGTTGATTTTGTACATTGTTAAAATTGAAATTGATTTTGTACATTGTTAAAATTGTAATTGATTTCGTACATTGTTTAAATGATATTATTTTACAAAGTTCCTCATAATTTTGTACAAACTGTTAAAACTGTTTCTCTTGCTGTTCTTTCAGCCGTGGTTTAGTAAGATTAATATAGTTTATAAGTAGATGTTTATTTTCACGAAAACCTTAATATGAAGTTCGTGTACCAAACTTGAAGTCTGTAGCTCTTTTACTTCAAGCTCTAGTGTGGTTTCAGATCGAACCAATATTCAAAATCAACTTTTTTAGAATCAGCACCTTCCAAGACGCGTAAAAATTCACAAAATCACCATTTCGCATTTTCGACATCATCGTAATAATACTTTTATCACCTTATATTTCATGTTAGGTAATTGTTTAGTATAGTTTGAATTATCGTCACAATTGAGCTATACAAGAGCTATTGGAGACGGGCGTCGTAATTTAAAACCACAGTCAAGTGAAGAGTTGACATCTGAGTAGGCACCCAACGCAACCGTTAATTGCGACATCGTACGCAGCGTTGGGACTTTGAAGGATATTTAACGTGCACTCCCTCTACACGGGGTATTACTCGTCGGACATTTTTGGCTGCACGGGCCGTTTATAGGTCGGCAGTTATTTTGGCGATGCCCGTACCCGAACCTGGGACCTTTCGCATGCTAGGCGGATGCCTAACAGACTGGGCTCCCCAGCCCCATGTTAGGTAATTGAAAGTAAAAAACACTTAAATTAGGCGTCGCATTAACTAGTCCATATTCTAAGAACTCATCAAGGTAGAGAGTAATTAGCTCTGGGATTAAGCTGTTGATACCCATCCATTCCCCCCTTTTGTAGAAATCTATTCCAATTTTCTACTCCCAGCGTGGTGGGTGGGGTAGGAAGATCCTGAAGACGACAGAACAGATAAATAAAAAAAAACAATTGAATAGCTTAGTGTAAGAACGTGCTAAGTGAAATTTTTGAAAAAAAAATGAGACTTGTGTGTCAATGAACATATTACTAACTTCTTTAACGATAAAAAGTTTCCTCTTTTTCATCAACTTTAAGTTTAGTATATTTTTTAAGGTTTGCAAGTTCCGTTTTTAACAGATCTGAGTGCAAACGATAAACTTTAAAACTCATTTTCATGTTCTCACCTTTTTGTCACTTAGCACGTTCTTCCACTAAGCTCTTCAATTGTAGGTGCTCTAGACAGTGTCTCGAAATTCGCTCACTGGAGAAAGTAACTGAAATCAAGCAATCAATCATCTTGACAGCCCAAGGTCAGCGCCATCTATGGGTAGTCGTTGCTAATGAGGCCTGCACACAAAAAATAGTCAGTACTCTTAAACCGAGTTATAATATGCTTATCCGAAATGAGCTACTAACTTAAGGGTGAATGAGATCGATTGACCGTGGATCTTCAAACCTAAGTGGCTCTGTGATCAGTGCCGGATTTAAAGACCCAGGGCCCCTAGGCACTTGACAATTAGGACCCCCCCCCATCTCGAAGATATTTGGGGAATTGGCAATTTTTTGCAAATTTGGCAATTTTTGAGGCCGTCGAGCGATAGGTTTTCGGAGTTTGGAGATTTTTATTTTTTTAGGTGATTTTTTTGCGATTTTATCCTTTTAAGGGCCCCCTTCCTGACTGGGCCCCTAGGCCCGGGCCTTGTAGGCCTAGGCCGAAATCCGGCACTGTCTGTGATAATCTTATGAAAAAAATATTTTCTAAGCTACATTTCTCCGGCTGTATTGAATATTTTTTACAAAGTTTTTTTGTTTTCATATCATAAATGTAGCTGACTTACAGGTCTCTATAATCCCGCTTTTTGAAATTGGTTCGAATATGTTTAGTAAAATTATTTATTGGAAATTAAAAAAGATATTCGAAATTTTTTGAAAAAGTGGGATTATGGAGAAAAGTAAGTTAGCTATATTTATTATATATAAAAAAACCGTTTGTAGAAAATATTCAATACAGCCGGAGAAATGTGGCTTAGAAAATATTTTTTTTTCATTGGATCAACACAGATGCACTTTGGTTTGGAAACCCGCGTTTAATCGGGCTCATTCGGCCTTAACACTTTCACTGCGGATGATGCTCTAGAGCATCATGGAAAAAGGATTAGATTATTTTATTCCTATTACTTGTTTAATAAAAAACGACGCATCAAAACTGTTAAGAATTTACAGAGTTAAGGGTGCAAGAGTTTATATGCTACAGTGTGGTCCTTCAGATCTTTGCCAATTATATAAATGCATTATATAGTCGGTAAACAAACTCTGGGGAAAATCTCGGCATAGAAGTGGATGGTGAACGTTAAATTCGTCATCGGTGCTCTGATGGCGTTTAAATGAAATTAGAGTTAAATGCTGGGAATAACTTGTTGAATATTAGTCCTTTAAGCCTCTGACGTATAAGAGAATTGACTAAGTATAAACTTGTTTCCAATGCATAAGATTTAAATTTGCAACTTTTTTTAAAATTTAATTTCTTTTTTTAAAAGCATATTTCTGTTGTATATGATTATAAATTACTCCTCCACACTTCAAATTTTAAAATATAATAAAACCAAATAAATTACAATTAAAAAAAAATTACGTGCATGGCAAGAAAACTTGATATCAGGTGATGGGTTAATACTTCTGTATCCATCAAATGGTGAAAATTAAAAAAAAAATAGCTCGGTGTTAGAATAATTCGTACTTCTATGAATTTGATATCAAAAACATAGCCTAAGTGAGACGTCTTGTAATCAACCCAAAAAATGCCATTAACCAACAAACAATAAATAAATCTCATTTTCTTTAACTATTCATTAACCAAAAAAAGTTCCGTCCACACTCCAACATATTCATCCTAACAATGGTCCATTAACTAAATTAGCCAGTCTGTCGCATTTGGGAGGAAATAGCCGACGCGAGGTAATGAAAAATGGTATTTGTACCTCACACTAGAACAAGGGCTAATGTTCTATAATGCAAACATTGGACATGTGTTTCCGTTCATAGAGAAGGATTTGAATAGAAGCGCAGTAACCTTATTTCGTGATGGGTAAAAAAATGTGATTTTTATCCCGCTTGATTTTGTAGCATTTGGCGATATAATTTTCGCCAAATGCCCTAACTCATTAGCGACGATTGGCAAGAAAATTATTTAAACGAAAAGTTTGGAAAATTGAGAGCTTTCTGCTTAAGTTTACCTAAATAAACAAAATATAAAGGCAATTGAAAACTAGCCCTGAAATTTTTTTGTAAGACAAAATAAGTTATACGAAAATAGAATTTATAAAACATATGGTTAACGTTTTTATTTGAAAATGAAAACGTTAATGACAATTACAAAGTCGTCATTTACCTTAAGTGTCGTCATTAAAACAGTTTTCCTCAATTCGGTTTCTTAAAACATGCAGGTCTTCTTAAAGGTGAAAACATAAATGAGTGACTCATTAACATCTACAACTGAAATAGAATTTTTAAAGGATTTAGAAAATAAAATTTTCAGTTAAAATTTGTAATTTAAATCTCATGCAGTGAAAAAAAAAGTTTACATTTGCATGCTTAATTTTGTTAAATAAATTTTTTATTTTATGTATTACATTCCCCAAGATATTTTCCTTTACTGAAAATAACACATTTCTATCAATATCCGACTAAATTCCCCAATAAAATCTAAACTGTAACAGCAAAGTTTTAATATATAAAAAACAACCCCATGTAAAAGAACTCTCCACTCCTACCATCAGCACATCACAGGCAAAGCAACACAAAGGGGCCTATAAGAAGTAAAAGCCCCCTCTCGGAATGGGAAATCCATTGAATAACGACGGATTTCGTCTGGCCTATGTCTGGTTGTGTGTCCTCTACATGGTTGAATAGAATCTTCCTTCAAAGTAAAGGGGGATGTAGTATTGATGTTAGATTAGATTTTGGGGGTATGGATACATAGGTAGAGCACCTAAGTTTGTTCATGAGGTTTAGCCTTATAAGAATGTAACGTGTAAATTTGTTTCAATTGCAAAAATTATAAGCATAAAATTAGCCGGTAACAGTGATTTATCCTCTTGCGAACTGGCATCCCCATTTGGGGACATTTTTTAAAACTCCTCACAGACAATTAACGTGTTAATTAGTTCCGAAATTGACCTGGTCTTTTCTTTTAACAGTTTTTTTTAAAGTAAAAATAAACTGCTTCAAGTAAAAAACATTTTTTCTGTTTTTAACCGCGTAAAATGGACTGCAATCGAAGAGGCATATTAACTGTTTATGGTATATTTGCGTGCCGATCTTAGTGGGGAGAGCGTTGCACTAGAGATCTAAATGTCCATGGTTCAAATTCGGGGTGGGCATTTTATTAATAAACTTAAGTACTGTGGTTAGTTCCCCCCATCTTGTCACTGGGGTGTCTGTGTGAAAGTAAAGTTTCGTTTTTTTTCTTAATAATGTGTCGGTTAAAAATATTTTCCTTTAAATGTACAAATTATTCGTATAAAATAAACAGATTATCTCTGTAAATTTTACGGCATTTTTTAGGACTCCAACTGACACTTTTTTCTGTAAAAACATACTTTTTGTTACAGTGTATGAAATCCCGCACTAGATCATTTCAAATTAAATTTACAAAATTCCATGTAATTTATTTCTTTACATATGTCTTTTCAACTGTACTATAGTTAAACTCATAGTTTCCTTGCACAGAAGCCACGACCATGGGCGGAGCTATAAAACGCGCGGAACAATCAGATGAAGAGGAAATTTCAGCCGTTTTATTTCGTCTTCATCTGATTAATCCGCGCGTTTTTAGCTCCGCCTGTGGTCGTGGCTTCTGTGCAAGGAAACTATGAGTTTAACTTATAGAACTCCTATTTAATTTACAACAACAAAACTAATAACATCTACCAACTTCAAAACAGCCAATTTTTACAACACAAATCGAAACATAGCACCAATACCCGATAAAAATCTTACTAGCATTTTACAATTTCCAGACACATGAATTATTTTTTTGAATGAGATTTATATGTTGCACTTCTCCTAAGATTTAGTCGCGAATGAATTACCATGATAAATAAAGTGCAGATGGTAAATACAAGGTGTCAAAGAATCTATGTCGTGAAAGAACCACAGAGATAGAGCATATAAATATCTGACACAGATAAGTTAACCAAACTGCAACTTAAGGGGGAATGGGCGCGCTGGACCGCGGGTCTCCAAACTCAAGTGCCTCAGTGTGAATCCAATGGCGAAAAAACTATTTTCTCTGCCACATTTCTCAGGCTGTATTGAATATATTTACAAACGGGTTTTTTTTTCAAATAATAAATGTAGATAACTTACAGGTCTCTATCTTCCCACTTTTTGAAGTTGCTTCGAATATTTTGTGTACTATTATTTTTTGAAAATTTAAAAAAAAAAATATTCGAACCCATTTCAAAAAGTGAAACCTGTAAGTCAGCTACATTTATCAAAAAATCCGCTTGTAAAAATATTCAATACAGCCGGAGAAATGTGGCAGAGAAAATATTTTTTTCGCTATTGGATTAACACTGATGCACTTTGCTTTGAAGACCCCCGGTCCAGCGCGCCCATTCCCCCTTAAATTCCTAACAGACAAAGTACAGTTGTAGTGAATTACACTTTTAAAAAACAGTTTGCAATTGAAGATCAAATTTGTTATAAGGTATACAATCGACGTTTTCAAACCCTTTCCGCCACATTTTTATCAGATATAAGTATTTCGGATTTTTGCAGCATTGTCAACACAGATAATTAGTTGAAATTGCAAGGCATTTTTTTTTGTGACAAATATCACGCTTTTGGTTTTAATAAGATTAAAAGTTTGATGTATTTACGATGTAAATGTGATGTTATATCCATTAACTTTGTTAGAGATAAAAATCGATTAGTCTATTAAAACATGGTAGTTGTATATAAATTATTCTCCTTTTTAAAAGATACAATTAGTATAATAAAATACAGTAGTTGTCTATAAATTAATTTCCGTTTCAAAAGAGAAAAAAAAAATGAGTTAGACACGTTAGTTATTAAAAAAGTAGGAGTTTTTTTTTTTATTTATGTGATATAAAAAAAAATGAAATGTTAAAGGGTTCCCAATTAAAGCAAAATAGAAAATAAGTTGTAGGTATTAATTTGCATGTTTCCACAAAAGTTTTTAAACTATAACTGTAAAACTTCTAAAACGAACACAATTTTTTTATTATCATTACCCCTAACCCCCTTTCCCTCCTCCCTTCACACGCATTATTTAGTACTAATGTAGTAAAAATGCTACTTTTGATACTTTTAGCTTCCACACTACGTTTATAACGTAAAAAGTGGAAGGTATTATAATAGTTCAGTCCGTCTGTCTGTCCGTCCGTCACCCACTTTCATAGCACAGACTACAAATGCTACAGGCAAGTGTGATACGTCAAAAAATTCAGCGCATCGAAATTAGAATACATTGAAAATTTCAGAAAAGAATTCGAATTTGAAGTATTCCAATTATTTAAAAAACTGCAAAATTTAATGCTCATTTAAAAAGCATAGAAAGCCATTTTTATTAGAATTTAATCACCAATTCGCAACAATCGCACGAGAAAGTTCAATTCTTTTAGACAATAAATTAAAATAAATTTTTTTGCGACATCGATCAGTTTGAAATGACGTCAAATATATTTCACTACGAGATTCTTTGTACGTTGATATGTTTTCATTATATTTAAAAGCGAGGAATATTACATATTTATTCTTTGAAATGTAAATTTTTGCAAACAATAAGTAATAATTATTGAATTTTCGAAATAAAATAAATGAAACTAGCCAAATTTAGCATGTAAATGTTTAATATAGAATTAATGCTGTGTTTGGCGCCTTTTTACCTGTTAAACACAAATGTTGTGTGGAAGCGGGTTAAGTGACAGATTCTGTTACAAACCTACTTGTTTACATTTCATACTTAAATTATAACAGTTCCAAAATTACAAATTGTTAAAGAGTTCTTCATAAGGTTCATTTGTATTTGTAAATAGACTTAAGAAATGTGCATTTCTATATTCGTTTATAATTCATCAGATCATTTATTTAAGTTATTTAACAATAAATATTCCAAATGTCAATATTCAAAATAATTAAGACTGCTTAATCAGATCATTTGTATAAATAAGAGTATTCGAATACACAATTGTACAGTCCTGCACAAAAGTTTAGACACAGAAGCAATTCATGAAAATATCGATAGTATTCATTAATTCCCACTAAATTCTTTTTAATCTATATTGTTAAACTCGTAAGAAAAAAGGGTAACAAAAAGAAATTCAGAAAAAATTAAATAAAATTGTCTAACATCAACAAGTCGAAATTTTGCAAAATTGCCATGCCTCAAAAGTATAGACACAAATGTAATGTTTATGCAAATTCTTGAGCGGAAGTGACTGTGTTATTAAAGGGGAGTGTCTCAAAGCTGCTATAAAGGGATTGGAATATTTTTTACTGCTTATAATGATACCTAAGTCAAAGCAGTTTTCATTTGCCGAGATTATAAGAATTTGGAAATTAAAAAGCCGAGGTAAATCAGTTTCTGATATTTCACTTGAACTGAACCGATACAAAAGATCTATTTATATAGTTTTAGGCACGTGATGATGTATACCAGGCAAAAGCAAGGTCTGGAAGAACCAGGGCGACCAGCAAACGAGATGAAAGGCAAATTAGGAAACTTGCTTCAAACAGACAATGCTCTGCAAACCAGATTAAAACTGAAATTGCCAACAAGGTTTCCCGAGAAACTATACGTAAAAGAATTGTGGCATGTGGATTTAAAACAAAATCTAAACTTAAACGTAAGCCGCGGTTGCAGTCTCATCACAAAGACGCAAGACTAAATGGGCTCAGAAGCACACGTCGGATAAGTGGCTACAGGTAATCATCAAAAAAATCTTTAGTGATGAAAAAGAAAATGGAACCTGGATGGCTCCGACAGGTTTTCTTACTACTGGCATGATCTTCGTAAAGGTCCGTGACTTAGTTTAGCCGAAGTCAAGGTGGAGGGTCAGTGATGGTTTGAGAAGGATTTTCTGTAAACGACCAGACTTCCTCAGCGTTTACAAAGGGGAAGCAAAACTCTGAAAAATACCAGGAAACCCTCGAGAGTAATTTGTAAATGTTGGGGGAGTTTTTATGTGGGAATAACTGGAAATTTCAACAAGACAACGCCTCTATCCACACATCCAGCTCAACGAAAGATTGGTTTCGAGCCAAAAAAAATCACGGTTCTCGATTGGCTTACATATGGCCCCAACTATTATTCTATAGAAATTGTATGGGGAATTCTTACAAAAGTTGTACATGCCAATGGAAAGCAGTATACCAAAGTTTCTAAACTTAAAGAAGCTATTGAAGCAGCGTGGTACGATATCAAGCCTGCAACCCTGAAAAAGCTTTGTGCTTTCAATGAAAAAACGTGTTTTGGAATTGATAAAAAACGAGGAAGCTTTATCAACTATTAAAACTTTTCATGTGTTTCCAAAAATTAAAAAATTTATTTGTGCCTAAACTTATGTGCGACGGATTTTTGTCGTTTTTTCTATCTTTGCGGCTACTTCGCCATATATTTCTTTTTTCATTTTCTAAATTTATATTTTTGAATATAGATGTGCATATGTTTAAGTGCAATAAATAATAATTCTCCTCTTTAAATACTAATTTGTAAAACATCATATTTGTGTTGTGTCTAAACTTTTGTGCAGGACTGTATTTTTTATAATCCGATTTAGTGTTATTTTGTATTTTTGAAGTGTTATAAAATAACCAAATGTATTATTTTTTTAAATACGATGGATTCCTATTTTAATCACGGAAATGTATGTTTAAGTGTGACAGTTTAAATTGTATTTTTTCCACCAATAAGATCAAAACAAAATAAAAGATTTTTTTTATTTTCTAGAGAATAGATTTTTTTATTTAAAATAACTCTTGCATAATTCCTTATAGTAATCTTATTGTTTATTAAAGATTTACAGGAAAACATAAAATATAAGAAAATCTGTACGAAGATTATAATTTAGTTACTTAAAAAAGATACTTATATAAGACTTAATTTTGAAGTAGTTTCGAATGGTAATTACACGTCAAAAGTAACTAATAATCGTTATTCTATTATTATTTTTTTCCTTCATTGTTTTTGTTTGCTAAGCTTTAGTCATTTTTTGCACTCTTGCGTAACGTTGCTGTTTAAGGTTAGGTTAGTTTGAATTATCATCGCACTATAGCTATACGAGGGGCTATTGGCGACGGGCGTCATAATTTAGAATCACAGTCAAGTGACGTGCCGACAGCTGCGTAGGCACCCAAAGCAACCATTAAGGACAACATCGTACGCAGGGTCGTGACTTAGAAATATATTTAACATGCATTCCCTCTACACGAGGTATTATTCGTCGGACAAATTTGGCTGCCCTAGCCGTTAAGATGGTCGGTAGTTTTTTTGGCGATGCACGGACCCTAACCTGACACCTTCCGCATGCAAGGCGAACGCCTTAACCGACTGGGCTCTCCAGCCCCTGTTGCTTTTTAAATCAAGGTGCCTTGGTTTGGACTTGAGTACTGGTTGCAATGTTTTGATTGTTTCTAATAAGGTAGATAATGTAGATTTTCGATCCGTTTGATGCAAAGCTGTACATGCTGAGCATTTTTTTTATTCAAAATGTCGTCCAATATGGCTGCCATAACAAAAAACGAATAGGTAAGGCAAAACATACAAGTATCATCTAAACAACCTAGTTTTCAGAATTATTTTTAAATTGTTGCTTAGTTCGTTCCTTTTCTAACCTATTAACAACGACTTTGTGAACACCATTAACAATTTCATTTCCCAATATAAATGTTAACTTTAATTTTTTTAATTGGTTTTTTGTGTACCTTAATTTGTCCTATATAAATAGCTCAGGACAATGGTTTTAATTTGTCTTATATTTTGTTTACTTAGATAAACCTAAGCAAAAAGATTGGCAAAATATCGACAGTTGGCAATTTTTTTTTATTATTTTAATATAAGCACAGACAAATTTGTTTTACTTTTTTTATTATACGACAATACACTTTACCCTTTCAATCCAAACTTTTATATTTTATTCTAAAAATCTAAAATTTGTGAAATGGATTCGTTATGCATCCAGAACGAAATGGTAAATAGCACGGGGAAAAATCTTAATTTTTTTAAAACTAAAATAAAAGAAAAAAATTGAATTAAAACTTTTGAATAAATTATAACAATTATTTTTTCGAACTTTATTTGTCAAAAATAGTTAATATTCAATTTTTATGCATAATTAAAATGAAGAATTTAGGGCTAATTTATTTAATAAAATTGTTTCCTAACGAATTTTATTTTATCATGATTTTCATATTTTAATTTAATTAAAACAAATATTATTTAATTCTTCAAAAGACAAACATGATTCTTCCATCCAACGATACAAAAAATATTATTTATCATTTATAGAGTTTAATAACATTTATTTGAAATGTTATTTAAAAAAATGTTAGTGCGATTTTAACTTATTGAGAAAAAAAATCTCAAGCTGATGATTCCAAATGGAATCATCGGGAGAGAAAGAGCCCGAATCACAACTAATATTTAAAAAAGTGAAATAGAATTTTCTCTCGCACATAGTGTTTTTTTCTTAACCTTTTATCATTATTAATATGGTGTGTATCCTGTTCTTTTTATATAACAGCATACTATGTATTTTCTTTAACTATCAAAATGAAGAAGTGGAACGAAATTCTCCTCTCCATAATTTGACATGCAAATTTTTATATTCTATTCCACCTTTGCATCAAGGTTGCACACCCAGTTATTAAAAATGAATTCATCGCGACATGACTTTGTCTTCCCTTCGACATTCATGATCTTTTTTTAAAACCTGATTCTTAGAAAACAACTTTCACTCTCATTATTATATAGTTTATCATCATAACTTGAAATAAAAAATATTACTTTGAGCATCTTTTCAGAATACAAATTAGTAAATATAGTCACTAAGTTTTAGTTTTTTACATAATGTAACTTTTTTATAAATACATTTAGTTTTGATTTATGTGCAAGGGAATTTGTGTGTGCACGTTTAGTTTGATTTATGTGAAGTTTTTTTTTAAGGCGTTTTCATATTTTACAATCAATGAAATAGAAACGAAGATTAGAGTGTTGTTTTGGTTTTCAATGGGAAAGACCCTGTAACAATGTTTCATAATAACGGGAGGCCTAGCGGGTAGTGTTTGAAACAAATGAAAAAATTAAAACAAATAAGGGACATGAGAAGAATTTAATGACGTTTATTGAATGGACATATTGGGCAATTAATGATAAAGAGGTTCGAAGTGCCCGCCATCTTTAACAAGGACAGCAGTTAGGCGGTTCTCGAACCCAACCATACTCCATACTCCTTACCCATACCTTCCTCTTTCCTCCATACTCCTGCCATACTCCTTTTGTTTGGCCAATTCTTTTTGTGGAACTTCCCACAAAAGCTAAAAAAAGCTTCCCACAAAAAGAATTGGCCAAACAAAAGGAGTATGGCAGGAGTATGGAGGAAGGTATTTGTAAGGAGTATGGAGTATGGTTGGATTCGAGAACCGCCTAACTGCTGTCCTTGTTAAAGATGGCGGGCACTTCGAACCTCTTTATCATAAATTGCCCAATATGTCCATTCCATAAACGTCATTAAATTCTTCTCATGTCTCTTATTTGTTTTTATTTCTTCATTTGTTTCAAACTCTACCCGCTGGGCCACCCGGTATCAGGCCGTAAGTTAAGCAATTGTTTATTAGACGGATGAATTTTAAGGCCCGATTGGTAAGACGTTGGAATTTTGACCAAGATCCCTCGAATCGAATCTGGTCTTCCGTTTTGCTTTCTTATAAACTTTGTTTGTACAGTAAAAAGATTTACAAAAACTATCCCTAGTAGGTTAGGTTGAATTATAGTCGCAGTAGAGCTTTACGCGAGCTATTGGTGATGGGTGTCATAATTTAGAACCACAGTCAAGTGACGAGCCCTGCCCACACCTGAATGAGCACCCAATGTAATTCGTAAGAGTGATATCGAACGTTGCGTCGGGACTTCGGACCACATTTAACCTGCACTCCATCTACTTGTAACAATTTCTGTAAAGTAATTTAACAATAATGATTAGTTTAAATTAATTTTCATTTTCCGACAATATACAAACAAAACACATAGAAAATGTGTCAATAGAGTACTAAAGCATCTAATCCGAGAATAGATAAATTTATCACGCATTTTATCAGTTCATTTACATTTTCGTTTCGTTTTAGAACAATTGTTTTTTCATTGAATTGAGTTTAAATTCCACTAAATATTCGCTTCGTTCAAATAATAAATATTTCATATCTATTATTTCAATTAAAACAAATTATCTTATTATAGTTTTCAATCATAAGTATGAACAGATACATAATCAAAGTAAGTCGAATAATGTCGCACTTGAAATACGTATAGCCCGTTTATAACTCTAACGTGTCGTTAAAACGTACACATACGTCGCCAATGAAAAAAATATATAATTTAACACCAAAAGTCGAATTTGAAGAGAAAACATCCACTTTGATAATCTTCTATTGAAATCAATTCATTGATTATTGTTCAGTTAATATGCCCTTATATTCTAAAAAATAAATAAATTACCCTTTAAAATGTTTTTTATAAATGAAAAAAAGGAAAATGAGTTAGTTGAAAGCAAAAAAAAACTTTTTTTGCACTACAGATTATGCGACAACAAATTATTGTTTATTTTTTTATCAATTATGCGAGACAATTTAATAAAAAGGAAACCGTAAAACTGAATTTACATTTTTCACTAATACTGTATATAAAAAACAGAACTAAATAAAATGTAGAAAATCGAAAATATAAACTTTAAATCGATCAAGAGAAATTTTATTTATGTCGTTGTTTACCTATTCCATTTTTTAATACTTTTTTATTTCGGTTTGAGACGTTTTTTCTTTTTCATGTAATTCAATTTCAACTAGAGGTTACTCTAAATCAAGTAACATATGTTCATTTGTTCAACCTACAACAAATTATCTTATTATTAATAAGAATAAACTGATATACAATCAAAGTAAAATAGAAAATTATCGAATCTAAAATCCGCATGCCGTATTATATCAAATACATCTGTACAAATAAAGTTTGCTTTGAAATGATAATTCCCGTTAAACACTGTTGTCTAGACATTGATATAAGCGGCTTTATTGTGTCGATACACAACTTTATATAGGTTATGATATGTAATATACACACTCAATAAGGGATATATATTTTGACAATAAACAGACTTAGTTATTTGAAACATTTTAACTTTATTGCAGTTTGGTTCGTAGAAATTTCGAGTAGATTTACTTATATTAGTAGGATTCTTGAAATTTTATTAAATTTACTTCGAAATGTAATTATTGTTAGAGACTGTAAGAATTACAATGAATAATTATTGTAGTAATTATTGTTGTAATTAATGTGAATGTAAATATTGTAAGAATGTAATGTGAATTAAATAGTTGTAAGAAATGTAATGTGAATGTAAATATTGTTAATGTAATGTAATGTAATATTGTTAAGAAATGTAATTATTAAAAATAATGTAATGTACACGAATGTAATTATTGTTAGAGACTGTTAAGAATGTACAATGGAATAATTATTGTAATGTAATTATTGTTGTAATGTAATGTGAATGTAAATATTGTTAAGAAATGTAATTAATTAAAAAATAATGTATTATTGTACATGAAATTGTAATTATTGTTAGAGATCTGTTAAGTATATGTAAATGAATAATTATTGTAATGTAATTTATTGTATGTAATTGTAATGTGAATGTAAATATTGTTAAGAAGTACGTGTAATTATAGTGAAATGTACAAAATATATTGTTAATGTAATGTAATGTGAATGTAAATATTGTTAAGAAATGTATTAATTAAAATGTTTACACATTATATTGTTAGAGACTGTAAAATGTAATTATTGTAATGTAATTATTGTTGTAATGTAATGTGAATGTAAATATTGTTAAGAAATGTAATTAATTAAAAAATAATGTAATGTACACGAATGTAATTATTGTTAGAGACTGTTAAGAATGTACAATGGAATAAATATAGGTGCAAAAAATTGCTTTAGTTTTGAAAGACGCAAACTTTAGTTTTATAATGTTTTCTTATTAATATTCGCTATTTTCATTAGTTAAGATTTTATAATAAATTGAGAGAATTAGGTTAAATATTTTTGCTAAAGGGGAAGGCTTTTAAAATACAAGTATTGAATCTCGTAAAACAGTAAAATAGTTTAAAATGCCGAAATTATTCTCCCATAGAAAAGCTATATAACTGTAATTTACTTTGAACGTTTTTTTAAAAGTCAACAGCTGTTTGTGCCCAATTTTGTTCGAAACTTTAAAATGACAGTCACTTAATCGCAGTTTCAAGTAACGAAGTAGAATTGAAGAGCTTAGTGGAAGAACGTGCTAAGTGACAAAAAGGTGAAAACGAGAAAATTAGCTTTAAAGTTTTTCGTTCGCACTTAGATACGTTAAAAACGGCACTTGCAAACCATAAAAAATGTGCTAAACTTAAAGTTTATGAAAAAGTGGAAACTTGTTATTGTTAAAGAAGTTAGTAATATGTTCATTGACACAAAAATCTCAAATTTTTCAAAAATGTCACTTAGCACGTTCTTCCACTAAGCTCTTCAATTGGCAGTGTTAACCTCTGTACTCCCGAAAACAAAACTACGCATATATGCGTTTTTGAAGAGATGACTATCTCTACATTGTACTAAAGTGCAAAAAATAATAATATGTCGCTCTATTTTGGGATTTTATATGGGAAAGACTGCACTTTTCATCTTGAAAATCGGTCAATGCAGGTCTCTAAATCTACGAATTCGTTTCAAAACTTTAAGGTGATGGACTGGTAGGCATTCGGTTCGTATTTAGAGAAAATTGTACGTATTGTTGTTATTAAATTGTACAATTGAAGCAAATATGAATTGAATAAATATTCAAAGTGGCTATATTGTCTTTTTGGTGTAAAATTGAACCAATATTCTGTTTAGTTCGCCGGATATCGTGTTTTTTAATTTATCATATAAAAAATACAATTCATCAATAAAAATGCGAAATTAGGCCAATGTCTTCTTTAAATTAGCATAATCTCGTATTTGTGTCTAAACTTTTGCATCATACAAATTTTTATTTAATGAAAAAAAATTTTGTATAGCAAATCAAACAATTATGTTTCAATTATAGCATTTCAAAATACTTTTTTTTAATATGTTTAGGAGGTTTTTGTAACTCTACTACCACAATTCTAAATTTTACAGCTAAATGAAGTTATTGTCTAAACTTTTGCATCGCAGTGTATAAATATAGTTTTCAAACACTTAAATGTATTTAGAAGTATGTTTTGCAAGCAATTTTGAAATAATTAGCTTTTACATTTGTCAAGAGTCACGTCAATTTAGTGGAATTTGAGAGGTAATAATACATATTTTTTAGTGTGCTATGAACAAACAAGCTCTGTCACTTTTACGTGATAAGAAGTCCATTTAAATTTTTGCTTTAATCCAAAATGAATTAACCAGTGAAAACAAAATCATCAAACTTAGATCGAAGTTTGAATGCATTGGAGGAAAATTACGAATTTTGTAAAACTTCAAAGTAGCGTTAAAGTTAACTCCAAAGAGTTCTATAGTAGGGTGGAGACTGAACCTGGCAACAGCACCATGGACCAACACGGAGACAATATAGGGTGGCATGTGGGTCCCGATGGCCGAGTGGTTTGGATCGCAGGCCATAACGCTAGCAGTCCGCGCTCTGTAACAAGTGCGGGTTCGATTCCCGCCTTTGCCCTGGGTGTACTTCCATTCTCAGTATCAAAATTATAAATTAACTAGCACTTTTGACACTCTATTCGGGCTCCATAGTGAGCCATGGCTGCCGATGGCAGCTCAGTACGAGTCGTTCCTCCACCCTACTATAGAACTCTTTGGTTAACTCTTAGTTAGTAACCTATAATAATGATAACACACTTCAGGTTCCTGAACATCTAAGCACGCACGTTTTATAGACGCATTTGTCAGTTGAGGACGAAAATGATGGATTATAAAAAAATAAACATAAAAATTTGAGCCAAGCCTTACTTGAAGGTATTTTTTAAAACTAACAACTATGTTTCATTCGATGCCTTTTCCAACAACTAACCAATGGCCCAAAAGTTCAGTTCACTTCCTACAACTTTTCTACGAAACAAAAATAAAAATTCAAGAGTATTAAAATATTTTTATCTAATGACATCCCCTCGAGTAATCAATCATAATAGTTTCCCCATGATCTTCTACAGGGTGAGGCAAATAAAACCGGCCCCGGTCTAGAGATAGGAATACGTTGAAATGCTTGGCGAGAAAAACTCTTGAAGCCGCGCTTTCAAGTGGAAATAAAAGATTATTCAAGCGTGCAATGGTTTCACTTGACAAACCTGTTTTTGCATTGGTTGGATTGGATTGGATTAGCATCACATTAGAGCTACTCATGCTGAAAAGAGTACTAGGCAACGATCAGTTACGAAATGGCGTCAGCCAGGATCTGCTGTCAACAAGTTAAAAAAAACATTCTGAAACGGGTCTGAACACCAGATTCTGGGTTTTGCAATCAATTTAGAATGTTTTGCATTAACAAAAACAAAAAGGTCCGATTCTTTACGATAAATTACAACCGAAATAATCACTAGTGGGAACTTTTTTGATCAGCTCTACAAACCTTGTTTATATTTCATTTCAACTAGCTTTTCCAACCATAGCGTAGTTGCCGGCAAATAAGTCGCCAAGCGTTTGTTTGGGCTTAATATTGAAGCGATCAATTGCTTCATGTTAGCAAACATGTTTTTGTATTGGTTTTTGACTTGGAAACATTTCTGTCGTATTCTTATCTCCACGTTGGGGCCGGTTTTATTTGCTTCACCCTGTATATACCAACCGACTAATACGATCCAACATTAAACTAGCCCCTACCTAATCATTACCGTATTTCGAAGAACCAGCTAACAAAAGCTAGAAACGCCACCTTTCCAAGAAAGGTTCAAACATGCAAATTACGCTATCCGTCACTTACCGAAAAGAAGCAAGAAAAAGCATGTGATGTAAACCGGGGTGCTGCGTCTGTTTGTTATAGTTGTTACTGCAAGTTTTTTTTAACTCCCTTAAGGATAGAATAATTTTCTAGAAAACCGTTATAAATTTTTGTTTTTATCCCTAAACATTATATAAAAATATGTGTATGAACAATATACAGTTGATTAGAATAAATTTCATTTATTTTTTAGCTTGAATTTTTTTAAAGATAATCTTATTGGAGTTTTAGTTGTTTTAAATTAGTTTCTTAAGGGGGAATGGGCGCGCTGGACCGGGGGTCTTCAAAGCAAAGTGCATCTGTGTTAATCCTATGGCGAAAAAAATATTTTCTTATCCACATTTCTCCGGCTGTATTGAATATTTTTGCAAGCGGATTTTTTTGTGTGATAAATGTAGCTGATTTACAGGTCCCGACCTTCCCACTTTTTGAAATGGGTTCGAATATTTTTTTTAATTTTCAATAAATAATTTTACACAAAATATTCGAAGCAATTTCAAAAAGTGGGAAGATAGAGACCTGTAAGTTATCTACATTTATTATTTAAAAAAAACGTTTGTAAAAATTTTCAATACAGCCGGAGAAATGCGGCAGAGAAAATAGTTTTTTCGCCATTGGATTAACACTGATGCACTTGAGTTTGGAGACCCGCGGTCCAGCGCGCTCATTCCCCCTTAAAAGATTCTTCCAAACAAAATCCCGAATTTTCATTCTAATGCAAAACACAACAAGATCAGTATTTCAAGTAGTGTCAATAGTTTTGTTTTAGCATTTTTTAAGGGTACAAAAATAAATTAAATCACAGCAACTAACAAGTTGATGAATTAATTAAAAGTAATCACCAACAGATTAATTGTTACACATATAAAAATTTCTTGGAAGATTCCACCGGAATTTTGGAACTTTCTAGCTGCCATCACTTTTTAAAAGCTTTGATTTACACTTTTGCGGTTCGTCAAAGCTATGGTTTTACTACAAAATTAGTAAATCCACACTACAAATAGTGGTGACGGCTAGAAAGTTCCGCGATTCAACGTAACAAATAATCAAGTATTTAACGGTAAATGGTAAATGTTTAGTAACTAATGAGTATTTAAAGGTAATGATAAATGTATAGAAACTAATGAGTATTTAACGGTAAATGTAAATGGATAAATGTATAGTAACTAATGAGTATTTAACGGTAAATGCTAAATGTATAGTAACTAATGAGTATCTAACGGTAAATGGTAAATGTATAGTAACTATAATGAGTATTTAACGGTAAATTGTAAATGTATAGTAACTAATGAGTATTTAACGGTAAATGGGAAATGTACAGTAACTAATGAGTATTTAACGGTAAATGGTAAATGTATAGTAACTAATGAGTATTTAACGGTAAATGGTAAATGTATAGTTAACTAATGAGTATTTAACGGTAATTAATGTAAGTAACTAATGGTTTAACGAATGGTATGATAGTAACTAATGAGTATTTAACGGTAAATGGTAAATGTATAGTAACTAATGAGTATTTAACGGTAATGTAATGTAGTCTAATATATTACGAATGTAATATGTAACTAATGAGAATTAAATGGTAAATGTATAGTAACTAATGAGTATTTAACGGTAAATGGTAAATGTATAGTAACTAATGAGTATTTAACGGTAAATGGTAATCCATTAATCCATTGACATTTCAGCCCAACTCCAGAACGTCTTGTAGAAAGTTTAAAACTTCATAATCTAAATACATTTTTAACCACTAAACAGTTATTTTTTAAAATCATTTTAAGTCTACGAGGGTTGTTTCACACCAGGCAATGACAACAGCTCCAACGAGTTCTTGATGTTGTTGTTGCCTGAAATTACCTTTGCTTAAGTATTCGAAAATGAGTTCTTTAAGAATATTTTACTTTTTTTAAATGCAAAATTCTTGTTGTGCTGTTGGTTTTTCAAAACATTTGTTAAAGAAAGCTGGCATAAAAAGAGGCCATTTTGTGAGTAAAATCTTAGCAACCAATGAAATCGCAGTAAATAGAAAAACGAAAACAAGAGCGTTATGTTATCTGAAACATTACCCTTACAATTGTTTCAAATTGAGATTGCAACAGCTTGTCCTTGGTCTGTGATCTTAACCTTGGAAATGGAGCACCTTGGGAACCATGTATTAAACGGATGTGTAGAAACGTAAGAGAAATAATAAAGGCTGCCGCAATTAGTTATGTTCTCTGCTTAAGAAAAGATTGAAAATTTGTACAATTTATTTGTGAATTATAATAGTTATAACATCCTTACAGTTTGAAATAAGATTTAGATTTTGTTTTGTGTAATTAGCGTGTTGTGTAATTTACGAATTTTGTGCAATTAGCGCGTTTTGTGCAATTTAGCGCGTTTTGTGCAATTTAGTGCGTTTTTTGCAATTTAGCGCGTTTTGTGCAATTAGCGCATTTTACGCAATTAACGCGTTTTGGGCTTCTGGTCTATATTGGTGTTGGGCTTCGGATGGGCTTCGTAATTTTATATGGTCAAGTGACAAGACAGCCCATCCAACATATATTATAGATCGCTGATAGTTAAAATAATTTTAAATCGAAAAGCCATATTTGTCTGATATGTCACTTTTCCGACCCACACTACACCGACTCCGAGAAACAAGCAACACATGTAACTTTCGCGAGTGGGGTGCCATCCCATTAGTTGATTAGTGTTTAAATCGTTCAATTATTCCGGTTTAGAACTCGCCACGTAAGAATGGTTCGGCAAATGGAAAATTTATTCCGCTAAATTTCACTAAGTGGACCGGAATTAAGATATTTTTAAGTGGATGTTTTATGGGCCGACGCGTGTTTGCCCGAATGTCACCTTAGGGAAAGAGGTAGATCAATTTGAAAGGAGTTGGCTGCGTGGAGGATCTTTTAAGTAACGAGTTGATCTGAATGGGAAACTTGTTGGTTTTAAATGGAGGGTTCAGAATACGGTGAACCAAGTCCATAAAAAGCTTATTTGTTATACAGAGGTTAGAAGCTTTATAATAAAATTGCATCTTAACATTTTTTTAAAAAAAATTTAGCTGCCTAGCGGATATTATCTGAACTAGGACTATTTCATTGTTGCACTGAAATTTTACTTAGTGCATGCAATTTTGCTGCTAACTCGAAACGTGGACTTGGTTTACTTGTATTCTGAACCCTCCAAATGCAATAGGGAGTTGATACCTCGCTTTAGGTGGTGAAGCTAATTTTTTCCCAACAGAGTTAGCATTAAAAGCATTGTAATTTTTATACGTAAGATTAGATATAAAATGTTTAAAATAACAGGGGTTCAATACTAATTTTGGGCTGTGGGGAGTCTAATGGTCAGCGTCTCGGTCTCGAGATCGGAAAGTCCCGCGATCGAGTCCCGGTACCACTGAAGACCCACCGAGTATATGCGGAGTACGTGCTCGTTAAATCTGTTGGGTCCGAAAGTCCTGTGGTCGGTCATTGCGCAGTTTACCACGGGTACATGTCCCTGTAGACTATTTCCCTCCTCTTCAGGGACATGTCTAAATAATGGAGGTGGCGATAGATGACAGTATCTGTCTTGTTTATGTGTGTATGTCCTTCTTGACGAAGGTTTATAAGCGGGTCTCTGTGACCAAGCACACAAGCCTGAAAATATGTCTACCAACCAACCATCAATACTTATTTATATATTTTAAATGTTGGTCTTTCCAAAGACATTCATATCCACTGAGAACTGTTTAAATTTATGATATTTTAACTGAAAGTGCTGCTGTGGACTTTGTTCATTTTTACACCGAAAAGCAAACTTTCATGGGATGGATTTCAATTTATGGAAATGTTCAACATCGTCATATGTTCAAAAGTGTGTGTGGAAATTTTATTCCGCGAACTTAATTTAAATGCTATTTTATATAAGTATACAATGAACACATTTCTTGTTTTCCTGCAGTACAAATCTGCCTGTTGAGAGTAGTTTTTGATGAAATGAGCACTGGGTTTAAAAAAATACTATTTTGTATTTCCCAGTACGAAAAATCAATTCAAGTAAATGCCGGGATATTTTGGAAGTTTGGTATACTAAATTATAATTTTATGGAATACGAAATCATAGATATTACTAATTCTCCATATATCGAAAGTTGAAATAGAAATATCGCACTATTTAATATAGCATTAATTATTCGTGGGGTAAACCTTTTTATAAGGATGTTTAATTACGTGTGTCTTCACACGTCCACTCTTACGTTCTTAGAGAAAAACAAAAAATATACTACATGAAGCAACATTTAAATTCCTAAGAATCACACAATTAAAGTATATATATTTTTTCCCATTTTCTTTTTTTTTTATTAGCTTACTTTCTTTTTTTTATTTGAAAGAATTAAGAAATGGAAAATGATATTGACATTGGAGCGATACGTCCGTCCGACCTTCTGTCTTGCTATACTCCCTTTGTGTTCTAACCATCCAATTTAAAAAATTCTTTCTTTTGTTAGTTAATTATCTTTGACACTTTTTGTTCATCTGTTTGGATTCTTTTCCGTCTGTCCGTCTTTCTGTCCTGTGGCGATCTGTTTTAACTACATTCTTAAAAGTTCGATTTTAAAAATTCTTTTTTTTTTTGTTAGAAATGTATGAAATTAGATGCTTATCCTTTATTTTTTTTGTCTATCTGTCTATCCGAACCGTAAGATCTTCAACAAGTATTAAAGTTAAAAGAGTAGGCTATCCTAATTTATTTACAACTTTTTGTTAAATAACTTTTAAATTTAAAATATGGGTATCATCAGATGCATGAAATACACAATTTAAAGAAATAATCGAATATTTCACTATATGATACATGTTTCAAATGAAATGTTATTGAAATTAAATTTATAGGATTATTCACAACAGCTTTTTTGAATAAAAATTTTACAAAGTGTTAATGGTATCATGTACAATCTGCGTATTATCACAAACCCTTCTGGCGTCTCAAAGATACAAAATAATTGGCAAGAAATTTAAGAAGACTAATATCTTATTTAACCACTTTATGTCAAACTAAAAACTAAAAAAAACTACACTTTGCAGATGGTTTAAGCTGTTTAACGTTCCTCCTTTCATTAGAATGTTTTCGTTACAATCTAACTCAAATTAATGAATCTAAATTACTAGTCGAAGCTATACGTAATGCAATGATTACTGCTTTGAATCGTTTAGGGTTTGTTTTTAAATTATTAGCCTTTCGGAAATAAAAATAGTAAATCCACAAATCATTAAGTAAACGGGTTTCACCTGCTCCAGCGCGTCATTTTTTTGTTATTGATTGAGGGTTAAAAAAAAGTTAACTTTTTGATTTTTTAAAACCAGACGGTTGGGTCGCAATATAAAGCGTATTTTTGATTAGTACGGCTTGCGTACGACTAATGATAGGTAAAACTTTTTCGTATTTTTTTAATCATTACTTTTCACGATTGTTCTATACATCATTAGCTTGCCTACTCTATTAGCTTACTTATGCATGTTTTGCAATTCTCTTGATATCAATATTTATGAAAATATAGCTAATAATCTGAAATCGGGTACATTGAATCAGTCACGGAGCACATTGGATCACATTAGGTTGGTTGGTAGACATATATATTCAGGTTTGTGTGCTTGGTCAGATACCCGCTTATAAACCTTCGTCAAGTAAGACAGACACAACAGACAACACACACACACATAAGTGGATCCATCTAATTTTTAGAGACAGAGGCCAACTAGAGGATCCCCAGAATTGGCTTGTCACCCCCAGAGGTATTGATTTGGTATGGGAACTTGGAGGACTTTCGGACCCAACAGATTTAACGAGCACGTACTCCGCATATACTCGACAAACACAAACATCCATGCCTTACCGGGATTCGAACCCGAACCCAGAGTCTCCAAAGGCTAGCGCCCTAACCGTTGCGACGCCGGGTCGGCATCACATTAGGAATTATACAGGGTGGCCCAAAAGTAGCCTAAAAGTTAGTTAGGTATACAGTTATTTATACAGAAACAGTTATTTTAATAGAGGTTAAGTTTAGTTTGGTTGAATTATCGTAGTACTAGAGCTACAGGGGAGTTATTGGCGACAGGCATTGTAATTAAGAACTATAGTCAAAAGTGACAGATTTATTTACATCAGCACAAATAATATTATAAGATATATGGCAGGTGACGGGATTCGAAGTTACGTCCTCTGGTGACATTTGCATATTTCTAGAGCATCCAACAAATAAACGGGGCCGGGATAGCCTGGTCGGTAAGGTCTAATAAACCGAAGATATCTCGAAACTAAACCAATCGAAGTCCACGAATTGCTACTCTTTGGATAAGATACGCTGTAGTACGACTTTATTTTAGCCAACCAACAAAACTAAGCACGACTATGTCAGATACCTGTTCTAAATAGCCCAAAGTTCTTACCAATGGTACAACATTAACTGTTAGGCTACTGTTGGGCCACCCTGTACTACAATTTACAAAAAACGAAGTTTATTTGATACCTTCAAGGACCTTATTGTGATAACAAATGATTTGCATATCAAGACCATAAATAGGTTACTAATTATCAATTAATTAATAAATACGAATTTATTTACAGAGATTTATAATATTTAATAAATGGGGTATTAATGACATGTCAGTAACAATAAATTAAGATAAATGTTTTTAAATGAAACTCATTCTAATTTTTATTTAATCTATAGCTTTTTTTTATATTAACAACAATTAGATAAATGAATAGTTCCTTCCAGTTTACTCTAGCTACTTACACACAATGGACAAGTTGCATGAAACGCGAAATTCATAATATATGTGTTTTTCTGGTACATTAGAAGCTGCATATTCCGAATGTAAGATTAAATATTCACAAATATGTTTAATTTTAACAAAAAATGCATTTGAAATTTGCCGAAAATGTACGTCACTGAAAACAGCTCAACGTCAACTGTTATGTTTTTGGCGATGTTTCGATCTATGCTGTAATACACTTTATAAAATAGTAAACCTTACAATTTCTGCGAAACCTCGTTAAAAGAAGAAGACAATATTATTTGTAACCTGTTCATATCAAGGAAGTTAAACATCTTGTTCCAAGTTTGGTTGTTAGTTAAAATACACACACTAGAGCGCGTATGAGCTATTGCAGAACTATTGACTGTTGGATCTGATCGGAATAGTCGAGTGAAATCGTTCAACGTTTGAAGAAATTAACTGGAATGAACATGACATGTTTCTGTAAAATAGCATAACTTTTTTAAGAGTTTGATAAGGATGAAAGCACGTTTCACAGTTTCAAAAGCGATACACTGAAACGTGATACGAAATAACACGCCAAGAACAAAAAAAAAAGCCAACCGTGACGTCATCTGTTATGCTAAGAGAGGTTAAACAGGAGTGACGCATCATTAACTTTAAAAATGAATTTAAAAATAAATACATCTTTAAAACCAGAAGTACTTGAGTTTTAGAGGTTTTTTAATATGCTTAATCTAATAAATATGTTTGTGGAAAACGCTGTAATTGTCCATTGAGAAATAAGGAACAAATATCATATTCGCCAAAAGAGCCGTCTCACAGTGGGGTAGTTTCCCAATTTCTTGGTCAAAAATGTTTTTTGAATAGAATTTGTATTTAAAAAGCTTTTTAACTTTCGACACAAAGTTTTGCAATATAGTAAATTTAAAACAATTTTTTTTGTCTATAGCCTGTATTTTGAGTTTATCCTGTCTGTCAAGACTGTTACATACATAAATCCCGACAAGCCAGAACTCCAACAGCTGAAACCCGACAGAACAGAATGCCGACAAGGAAATAATACCGACAGGGTCGAAATATCGACAGGGTCGAAATATCGACAGGGTCGAAATACCGACAGGGTCGAAATCCCGACAAATGAATGAATTAATGCCGTTATGCTTAAGTTAATTCATATTTTTTGCATTACACTGTAAAAAAGAACCTGTAAAATGATAAGCATTTGCCCTTCAATTTTTATGGGCAACAGCCTTATTTGATGGAAAACGCTCTGACCCCCTAAATAAACGGCCTTATCCCTTAGACTGTCAGAAAATTAGAGCGATTCCCGTATTTTTACAGTTTTAGCTCATCTATTAGCTATAAGAAATGATGGGCATGAGAGTTTTTCTTAACGGGGTGTAACTGGAATCTCTGGTGCCGTTCCCTGCGCGTTATTTATCAGGGACTTATTTTTACAGTGTATGGAGGGTTCTAAATACAAAAGAACCAAGTACACTTTTTTGTCATTTTCAAGTTAGCAGTGCAATAGGGTACTTGACTAAAACTTTTTTATTGGCTTAAAATATTCTTATGCCAAAAATATTAGACCCGTATTTTTTCTTTTTTTCAAATACCCCATAAAAAGGGGGGGGGAAATGAATATTAAAATTAGGACGAAAAATCAAAGGAGGCCAGGGATTTTTTTTTTTAACAGTGTAGTATTTTTGCAATTTTTACTGTCGGGTTTATGGCCTGTCGGGTTTTGGGGCTGTCGTTTCTTCGATCTCCCGTGAAAATAGCGGGATTAGGTTGCTGGTTTTCCCTAGAAACACTTTTTGTAATTTCAAGCTAAAAACGAATAAAATATTCAAAATGAATACATATTGTTCAATGTTCCCATACACATTTTTATATAATTTTCAGGGATAAAAAAATAGACACGTTTAAAACCGCTTACTTGCAAATTATCCGATGATAAGCGGTTAAAATTAAACATTAATTTCAAACATTTATGAAGAAAATTTACTAAGTACACAAATAGCATAATCTAATTAACATTGGCGATATTACTATGTTTAGCTGTTTATTAAAATTCCAAGAAATCCCTTGATGATTCAATTTAGAAGAAACATCACTTATTCCCATTCTGAATATCATTGTCCACGCATAACAGTGCAAATTCCATAATGAAAGACCATTAGCGGAGAACAAACGTTGTGCGGTTAGTGTGATTAATGGTGTTTTTATTACAATGAAGCGCCGCGGCGCACGTTCTGTCTCCCCCATGACTCGCATTGTTGCAACAATGTTATAGCTCCCGGTTGAGGGTTGCGGAAACGTTTTAAGAAGCCGAACGTGTGCCGGGATTGAGATATAAGTAATTGTTTTAATACTCCCTTGGAATAAAAGCGTGTTTTAAGTGAAGAATAAGTTGAAATTAAGATATATGTAAAATAAGTTGACAGGGAAACTTCGGAGTAATTAAAGATCTTTTATTGAGTTATTCATCAGGAGAAGGTTGATTTGACGTCTGCAGTCGACGAGAGAGTGTGATCGAATGCTCACAAAAATGGCAAAAAATCTCGAACTCTGCTTCACTGACCAATCACAGTATGAGAAAGTTGAAAGATCAACTTAAAAATGTGATGACTAAACAGTTTCTGTGGGAACGATTGATCTAGGCAACTGTTTGTCGCCGACAGGGTGTGGTTGGGATGTTAAAGTACTAAGTGAGATTAAGGATATATGAAAAAGATAATTTAAGTTATTAAGTTTAATTGGGGTATAAAATATAAGATTTTGAGGGGGTTAAGTTATAATATGTCATATATTTAATACGTTCTTTTTTGTTTTCGGTTCGATGTAAGTATTCCGTTTTTATAATATTTCATTAAACAAAAAAAATTCAAGTGAGTGAACGGGTTTTTTTTAGTTTTTAAATTCAATGGTACGTTCTATTCTATCTTCCCCGTGATTTACATTGTTCCAACAATGTAGCGCGCGCCCTGTTGCGGGAAAGCTTTAAGGGAGTCGGATGGTTCTATCTCGCCCATGTTAATTTTACTAACTTCGGGAACATTTTTCTCAGGAACTATATGAGATATCATTAGATTTTTTTAAAGTTTGTTCCTTACATATAGCTCTTTGATTTAAACTGAGGATATTTCACAGTATAAAAAATACTTTTACAGTGTTTTTTTTTAAATATGTATTTTAAAAAATCAGTTTAAAGTTATATAACTTTTTTTCATAAGAGATATTTAAAATTCCTCAGTTTAAATCAAAGAGCTATTAATGGAGAAGAAATAATAAAACAAAACATGTTGATATCTTTTATAGTTCCTGAGAAAAATGTTCCTAACTGTTGAAAATCCTTATATTTCAGGGAACGCAGAAGAAAAATAAGGTATAGGTAAAAACTTATGCAGAGTATCTGAAAAATGCTTATAAAAAGTCCCCTTAAGAAGTCACGGGTGTGACGTGTTTGAGATATTAGCAACGTAATAGTTTTCGGATTCAGTTTGAATAGAAGACTTTTTTTAAGTGAAGAAAAACGAAAATTTCACATGCATTTAACTTGTGTTTCTTTATAATATTCGATGTAAGTATTCCGTTTTTATAATTCTTCATAAACCGATAAAAATCTCAAGTGAAATAACATTTTGTATTTAATTTATATTAATTCAATGGCGCTCGTCCTATCTCATTGTTGCAACAATGTTGCGCCAATAGGGTACTTGACTGTATCGCTAAAATACCTTCCAATATTAAATTAATTATAGTTTGAACCCAAACATAACAAACGTATATAGTTTTTTGCAAAATAAATCTTTAAATAATTCATAAAAATCATTTTAAAATGGCTTTCAAAACAAAATGTCTGAAGGGTAAACTTGTTTCCACTGCCATGAATTTAAGAAAAATTCATTGAAAATTTAATTTCTTTAATTTTTTTTATATATTTCTGTAGCAGATGCTTATAAATAGTTAATCCATACTTAAAATTTTAAAATTAAGTAAAATTGTTTTAAAAAAATCTTGTGTGTTGTTGGGAAACATGAGTCAGGTGTCAGGTTTATACATCTGTTTCAATCAGAGAATTAAAATAGTTACGAAAGTTTCCAAGAATATAAAATTCAATCCAAGTTAGTTTTAAAAGGGAAATTTCCGTCTACATTTATAACTGGAAAGCTACGAGCTTCAAACTATTCTGCATGCCTCCAGGATGCAAAAGCATGCAAAAGTCCGAACCAAAATAACTATTACATTCGCTCCGTTGACAGAGGCAACGAGAGCGGCGCCTGACTAGAAAGGTCTATTTTAGCATCTTCAACAATGAGTTAAAATCTATGATTAGCATCTCCTACGCCTGCTACAAAAATCTGGCTGAGGACGGTGAAGAAACAACGAAAAAAATTGCAACGTGTTAGGATAAAAAAAATTAAAGAGGGCAGTTTGCTCGAAATTGGAATAAAATTGATTTAAATTAAAAATATTATTTATACCAAAATCCTCTGATGTTTGGCAAATTATCTGTTGGAAATTACAATTGAGTAGAGAGCATATTGTCTATACACTCTTAAAACAAACGAGAGGTTTTAACTATCTGAGTTAATTTCCACTCCTTTCCGGTGCCGAAAATGCAATTCCCCTATAGGAGTGGATTTCACTCTTTTGTTTTAAGAGTGTATAGTGCAACGTTCAGAAATACTTTATGTTTGAATCGTAGAGAAATTTTATTTATATCTGAATGTTTGACAAATTATCTGTTGCAAAATATAAAAACGCGTAAATTGCAAAATGTATCTTGTGTAGCACATTGTGGTGAAATACTATTACCTTAAAAACAAAGATTAAACTTTCTGTAATTAAATCCATGGTTAAAGTTTATCACGTTTCATTTCCAGTAGAATATTTATATTTAAGACGTTGTTTAACCCTTTCAGTCCCAACGACAATTTGGCATCATCATTTAAAAAAAAAATTCTGATCGTCTATAGCCATTTATGATATCAAAAAGCACATCATTCGATTCTTCAAACTTTTTCCATTAGAAATTATTTTTTATTAATCCCAATAGATGTCAGTCTTATTATTTTTTTTTAATTATGATCAGAAACATGATGATGCCAAATAGCATCACAGGGACTGAAATCGTTAAGAGCCGAAAATGTACCACTGAAAGAACTTTTTAAGTTATGTAACTGATCCGAAAGAAAGTTTAAATGTCAAAACTTTCTCCAGACTGAAACCATTTATAAAAGTCATTCACCATACACTACCCCCATTCCCCATGAACATCAAAATTATAACTAATAAAACCCTTTCTCCAGACGGGGTTCCCTAGAAATCAATATCAAGGAAAGAGTTCATTGAAACGCTTTACAGTGATGAATGTCTTGGGTTCCGTCCAGCGACTTAGATCGAAAAGGCAGTGAAAATAACTTGATAAATCAGGGGACTTTAGTTAGAGTAAAGTGCGTACTTGGCAAACCTTAAAGTGACCAACATAGAAACAAAAGTCACGTGACATTTCCCGAGAAATTTCGCAAAATTATAAACAATCACACTGATTTCGATTTTCGAGTCTGTAAAATGAACGTAGCAATGTTGTTTTTTTCGCAATATAATATGCGTATCAAAAATATACGTAGCGGAATTATTACAAAAGTAGCTTTTAATTATAATTTCATTTCAGTATTATCTAGCTTTGGTCAAATAGCAGCGATAAGATGCCAATAATAGCAAACTTTCGTTCAAAATTGGCGATTTATTTTAACCCCCTCCTCATCCGGCCTTTTCACTATTAGCGGGTAATTGTGTTTATATCGTTGGTAGAAAGAACTTTTATTTTCTATACCTTTTTCTGTACAGTATTTACGAAGAAGAAAGATTCTTTTTTTGCGTCCTTCTGAAACACAATGGTAAGTTCTTACCAAAATCACCAATCTTTTAAAAAAAAAAAAAAAAAAAAGCTGAGAAGTTTCGGTGGAAGTGAGAAACAAAACGGCAGCTTTGTTCTTTTTGGAACATCTTGTTTTGTAAGGATGGATGTCCAGATGCTGAAAAGAAAGAAACTGTTGTTGATTGTGGTGTAGTTTTCTAACAATCGTGTTGAAAACCAAAAGTGTGAAACAATTGCTAAATGTTGAACATTTATCAATGTTATTGTCAGTTTGAAGACTTGTAACCTGATGCGATGTGTTTGTTGGTTTTTGGTTAGACTAGGTTGAAATATCGTCGCACTAGAGCTTCACGGGGGATATTATTGAAATGCGTCGGAATTTAGAAAAACAGTCAAGTGACGAGCTGACACCTGAGTAGACATCCAAAGTAACTTTTAGAAGCGATATCGTACGCAGCGTCGGACGCATATCCAATGTACACCTCTCCCTACACACGGGGTATTTATTATTCGTTGGCTAGACGTTGGCGTTTTGGCTGCACAGACGTTTTTGTTGATGTAATACTGCTAAGTAAATGCAACTTCAATATTAATACACTATAGTTTCGGCTCAATATTGTAGTTTTAAGGGGATACGGTACCCAAAATATTACTTCTAGAAATAATAACATAAACTTGTAAATTAGCGTTTTTATATAATGTTCACTCTAAATAAACATTTTCTAGCAATAAAAACATATTTACAAGTAGTTTTTCATTTATTTTTAAAAAAGTCAAAATTTAACTTTTTTAAAACGCTACTCCTCTTTCAATTTTGAAAATAACTCCACCAAACTTTTATAGTTTGGTTTTAGAACTATTTGTTCAAGAACTGTGCTTGGATTTTAAAATGTAAGCTACAGTTGAAAAATAACATGTATTTATACTGAAAATCACAAAAAAATTACAAATTATTGAATTCAACATTTTTAAAAAAGAACAACTATTCATAGTAGACCTTATTCCATGCACAATTTTGTGTACCATATATATAAGAACACAGGTTAAAAATTTTAAAAGCCTAGCTTAATTAGAAAAAAACGCCTTATTTATTAAACACATAAGGGATTTATTAAACACAAGAATTGAAAAACGCGAAACCGAGAAAAAAGGTTGGAAGCAGACGAAATACGTATTCAAACTTATAGGAATGACTCCAGAAAATATATAATAATTTTTTTTCTACAAAAGATATCATTATGAAACTTTCAGTAAATGTTCAGAAAAAATATTGAAAATAATAAGAAGTAAAAACTGAAAAATCGATATTTTGACCAATTTTTGGGTACCGTATCCCCTTAAATAATTACAAATGGGTTGAGATTTTTCAGTTACACTAAAAACATTGAGCATTGTTTTAACTTCCCACTCTTATCAATTCATCTAAAGCACGTAAAGGTCGTCTAACAAGCCACAAGACCAAACATTTGGTTTGGAAAAAAAAGTTATACATTCAATACTTAAACAAGAAGTTCATAAAGAACTAAAATAGCCTACTTTCCTGTTACTTAAATACTTACTGAAGTTCTAATCGGGAAAAAAACTAGGTTCCTAAAGTAAATATCATCAACAGACGTTTCTACACTAGATTTATACACATTAGAAAAAAAATCGAAACACAGCACCCAGCTATAATTTAAACAAACTTCTAAAAGCCAAAATCAACTATTTTCCATAATATTCTTTCCCAAATTAATTAAATATTATTTATCGTCTGCTCGTGATTTATTTGTAGTTCGAAGAATAATTAAATATTTATTGATAACAAAAGTAATGAAACTACTCCGAACTGCATTAAAAAATAAGAAATGTAAATTAAAACTAAGCATAATTGCATGCAAAAGTATGTCTTGCCGCTTTCTTGGTAGATAATTAATGAATAATCAAAGAATCAAATTGTGCTACATTTTATGACGTCATTCCAAACTGATTCATGAAAATATTATTTTGCTTCAAATATGTTTAAATAAATAAAGTTTCTCATGCCATTGTTGATTTGGCAACAGTGATTTAAATGACTCAAAATTGAATTTCAATGCTAATTCAATGGGAAATTCGCCGAAAGATAGTAGATTTATGTCCGTCCGGACGTACAGACAGACGGACAAAAAGTATGAAAGTTGGGTATCTGAGGTCATAGCTTTCTAACAATTTTTTTTTAAGATCCGATGGATAGAACCGATTTTGGAAGGGGGGTACGGACAGACAGACAGACGGAAAGACAGACAGACATACGAACAGACAGACAGATGGACATCAACCGCATTTCAATACCTACAGTGATTTAAATGACTCAAAATTGAATTTCAATGCTAATTCAATGGGAAATTCGCCGAAAGATAGTAGATTTATGTCCGTCCGGACGTACAGACAGACGGACAAAAAATATGAAAGTTGGGTATCTAAGGTCATAGCTTTCTAACAAAAAAAGAATTTTTAAGATCCGATGGATAGAACCGATTTTGGAAGGGGGGTACGGACAGACAGACAGACGGACATCGACCGCATGTCAATACCTACTTTTTCATTTTTTTAATTCTTTCGAATTAAAAAAAGAAAAGTAGGCTAAAAAATTAGTTGCTTACATAATAGGGTATTTGACTAAAAAAAAATTTATTGGCTTAAAATATTCTTATGCTAAAAATATTAGACCCGTATTTTTTTTTCAAATACCCCATAAAAAGGGAGAAAAATGAATTTTAAAATTAGGACGAAAAGTTACGCCCGAAACCACTTTGTGGCTGTCACGTGGTATCTATGGCGTCACTATTAACTATAAACAAAGTTTGAAACACCATTTTGGAATCTTCTTTAAACAAATTTGAACAATCCGCTTCTGTAAAACCTTTTTCCAATATCTATATAATTCTTATTTTAATCGTAAATTAGATCAAATCCAGTTTAATTGCAAGCAAAAAAGCATCACGCCGGTTTGTTTATATATATACTAGTGACGTCAGCCAAATCGACATGTTTGTGATCACGACGTACCGATGAAAAATAAGCCATTTTAAAATGATTTTTATGAATTATTTAAAGATTTATTTTCGAAAAATATATATATACTTTTGTTATTTTTGGGTTCAAACTATAATTAATTTAATATTGGAAGGTATTTTAGCGATATATGTCAAGTACCCTATTCGAAGACCATTTTAAAAAAAGTCTTCCCCTTATTGCTTAACTCATCAAAAATGGACATGCTTAGAGTGGAAATAGAAATGCTAAATAAAAATACATTATTTCTCTAACAGCTCAATTGGTGAATCAGTGTCACATTAGAACAGAGCCCCAATCAGAGCACCGATCACAGGAATACAGAAATAAATTCTGGAAGGAATTACCTCACCTGAAACAAACCAATTCCGAGAAAAACATCACCTCAAACTCAATGTTTGATTGCCAACTATTGGCTACATTGTAACAAAGTGAGATTTGCGATGTTATGTAATCATCACATCAAGACAACAAAAAAAACTACTGCGCAGTTGAAAACGAACAAGAGCGTTGACCGCGCTGATTTACAAGGATTTCCATATCTTGAAACAAACCAATTCCGAGAATAACATCACCTCAAACTCAATGTTTGATTGCCAACTATTGGCTACATTGTAACAAAGTGAGATTTGCGATGTTATGTAATCATCACATCAAGACAACAAAAAAAAACTGCTGCGCAGTTGAAAACGAACAAGAGCGTTGACCGCGCTGATTTACAAGGATTTCCATATCTTGAAACAAACCAATTCCGAGAATAACATCACCTCAAACTCAATGTTTGATTGCCAACTATTGGCTACATTGTAACAAAGTGAGATTTGCGATGTTATATAATCATCACATCAAGACAACAACAAAAAAACTACTGCGCAGTTGAAAACGAACAAGAGCGTTGACCGCGCTGATTTACAAGGATTTCCATATCTTGAAACAGACCAATTCCAAGAATAACATCACCTTAAACTCAATGTTTGATTGCCAACTATTGGCTACATTGTAACAAAGTGAGATTTGCGATGTTATGTAATCATCACATCAAGACAACAAAAAAAAAACTGCTGCGCAGTTGAAAACGAACAAGAGCGTTGACCGCGCTGATTTACAAGGATTTCCATATCTTGAAACAAACCAATTCCGAGAATAACATCACCTCAAACTCAATGTTTGATTGCCAACTATTGGCTACATTGTAACAAAGTGAGATTTGCGATGTTATGTAATCATCACATCAAGACAACAAAAAAAAAACTACTGCGCAGTTGAAAACGAACAAGAGCGTTGACCGCGCTGATTTACAAGGATTTCCATATCTTGAAACAGACCAATTCCAAGAATAACATCACCTTAAACTCAATGTTTGATTGCCAACTATTGGCTACATTGTAACAAAGTGAGATTTGCAATGTTATATAATCATCACATCAAGACAACAAAAAAAAAAAACTACTGCGCAGTTGAAAACGAACAAGAGCGTTGACCGCGCTGATTTACAAGGATTTCCATATCTTGAAACAGACCAATTCCAAGAATAACATCACCTTAAACTCAATGTTTGATTGCCAACTATTGGCTACATTGTAACAAAGTGAGATTTGCGATGTTATGTAATCATCACATCAAGACAACAAAAAAAACTACTGCGCAGTTGAAAACGAACAAGAGCGTTGACCGCGCTGATTTACAAGGATTTCCATATCTTGAAACAGACCAATTCCAAGAATAACATCACCTTAAACTCAATGTTTGATTGCCAACTATTGGCTACATTGTAACAAAGTGAGATTTGCGATGTTATGTAATCATCACATCAAGACAACAAAAAAAACTACTGCGCAGTTGAAAACGAACAAGAGCGTTGACCGCGCTGATTTACAAGGATTTCCATATCTTGAAACCCCATGCTAAGTATGATCAATCTCCATTAGCGGCAATTTACCGAGAATTCATGGGCTTGTTTATTCCATGGCAGTGGGTGTAAATACTTATCCCACTACATGACGCTAATTGGCAATTTCGACATTGGATATCTTCGTATGGCTTTATTTTTTTTATATTTGATAACACTGTCCAGTGTCCTCTGGTATTTTAGATAGGTAGAACACAAACCATGAACAAGAAGTTCTTAAAGAACTAAAATAGCCTGCTTTCCTGTCACTTAAATACTTACTGAAATTCTAAGCGGGAAACAACTAGGTTCTTAACAGTAAATATCATCAACAACCGTTTCTATACTAGATTTATACACATTAGAAAAAAATCGCTTAACACAGCATCCAGCTATAACATAAACTTCTAAAAGCCAAAATCAACTATTTTTTTTTAATATTCTTTCGCAAATTAACTTAATATTATTTATCGTCTGCTCGATTTATTTGTAGTTCGAAGAATAATTAAATATTTATTAATAACAAAAGTAATGAAACCACTCCAAACTGCATTAAAAAAATACGAAATGTAAATTAAAACTAAGCATAATTGTATGCAAAAAATATGCCTTGCCGCTTTCTTGGTAAACAATTTATGAACAATCAAAGAATCACATTGTGCTACATTTCATGACGTCATTCCAAACTGATTCATGAAAAATTATTTTGCTTCAAATATTTTTAAATAAATAAAGTTTCTCATATGCCATTGTTGATTTGGAAACTCTTTTATCCTTAAAATTTCTTTTATCCAAAATTCTTTATTTCGTATAAATTTTTTTTAACAGTTCAAGTTTAATTTCGACTCCAGGAAAAGAGTAACTACACAGCCCAATTTTCTTAAAGCTGCAATTACACCATTTTTCAAACTCAATTCTTATTGGAGAAAACTACATGCTGCAGTAAACTTTTTTAACTAACAAATATTAATTCTATAATAAATTATATATTTAAATTTTTGTGATAAAGAACATTCGTAAAGATATATATTTTGATGCCATTACATATTAAAACCACCTAATCCATATCAATAACCTAACTACTAGCTTTAGGTAGTTTGAAAAATTGCTATTCAAAAAAAAAATTAATTTAACCCAACTATCAAAACCGCTCAACCAATAACTTTAAATAAATCTTTTAGCTAACGAATTTTGCTTTATTTTATTGCATGGCATGACAAGTTAACCTCCAACTCGTGTCGCGACAAGTAACAAAACAATACACTTGCTAAATGTTAAAAAAGGATCAAATCCATCGGAAGGTTTCCTTATAGACTTCTTCTATCACTAAAATGTTAAAAGGCAGTAGCGTTAAGAGAAGTTCTTTAATTGACTTATACCACTGTTTTACATTCAGAAGTTAAGTTATAGACTGGTGCATTATGCATGATATGTCTTACGCATACATTAGATAACATTTCATGCATTAAATCATTCTTAAGTGATTATACTTTCTTTCAATTGTTTCGCTACGTGGTGTGCTTTGGTTAGTAACTATATGTTTATTTTTTTCACTCAGTAGAGTCCCGGTTATCCGAAATTCCACTTAACCGAAAGGCCTCGGTATTTTTTTGTTTTTGCTAAAATATGAAATGTACGCATAAACGCCTTGTTAAATAAAAAATAAATTCGTACACTAAGTTGGATTCATTTCTCGAAATATGCAGTAATATTTTTTCACTGCTCAATTTTGGTTCGTTTTAAAACAGCCCTAACCTGTCATCTTTTAAACGAGAGAACGTCTGAAGTAGTGACTTCACCTTGCGCTTCTATGTATAAGGGTCTGATCTTAAGATTTTTGTAACTTCCGTATATGCGAAATGCTGCACTTGTTAGACTCGGGCTCATCTTCATTATCGGGTTCGTTTTCGTTCCGGGTTACTGGTCATTTTTCTAGGCGTGAGGTGGATGATTCCCGATTATCCGAAAATTCCTATGGAATCTCGATTAACCGAAAGTGCTCCTCTACCAGGGCCGGATTTAAAGATTTGCCGTTTGCAGGCTACGATTGATTTGCCGCCCCTGTCACACTATTCTCCCCCTTCGGGGAAAGGTAGCTGGTTAGCTGCAAAATAGGGTGGTATAAAATAGATACGGGGGCTGTTTAAAATGGATACACATATTAGAATCATCTATGTACTTTTACACAATAAATTGAAAGTGAAATTTTTTAAACTGTTCTACTCTTTTTTTCTTTCAACCTCGAAATCCGGGAGGAGGGGTTGCAATTGCCCTCGCAACGACCATGTTTGCTACTAAATATTAGTACTAAATATACGTTTACGGTTTACGTATTAAAGTAAATTATTTGTTTTCTTTCTTAAAAATATTCGTATCTTTATAATAATTGTTTTATGCCGAATGACGCTTTAATCGGTCGCAAAATTTGCCGCCCCCGAAAATTCGCTGCTCTAGGTTGCAGCCTACTTAGCCTATTTAGAAATCCGGCCCTGTCCGGTCCCGTACCTTTCGGATCATAGAGTTAGGAAGGAGAGGTAGAGGAGTCTATGAGTTCAAATGGTTTGAAGCAGGGCTGTCAGGTTTTTCGAGCTACTGCGCATCACATACTGGCACTGAGGTATCCCAAGATGCACCACTCTAGCGGTGTTTCGAGCTACTGCGCATCACATACTGGCACTGAGGTATCCCAAGATGCACCACTCTAGCGGTGTTTTGAGCTACTGCGCATAACATAGTGACCGAAACTGGCACTGAGGTATCCCAAGATGCACCACTCTAGCGGTGTTTTGAGCTACTGCGCATAACATAGTGACCGAAACTGGCACTGAGGTATCCCAAGATGCACCGCTCTAGCCTGCTTCATTTGTGCGCTACTGCGCATATACATGGACCTCTCTATTCTCTTTCATACCTCTATGTTTCGGATAAGCGGGACTCTACTGTAATATGGAATGTAAGGTAATGCAAGCATTGCGATAGAGTCGACACTCCAAAATGGAGATTTAGTGTTTTCTACACGTTTTGGAAGGTGCTGATTCTAGAAAAAAAAAATTCTGAGCATTGGTCCGCCTTTCCGTTTGAAACCGCTCTACAGATCGAACTAAAAGAGCTTCAAATTTGGCATTCGCTTTCCTAGTACCTGTCAAACGTCAAAATAAGTTTTTCAGGAAAATCGACAATGCGCTAAGTATATCTACCATAGAACTTTTCTGGTTTTAAAGGTATTGCTAAAAACGAAAGGAGATACAGACTTCAAATTTGGTACATTAGTTTCCAGTACCTGTCGAATATCATAATCAAGCTTTCAAGAGAATTGCACACGTGCAAGGAGTAGCTGTCATAGGACTGTTTAGGTTTTAAAGTTATAAAAATTGATTTTTAAGGTATATTATATACCCTTTTGGAAAAAATTCCTAATCCCAGTATCGAAATCATACCAGAACCATTATAAACCATACCAAAACCAGTATTAATCATACTGGGAATTTTTAAAACCAGTTTGACGCGATACTGGGAATTTCGATTCTAGTATTAGATCATACTGGGAATTTTGATACTGGTATTAGATCATTCTGGGAATTTTGATGCTGGTATTAGATCATACTGGAATTTTTGATACTGGTATTAGATCATACTGGGAATTTTGATGCTGGTATTAGATCATACTGGAATTTTTGATACTGGTATTAGATCGTACTGGGAATTAAAAACCAGTATGACACGATACTGGGAATTTCGATTCTGGTATTAGATCATACTGGGAATTTTGATGCTGGTATTAGATCATACTGGAATTTTTGATACTGGTATTAGATCATACTGGGAATTAAAAACCAGTATGGCACGATACTGGGAATTTCGATTCTGGTGATCATACTGGGAATTTTGATACTGGTATTAGATCATACTGGAATTTTTGACACTGGTATTAGATCATACTAGAAATTTTTAAACCAGTATGAAATCATACTGGAAATTTTTAGGCCAGTACATAACCATACTGGAAAAGTGACTCGATACTGAAAAATTATAAAACTTGTATGTGGCCAAATATATGAAAACTTTCTTTATACTGGAAAATGTTACCATCAGTAATACCACCATACACCATCCCATTTATGAGTGAAACTGTTTATTAGTATATTATGTGTATTCGAAGAGAGTAAAAAGGAGAGAAATGAGAAATATTATATTGTCATGAAGTAGATATAATATGTGAATAGAATATTTTAAAAAAACTATTTTCGCAAAGAATAATAAAACACACAAATTGAAGTTTTATGAAAGACTGAAAAAAATTATTTTTTTATCTAATTGAAAATTTTAACTTATAGAGTGAAGCGGGGGAGGGGGGGGGGGCAATCTTCCCCTACCAAAAGGGTTCGTCCTTAATGCTCAATTTTCAGTGTACAAAATTACCAGAAATAATGATAAAACAACTATATCACTAAATTACTTATTAATTGGTTTAATTAAATTACAATAAAAAAAAGTTCCCAGTAAAATATCTTGGTCAAATTATTTAACTTGTATAATTAGTTAATGGGCATGTTTCATATCTTGAGTGTCAACAGAAATGCTGAATAAAAATACATTCTTTTTCGACCCCCGATTGGTCAGTCAATGTCTTGCGGGAACAGAATACTAATTGGAGCACTGATCGGACAAATAGCAAGAATGAAAGCCAAAAGGAAATACAAGAAATTGAAACAAACCAATTATCAAATTCGAATAATTACTATTTTTTTTAATAATTATAATTTTAGAATTCTTGCTTTTCAAAAAAATAAAATAATAATTCGAAAGAAAAATCATCATGTGGGGATTATATCGTTCATAAGCCTACTGATGAAAATATGCCTAATTCAGAAGATTAAATTTTAATAATTTTTTTTAAAAATTAGCCTACTATAATTTTAAAATTCATGCGTTTAAAAAATAATCAAATTTTGAATGAAATCGTCACGTGGTGATCGCATCGTTCTTAAGCCTACTAATGGAAATTTGCAAATTTAGAGCCAGCCCATTTACAATTGCTAGAACTTATTTAATTATTTTATAAATATTTTATTCCTAACTATCTTTTCTTAACAATTTCTAGCTATTATATATTTTATAGCAGCTGTCATGGGTGAGTTAATTTATTTGTCACGTGTAATATACGAGGCCTGGTTTGTTTTCAACCTCCGATGGGCTGTAACAAAAAGACGGGTCAAGATACAAAATAGGTTTTTTTTTTACCAAAAGTAAAGTACAATACTGCTTATTTCTCCACATAATCACCTGGACGGTTAAAGCATTTGCCATATCTGTAAACAAGCTTTAAAATACCCTCTTCATAAAATGTAGCCGCCAATGATTTGAATTGAGTTGTGACGGGTTTTTTTTGCTCCACGTCATTTTGAAAGCGCTACAATCCAAGCCACAATGCTTATCAATAATTCACTTATGATGGTAAACCTTCGAGTTTCCCCAAACACTTGGTCAACTCGCTAAACAATACTGATGTTCATGAAGAAGGGGACCAAGGAAGCAAGTCTGCCGCTACAGACGGTATTGTTCAGCGAGTTGACCAAATGTTTGAAGAAACTGAAAGGTTCACCATAAGTAAATTATTGACTAGCAGTGGCTTGGAGGACAGAAAAAAATTGACGTGAGTTTCCAAATTTACTTTTTTTAAACGAAACCGTCGCAACTCCCTCCCAGTCATTGGCGGCTACAGTTTATGAAGAGAGTATTTCAAAGCTTGTTTACAGGTATGACAAATGCCTTAATCGTCAAGGTGATTATGTGGAGAAATAAGAAGTATTGTACATTACTTTTGGTAAAAAAATCTTTTTTGTATTTTGACCCGTCTTTTTGTTACAACCCATCGGAGGTTGAAAAAACAGCCCTCGTATATGTTAGACATAGAAGTAAAAGAGTGAGTGCCTATCAATTGATTAATTCGGTTATAGAATATATAAATTTCTTAAATAAAATTAAGTTTTTAAATAATCATTCCTAACAAAACATTTTGTAAATTTAAAATTTCGCCTTTATAGCTTAAAAAGTGGAACAAAAAGTCATATTTTGTTATTTATACTCGTTTTAAATGTACAAGGCAATATAACCTACTATATGTATGTATACACCGCAAGTACAACCAATATTGTGTAATTAACTACATGTATAATAATAATTGCAAATCAGAAATTCATGTAAGCTGTCGATTGTAAGATAAAAGTAACGAGTTTCTTTTTTTCGTGAAATTTACTTTGAAAGCAATTCCTTTAACTAAAAACTGTTATTTTTGAAATAATATAATACTATATCGTTAGCGCAACAAATCACAACTATTCTCTTTAGTCTATTGGTTTTTTTTTAATTAAACATAAAATAGTTTATCTTGAGTTACATATTTATTCGGATGGGCTCACATTCTGTGTTATAGCCATTCATCATAGGGCTGTGGGGAGCCTAGTGGTCAACGTCTCGGTGTCGAGATCGGAAGGTCCCGCGATCGAGTCCCGGTACCACTGAAGACCCGCTCCGAGTATATGCGGAGTACGTGCTTGTTAAATCTGTTGGGTCCGAAAGTCCTGTGGGCGGTCATGGCGCAGTTTACCACGGGTACAGGTCCCTGGAGACTATTTCCCTCCCCTTCAGGTACATGTCTAAATTATGGAGGTGGCGATAGATGGCAGCATCTGTCTTGTATGTATGTGTGTGTAGGTCGTGTCCGTCCTTCTCTGGGTCTCTGTGACCAAGCACACAAGCCTGAAAATATATGTCTACCAACCAACCATCCATTCATTCATCATTTATCTTGTTTTAAAATTCTTTTGTGTTCAGGAGCTTATACATATTCGCTGTGTTTTCAGTTGTATTACTTTGCACGCTGATCATTACTATGATACCCGGAAGAAAAAAATAACTGTTTTATTTTTAAGAATGAAAAACACATCCAGATGCTAAGGGCTACTCCTGAGCTTCATTTTGCAAATAACTTTCACTAAGCATAGTATGTATTTTGTTTAGATTTACCGATACAAAAAAATTCAGCTGTAAAAATTTTAAAATTTCGAAACAAGTAAAACATAAAATAATTAAAAGTAAAACAAAAATAAATTATGTATTATCACAAAGATTACAAGTGTGACTGTAACCGGTAAACTTCCTGTTTACTTTTCCTAAAGTGGAGCACGCCGTTTCGTTTTTTAAAGTCTCAAAAAGAAGATTAAAGAACAAAATCAGGTAAGTTATTGTTTTTAATTCCTTTTTATTGTAAGCTACTTGTATTTTAATTGCATTGTCATTATATATGTTATATTGCATGTAAAGAAATTAAATTCCAGAGCGTACATTCAATAATAAAATTGTTTGATCCCAATAGTCCCAGATTTATAATATTTTGTGGGTAATAATTGCCAATGAGATGTGTTTATAAATGTTTTGTTTAATATAAAATAAATTCTGTAAAATAAACTTTGGAAATTGTAACAGAATGTTGCAAAACCTTTTCTGCCACAACTTTATTAAACAGAATACTGGATTGTCTAGGAATTCGTTATGTTCTAATTTTTACACTCAATACTTAATTGTTTAGGAAGGTTCCATTTGGTGAGCATATAAGTTGATTACAGGCATACAGTACTAGAATGGTGTGTCGAAACATCAGTAAATGTTTCGTCGCGTGTGTTGCATGTAATATTTATGTCTCTCTATATAACTAAAGAACAATGTCCTGACTGACTGATTCATTCACGTATCAACGTCCAGCCAAAACTATAGAGGTATAGAAACAAATGTTAGGAAATGGTTCATGATTCCTTTTGTACCGATAGCGTCCTTTAAGAAGCGATTTTTTGAAATTTAAAGCCAAACGGGTTTAAGAGTGCAAAACGTGAGCCTATTTCTCCATAAGGAATAGCATTGAGCATTTTTTTAAGATATACTTCTCCGAAATGTAAATTCTCTCTACATATAGCATGTTTGTGCAAATTAGCAGCAGCTGGGGAACTTTGAATCTGTTTTTTGATCCTTAATTGTATCCTGAGCCAGTTATCTGTTTGGTTATGAAACTGGTAATTTATTACAGCTATGTAATGGCCTATCGACTTCTGGCATTGGTGGCTTTTGGTAAGTTGAAAATTTAACGTACGGTTTGCTGTATCGAGTTATATGGATTAGGGTTAGTTTGAATTGGCGTCATAGTTTAGAACCACAGTCAAGTGACCAGACGACACCTGAGTTGGCACCTAAAACTAACTACATTGCTTAAACAACTGCTAACTACATTGTACGCAGCTTCGGGGCTTTCAAGGATATTTAACGTGCACATCCTTGACACTGGGTATTATATGTTGGTATTATTTTGGCTGCACTAGACGTTTTATAGGTCGGCCGTCCACAAGCAAGGCGAAAACTTTAACCGACTGGGCTTCCCAGACCAATTGAGTTGTATGAAGTATGCAGTGGAATGGTTTACCACATTTGGGCATTTTCGTGGCTTGGAAACTTAATGCAAATCACCAAATCGAGACAGGCTGTTATATCATAGCTGTTCGGGCAAGTTTAACAGGAGCCTATATGACAGCCCTCTACACTCTTAAAACAAACGAGTGGTTTTAACTCAGTCTGAGTTAATTTCCAATCATTTCCGTGCCGATAATGCACTTCCCCTATAGGAGTGGATTTCACTCTTTTTCGGAGTGGGTAAAAGAAATAAAAGAAAACAATCTACGTCCTACACGCTTAAAAGGAGCCGGATTTAACTCAGTCTGAGTTAATTTCCACTCCTCTCCGGTGCCGAAAATGCACTTCTCCCATAGGAGTGGATTTCACTCTTTTGTTTTAAGAGTGTAACTCCTCCAAGGGCTCGGATACAATCGGACATCCACTCTTGCTGATATCAGAATGTGAGGAGATTATAATATCCTTATGGGATGCTGACCAGTTGAGAGGGGATCAATTGGTACAAACTAAAAGTTTAAATAAAGAGAAACACCGTTATTAAGAGTACACTCGTGCAACGCCTTCTTTATAAAGCTAGTATATATATTCTTTTCTCTTTAGGTAATGTCTGCGATGGAAGACGTTTTCCGAGGCTATGTACTTTATAAAAAGATAGATGAGGACGACGTTGAAATAAGCTCGTCCCATTTAACTCTTTTTTTTAAAGTCATGCATCTCATAGTTAAACTATGCATCTGCTATTAAATTCTGGCAACGTTTTGCTTCTGGGCCCAGAACACAGCTTGTCTGCAATTGAAACCATAATCTTCTCATCATCTCTGACCAAAATACGAAAGCAATGTTTTCAGGTATATATAATAAGTAGCTAATATATATAATTCTAAAAACATAGAAAAGAAATTCGGATTTTGATATACGAAGTGTTTAGTGGGAAGTTGTTTAAATTTTTTTAAAGAGTTAATTTGAATAATTGTAATGTTAAGACGTAAAAGTTTTGTCCAGAAAATTTATAACTTCTAATTTCAATGGAATATACAAAGTAACAAAATATTATTTGTTAAGTTTTCTCTCTGCAAAACATATTGTTTCATTTAAACAAACCTTCAACTATATTTACTCTTAATTTAGTGTGAATGATGTTGTACAGTCAACTCCTTATTAATGTGAACTTGACGAAAGAGTTGGTGTGGTTTGCATCTGCCGTTTTGAAAATTTTAACTTATAATCTTTAAATGTCAAAAATATTTAACAAAAAATTCTTTATTATTTTAATAATACTCAAAGATGCAAATCATATCCTTATAAATTGAGGGGGTTGGGGATCAAATTATAATGTATAAAAATTCAAATAAGAAAATAAAATGACAAGTTCTTTTAGTTTTGCAAATGTCCCTCGTCATCATCATGAAAAGGTTAAACTACAGATTTTTTGTGGTTTCTAAGAGTGGTTTTGTAAAGTGAGCTGGCTTGGTAAAGTTTAGTTTAGTTTGAATTATCGTCGCACTAGAGCAACACGAGGGCTATTGGCGACGGGCGTCGTAGTTTAGAACCACAGTCAAGTGACGACTGGCTTGGTAAAAGATTTGAAATAAAGCTCAAATATTTTCTTCACGCCAGAAAATATTTCGTTCTACTATTTATCAAGCAGAAATTTATTGCATTTCTGTTCATGATTCTAGTTTTATATTTGTGTCAATCAGATGATATTATTTTATATCAATTACAATAACTGCACTCAATTTTTTATAGTTATTTACTTAACATTACTTTTAATTTATTTGGAAATTTCTTTATGAGGTTAAAATTCTTTATTTCACTTTTTTGGTACCGTCAATGAGGGTAACTTTGGCCCAAAACCTCAGGGGTTTTTTTTACCCAAGAGAAGAAAAAATTAACTGCAAAAACTATTTAAACACTTTGAAATCACAATCCATTTTAAGTATTGAACTTTAAGGAATAATTTGTAAGCATTTTTGTTGAATTTTATAATTAAAAAAAAATTATGAATTATGAAAAATATTAGTGTTAGAATCTGGTAGGGTAACTTTGTCCCAAGCATGAAATACGCATAGAACATACCTTTTACCATCTTTTAGGGATGTGTTATAGAATTAAATAGTAATATTAAAATGTCTAAACATAAAAATTACAAAAAAAGTTTTAAGTTACAAAATTATTAAAAATGGTTTTATAACTTAATATTTTTTTCACTACATCACAGAAGGACATTACAGAGACAATACTACTTAATTAATATAAAATAGTTTTAACTTTTCTCAAAACAAACTGAAATCTTTTCTGTATAAGCCGGGTATTGTTTTAGAATTTTATAGAAATTAGGCCTATTCGAAATATAAAAATTAAATTTTTTATGATTAAAATATTATGAACTAGCAAATAAATACCCGTTCTTCGCACGGACTAAAAGAATATCAAACCGATCCAAGTATATGTGTCATTTAATTTGCTATAGGAAATAAGCTTTGCCTTTGTTCCCGTTCATTATAAAGAATAAAATCCCGTTACTTATAATGCTTTAAATTCCAAAATAAAAATTCTTCACTATAAAATACACATCCTCATATCACAAAAATCTTCCTCAATATGAACTTACTGTCAACGCAATTTTCCTGATAAATTCAAAATTAACCATAATTGTATAACAATGTTACTTCACGTCAAAACCTCCATTCTGGGTTTAAAAACAACATTTAGCTCATTGGCACGTTCAATTATTTTTCCAATCATTAATTTATTTTCTGAAGGTAATGGCAAGAAAATAAAAGCAAGATCAATTTTAATTAATTTTTGTGTTCAATTTAATTTCTTCTGTCGAATGGCAACACGAAAGGGAAATATGATCGGATTTGAGCGAAAGTGATGTATTTTTTTCAAAAAATTAGAATTTTCTCTAAAAATGGAACAAATATGAAAAACCTAAGCCTCAGGTGCACATCTTGGTATTAAAGGGGATCTATCTTAAATTTTTTTAATTTCTGAGGGCAGTTTAAGTAGGTCTTTTACGATCCACAGACATACAGACACACAGACTCTTTCATTATTATAGATAAATAGATGTATTATTTTATGACACTATTAAGTACTACATAAATTGCAACAAAATGCGCTACTGAACTTTAAGTGCTCGAATTATGTGATTTAATTTGTTTAATTGCCATTGTTTATTTTTGCTATTGAATACTTAAATTATCAGATTAAGAATTTATAGCCATATTGACCGAAAAACTATGATTGGGGCAAGAAAATTTGCCACCCGAAAATGAGCTTTCTGCTTAAGAGGAATGGGCGCACTGGACCGCGGGTCTCCAAACTCAAGTGCCTCAGTGTTAATCCAATGGCGAAAAAACTATTTTCTCTGCAACATTTCTCCAGCTGTATTGAGTATTTTTACAAACGGTTTTTTTCAATAATAAATATAGATAACTTACTTCCACTTTTATAAATCATCTTCATCTTCCCACTTTTTAAAATTTCTTCGAATATTTTATGTAAAAATTTATTGAAAATTAAAAAAAATATTCGAACCCATTTCAAAAAGTGGAAAAGTCGGGACCTGTAAGTCAGCTACATTTATCACATAAAAAAAATCCGCTTGTAAAAATATTCAATACAGCCGGAGAAATGTGGCAGAGAAAATATTTTTTCTCCATAGGATTAACACTGATGCACTTTGCTTTGGAGACCCCCGGTCCAGCGTGCCCATGTTAATGGGGTTGACAAAGTCGTCATTAATGGGTTAATTAATTTGAAACAACTAATGCAAACATTCATGATATAGTTTAAGAATTGGTTTTAAAAACTAAACTTTTGGTTTGAACCGAAACCACGCTTTAATTGATTTTTTTTAAATAAAAACCTGTTTTTTTTCCCTGGCTCAAATGTCATACTAGCTGATATCCATAATGAAAATATTGTTAAATCGTACAGTTAAAAATAATTAGTTTGAATTATCGCCGCGCTAGATTTACACCAGGGATATTGGCAACGAGTGTCGTATTTTAGAACCACTGTCAAGTGACGAGCCGACACCAGAGCATTCGCCCAACGCAACCGTTAAGTTCGACATCGTACGCACCGTCGGTACTTTAGAGCATATTTAACGTGCACTCCCTCTATACGAGGTATTATTCGTCTGACATTTTTTGGCCGCACGGGCCGTTTATAGGTCGGCAGTTATTTTTGGCGATGCACGGATCCGAACCTGGGACCTTCCGCATGCAAGGCAAACACGCCTTAAGCGACTGGGCTCCCGTGAAAAATAGAAAGGTTCCATTAGTTTAAAACTACATTGATTGATTATTAATATAGATGAGTATATAATATAGATATAACTACACTGAGTTATTATTACTATAGATATAACTACACTGAGTGATTATTACTATAGATATAACTACACTGAGTGATTATTAATATAGATATAACTACACTGAGTGATTATTAATATAGATATAACTACACTGAGTGATTATTTACTATAGATATAACTAACACTGAGTGATTATTACTATAGATATAACTACACTGAGTGATATTATATAGATATAACTCACTGAGTGATTTAATTAATACACTGAGTGATTATTACTATAGATATAACTACACTGAGTGATTATTATATAGATATAACTACACTGAGTGATTATTAATATAGATATAACTACACTGAGTGATTATTAATATAGATATAACTACACTGAGTAATAATAGATATAACTACACTGAGTGATTTTTAATATAGATATACTACACTGAGTGATTATTAATATAGATATAACTACACTGAGTGTTAATAGATATACTAACTGGTTTATAATATAGATATAACTACACTGAGTGATTATTCAATAGATATAATAACTGAGTGTATAAATATACTAACAATTTGCATGTACATAAATCGCCCAACAAACAAATTGCAAATCCCCACTCCCAATTCAAGCTCTTCTATACTTTAATTTAACTCTCTTATGTCACAAAAAACAGCCGTGGTCGCCAAATAAAAAAAGAAGTTCGCAACAAAATATCCTTTTTTCTGAACTACAAATGTGTCAGTTCAGTGGTTTATCTGTCACGTTACATAAGAAAAACAAGCTGCTACCATGTTATTGTCGTTCGGAAATATGCATAGCTAAAAGTACTTCCTTATGATAAATAGGCAGATATAAGATAAAAAAAAACTTTGCATTTTTATCAGTCATTTATGTAAAGGCTTCAAGTGTTATCTATTGCACTTTTAACCGAAGGCCTTGGAATCACTACATTTACATGATAATGGGGATGTGTATTTGGCGACAATTTGTAGTGCAGTCTAAGTGAAACAATTTTATACACACATTTAAATCTGTAATTTAATTTATTTCATTTAGGAATACACATGTGTTGTAATTTAATGCCTTGAAAATAACACATTTCAAGGGTGTAAGGAATTCTTTCTATACATTCAATTCTTTAAAGAATTGAATTAATCTAAGTTGAAATTCAAATATATCTAGGAGTTAAAATAGTACTATTGGAACATACTAACGTTACGAAGTACTTTTACATGATTTTGTTTAGTATTTTAGATATATATCCTTATGAATAAAATGAATGGAAAAAATGAATTAAAATGTAAATCATTTATTTTTAAGAGACGAATACACATTTCAATGAACTCCCCTTATTTGTTGGGAAACTTTGATTTCGGCCTTTATTTTATAAATAAACTAGCAAATAAATAGCGGTTCTTCGCACGGACTAAAAGAATATCAAATAGATCCAAGTATATGTGTCATTTGATTTTCTATAGGATAATAAACTTTGCATTTGTTCCCGTGCATTATAAAGAATAAAATCCCTTTACTTATATTGCTTTAAAAAATTCTAAAATAAAAATACATCACTATAAAATGCACATCCTCATATCACAAAAATCTCCCTCAATATGAACTTATCATCGCAATTATCTTGATAAATTCAAAATTAACCATCATTGTATAACAATGTTATTTCACGTCAAAACCCCGATTCTGGGTTAAAAAAAACATTTAGCTCATTGCCACGTTCAATTATTTTTCAAATCATTAATTTAGTTTCTGAAGGTAATGGCAAGAAAATAAAAGCAATTTCAATTTTAATTAATTTTTGTGTTCATTTTAATTTCTTCTCTCGAATGGCCACACGAAAGGGAAAAAATGATCAGATTTGAGCGAAAGTGGTGTATTTTTTTCAGAAAAATTTGAATTTTCTCTAAAAATGGAACAAATATGAAAAAACTAAGCCTCAGGTGCACACGTTGGTATTAAAGGGAATCTATTTAAAAAAATTCGTATTTCTGAGGGCAGTATAAGTAGGTCTTTTACGATCCACAGACAAACAGACAGACAGACTATTTCTTTTATTATTATTATAGATGTTATTAATTTTCATTTAGTCGTCAAAAAAAGTTTAAATTTAGGTATTGGTTGTATTTTATAACTGCACACTATAATATACACATCATAAATTAAAGTTTTTAAAGTTTGCTAATGTTAATATGTATCTCAGCTTTTAACAATAAATTTATGGAACTTTTTATATTTTCTGCAAACAAATAAGTGCTCAATAAATTTTTCCTTGAAGCATTTTTTCTGCATTAACTTTACAAATAGCTTTTAAATATAAACAAGTGGGTTTGTAACAGAATCTGTCACTTAACCCGCTTCCACACAACAGTTGTGTTCAACAGATGAAAAGGCGACAAACACAGCATTGATATTTTATATTAAACATTTACATGCTAAATTTGGCTAGTTTCATTTATTTTCTTTCGAAAATTCAATACTTATTACTTATCGTTTGCGGAAATTAATTTATATTTCAAAGAATAAATACGTAATATTCCTCGCTTTTAAACAGAATTAAAACATTTCATATCAACGTACAAAGAATCTCGTAGTGAAATATATTTGACGTCATTTCCAACTGATCGATGTCGCAAAAATAAATTTATTTTAATTTATTGTCTAAAAGAATTAAAGTTTCTCGAGCGATTGTTGCGAATGGCAATGGTGATTAAATTCTAATAAACATGGCTTTCTATGCTTTTTAAATCTGTTGTACTACTAACTCGTGGGTAGAGTGCAGGATGGTGGAGATCGTTGCCAACTCACACCCCAAACTGCTTAAGATTTAGAAACATTCCAAACATTGAATTAATACATTTTTTTAAAAATCTTGTTTATATTTACACTATACCCTTCAAAACAGCAAATTAAACTGAATGAAATGTGAATCAAACATGCGTATTTTTGCATTTAAATTTTACATAAATATTTCATAATTACTCGGTCACGCACTATCCTTAGCTTGCAGCTTTATCTAGCACACTTGCCATATCACATATACAATAACAGATACATATCTTTGATTACATAAAAAAAAATAACTATCTAAAAGTAGTTGAAAATTTCTGTCGCGTTTTCCACCTGTCAACAACTTCCAGAATAATTTTTAGTAAGATTAAAAAATAAAATAACAATTATCATAACTCAGCTGCCAGGGAAAATTACATCGCGTTATTAATTAATTATTTCGAGGTTGTGTAATAAAAATGAATTTCCAGTGGCATCGCCTAACAGACCCTAGATAATGTAAATTTTGTACGTCTACTTTGTTTTTAAAGGCTGATGAACCTGAAAATGGCCGGGCTTTAATTTAAAAGGGGAATGGGAGCGGTAGCCTGGGGGTCTCCAATCTGTCTTCTCTCTATATTAATCCTATGGGGAGGGGGGATAATTTTGTAAGACAAATTACTCCAATTTGCATATTTTAAATTCCCTTTTTATTATAGTTGAGTATTAAAAAATGAAGCATTATTGTGTTTCATAATTTACCATTTTTTATGTAAAAGTCGGTATTTTATTTCCATATTAATGCAATAATTATTTTTAAATTATGAACTCAATTATTAATTATGTAATATTTTAATTAACATGCATTAACATTTTATAAAAGAAACCGAGGACATATTTATTTATATATTTTTCACAGAACAGTAAAAATACTGTGATATTTCGTGTAAACACTTTTAAAAGTTAAAAACACACGACTGTTAAAAAAATGCAATTTTTCTAGAATTGTAACACCACAAGAATCTGTTGTTTAAGCTACTTTTTTTAGTAATGATGAAATAAGCAAACCCAAATAAGAAGTTATCAACTAAAAATTTAATGTCCGAATTTATGTTTAAATAATTTAAATAAAATTTAATTAAATATTCAACAATTTCTACGTTGCAGTTTAGCGTACGATGTGCTAAAATATCGTTTTAGACAGATCGGTAAAAGTTTACTATTTCGTTGCAAAAGTAAAAGTTACATTAATTAACATTTTTATTAACTTTTTATACAATTATATTCTACGTTTATTTCGTTTTATTTACGTTGTCATACATTAATTTTGTACGTTTTATATTATTTTAGCTGATGCCAGCCTGGCTTTAATTAAAGAGGGTGGAAGTGTACGGGTATAATCGTTCACTCTCATGTCATATCCCATTGTCCTTTCTCGAAAACTAAATGACATCAACAAGTGGTGATTTACTCAAATCGTAAAAGTCAGCAGCATCATATGTGTCATCATTGAAAATTTCAGCCAAAAAAATTCGAAAGATACTTCAATTATTTAAAAAACTGCAAAATTTAATGCTATATTTAAAAAGCATGAAGCCATTTTTATTAGAATTTAATCACCATTGCCATTCGCAACAATCGCTCGAGAAATTAATTCTTTTGACAATAAATTAAAATAAATTTATTTTTGCGACATCGATCAGTTTGAAATGACGTCAAATATATTTCACTACGAGATTCTTTGTATGTTGATATGAAATATTTTCATTCTATTTAAAAGCGAGGAATATTACATATTTATTCTATGAAATATAAATTAATTTTTGCAAACGATAATAATTATTGAATTTTCGAAATAAAATAAGTGAAACTAGCCAAATTTAGCATGTAAAAGTTTAATATAGAATTAATGCCGTGTTTGGCGCCTTTTTAACTGTTAAACACAACTGTTGTGTGGAAGCGGGTTAAGTGACAGATTCTGTTACAAACCTACTTGTTTATAATTTATATTTTGTTAATTATTATAATTATAATTTATATCTATCGTGTCTGGCGAGAAAATGGTTGACCGGATAATTCCGAAAATATTATTTAAAAAATTCGTAGTTATAACATATGTCCAAAGCTATAGAAAACAGCATCGTTGCTTTAACGGGCATTGAATTAATTACAACCAAAAAGAAATTCGGTAAAGTAACCCCCCTCCCCCCCCCCAACAAAAAAAAACATAATCTAATTAAAAAAGAAACCTTCAAACTCCAGACACTCTTTGATTCAACGTTCAAATCCCATATTTAACTGTCTGATTAAGTTCCAGTATCATTTTAAGTACATCATCAATGCGACTAGATTGGCAATTTATAATAGTCTAGACTTGTAATCCCCAAACTTGAAATCGAATGCTGAGACTGACGTTTCATTAAGTTTCATGGAATCTACACTGGAATTAAAATGTCTGTGATTTTACTAGAAGAAAACACTGTTGTTTAACGTTTCGTCCATCTCCGATTGTATTTATAACCCATTAATTACAAAAACCCTACAAGTGTAATGGTATCACAATAGATGATTGCGGAGTTCTGAAATCAAACATTCGAATCTCGTGGATTTGTAAATTTCAACGAAATAGAAGTCCGATTGGGAAAGTTTTCAAAGTGTTTCTACAGAAACCCTATAAGTGCAATCTTGTGACAATAGACGATTGCGGGTTTCTGAAATGAAAGATTCAAATGACGTGGGTTTTGGAAATTTCGTTGAATTAAGGTTCCTGATTTAGAAAGTTTACGGAACACAAGAGTAATTCGATTTGTTTTTCTTTGTAATAAGTTCTAATTCCATACTTTATGGAATTCGTAATTAACAGATGTGGTAGTACAAAGTTTGGTAAAGATCGTTCTAACAAATAAGTAACAAATATATTAAGTTTGCTATCCCCTTAAATATATTAGATCATAAAAAGAGACCATTAAGATTAAGTACTTTGAAGGGTTTCTAAGTTTTTAAAGTAGGTTGTTTTTTAAATTTTAGTTTACAATTCGATTTAAAACAAATGCTAAATTATCAATGAAAAATAGTACAGTAGAGTCCCGCTTATCCGAAAGGTACGAAACTGGAGCACTTTCGGTTAATCGAGATTCCATAAGAATTTTCGGATAATCGGGAATCATCCACTTCACGCCTAGAAAAACGCTGGCTAAGAGAAAATTGGACGTCTTAGTTTAGTTTAGTTTGAATTATCGTCGCACTAGAGCTACACGAGGGCTATTGGCGACGGGGCGTCGTATTTTAGAACCACAGTCAAGTGACGAGCCGACACCCGAGTACACTCTTAAAACAAAAGAGTGAAATTCACTCCTATAGGAGAAGTGCATTTTCGGCACCGGAAAGGAGTGAAAATTAACTCAGACTGAGTTAAAACCGCTCGTTTTAAGAGTGTAGGACGCAGATTGTTTTCTTTTATTTCTTTTACCCACTCCGAAAAAGAGTGAAATTCACTCCTATACGAGAAGTGCATTTTCGGCACGGAAAGGAGTGGAAATTAACTCAGACTGAGTTAAAACCGCTCGTTTGTTTTAAGAGTGTAGGCACCCAGCGCAACCGTTAAGGGCGACATCGTACGCAGCGTTAGGACTTTGACGGATATTTAACGTGCACTCCCTCCACAAGGGGTATTATTCGTCGGACATTTTGGGCTGCACGGGCCGTTTATAGGTCGGCAGTTATTTTGGCGATGCCTGGACCCGAACCTGGGACCTTTCGCATGCTAGGCGAATGCCTAACCGACTGGGCTCCCCAGCCCTTGACGTCATAGAGTGTGTTCGCCTCGTTACAAAAATCTTAGATCAGGCTCTTAGATACATATAGAGGCGCAAAATGAAGCCAGTACTTCAGACGTTCTCCTGTTTAAAAGCAGGTGGGGACAGGGCTGCTTTAAAACGAACCAAAATTGAGCAGTAAAAAATTGCATATTTTGAGAAATAAATCAAACTTTGTAAGTAAACATTTATTTTTTTTGTGTATTTCTTTATTTTTGCGTTTATGCGTATGCACTTCATATTTTAGCTCACACAAAAATTTCGGAGCCTTTCGCTTAAGCCGAATTTCGGATGACCGGGACTACTGTATTATATAATTTAGAGAAAAGAAACTATTGTATCAGAAACTCAATCCTTAAAACTAGTGCATTTAGTTTACAAGAGAACTATTTTTTAAATAACTTTTTTATTATATAGTTGCAGCAATATTAAATATATATATAGTATTAATTCTAAATTAAAAAAAAAAACATAAAATAACATACTGATATAAATACATTTTTAACAAGATTCGTGTAACCGGATCAAATTAGTCATGTAAATTAAACTACTGAACATTTATGCGAATTAGAATTTTAATAACTAAAATATTAAAATGAAAATAAAAGTTTGAACTTCTAACCAGACAAATCTTTTTAATCCCTGCGAAACTGTTTATGTAAGAAAAACACTAAAGGGATTAAAAAGATGACTTCATAAATAAAAATGACCCTTTATCAACATATAATCTTCATTAAAACAATTTTATAATTTCATTTAAACCATAAACAATCTTAAAAACTTTTTCCCAAAAAACTCGCTTTCATCAAATATTTTAAATTGTTTCCAAGTAAAATTTTATTAATAAAGAGAAAACAAAAATTGAAGAACTTAGTGGAAGAACGTGCTAAGTGACATTTTTGAAAGTATTGAGATTTTGGTGTCAAGGAACATATTATTCTATCCTTTAGATATAATAATTTTTTCCTTCATTAACTTAAAATTAAATAAATGTTTTACCGTTTGCAAGTACAGTTTTGAATGGATTTAAGGCGAACTAAAAACTTTAAAATTCATTTTCTCGTTTTCAGCTTTTTGTCACTTAGCACGTTCTTCCACTAAGCTCTCCAATTATTAAGAGGGACTGTCAGTCCCAGAGATAATGTATTAGTTTTGAAATCACAATTTTTGCAAAAGATTTGCTTTGCCATGTTATACCATTTTCACCTGGTATGAGCATCACCATAACATCAATTTAAAACAAAATTGAATAGAAAATAACATCCGGTTATTTAATTATTAATTGATAAAGCTTTAAAATAGTGTCGCCATCTGCTGTAATTTTTGGCATTTTAAAACTTCAAAAATATATAATTAAATAACTAGATAACATTTTCGTTTCAAAATTTGTTTCATTTCGATGTTGTGTTGATCCCCATACCTGGGAAAGAAGGGCTAACATGGCAAAGCAATACTTCTGCGGAAGTTGTGATTAGAAAACTAATGCATTGGCTCTATGGGACTGACAATCCCTCTTAACCAGACCGCCTAAATGACCTCCCTTTGAATATTATTTTAACTAGTAGTTTCGTTTTTACTTTATTGCTACTATTTCGCTATTTTTTTCGCATCAAATTAAAGTATCCGCCCGAGAAATAAGATGTTAGGGGGCTTCCACTCCCAGACGTCTGTGTAAAATTGGTGTCTAGACATCTTTGTTTCTGGAAAAGGCGTGTGATAGGTGGTATCTCCATTGAGTTAAAAAGGAGACGGAGATTCTGCCGGGCAAAAGCCAATACAGAAACAGGTTTTCCAAGTGAAACCACCATTCGCTTTGTAGTATGCCCAAACACCTCGGCTAAGATTTAGTTCAGTTTGTAAGGGGCTTACTACACCGACTTGGCGATTTCTGACTCTCTAATAAAAACTATAATTTAAAGGCAATTTCTTTAACCTGTGAAAGCAATTACTGTAATTTTACTTCAATTCAGATGACGTGCTATAGTCTACAACAGCACCAACAGTCATTTTTTTTTTCGCTCAACGCTTTTTGAAGAATAAAATGGAGCATTTTACATTAAACTAACTTTGAGTAGGTGGTTTGTTTGGGCTTACTAGGGTACCTTGGCGACTTTCTGGGGGCTTCACTTTTTTTTTACGCCAAGCAGCTTCATCTTTTTCTCAACTGTATGGGTATCTTTCAGTTTCACACTTTTTTTTACCTTCTTATTGCGGCTGACGAGACGGTATTGTTAATTTCAGGTTTTTATGTATAGATAGTTAAGCTAAAAACTTTTTTCCTCCTTGTCTCTTCCTTAATTTCGAAAAAAAAAAAGATTTTGCGACGCTGGTGTTTTACAAAAGTATTAATTTGTCTGGATTTTATTTTTTAATGGTGGACAGGTTTACATTTTTTTTTATGTCGTATGGGATAAAAGAGGTTTTTTTAGTTAATTAATAGTTACATTCACTTGCGTGACAAGTAATTGAATTGTATTTGAATGACAAGATATCTCTATCTACACGAGTGAAACAATGAAAATCTAAAAATATAAAAAAAAAATTGAAAACTTCAATGTCACTTCGCATTGCAAACTGCTAAAAACGCAACCTATATATGTCTCTCCTCTGATTGGTTAGGTTGAATTATCGTCGCACTAGAGCTACACGTGGGCTATTGGCGACGGTCGTCAAAAATTAGAACCATAGTCAAGTGACGAACCGACACTGAATAGCACACAAAGCAACTTTTAAATGCAACATCTAAGAAAAAAAAATCTAAATTTAATATTCTAAAATTAATACAATTTATAAACCCTTTATAAGTCCTGGTACTATAGCAAAAAATGGCAATCACTATAGGGTTTTATATGTCAAAAATGTATTCTAATGTACTTCCTTAAAATCATTTTTTAGTCTAATAATTGCAAATAATTTTTTAAAGAAGCATTGAAGTTTACCTTATGCTTTTCAATTAACTTATTATTAGTTTACAAAAGTACGCGACTAACCTGAAGAACAGGTGAAAATCGCTTCCGATAGTTTATTATTAATTTATAGCCCTTTTTAAATTAATGGGAATTTGAACCTTTCATTTAGTTACAAATTAGCATTCATGTATCATTTTCAAGGTTTTCTGACAACAAATTACCAAAACATGTAATAATTTAATTTTTCTTATTTAGGATGGGCAATGCTTGATTTATAAATCATCCGAGCAATGAATAATCTTAATTTAAATTTTCCTCTTTTTATGTGGTGTGGTGTTTTAGTTTAGTTTGAATTATCGTCGAGCTAGAGCTACACGAGGGCTATTGGCGACGGGCGTCGTATTTTAGAACCACAGTCAAGTGACGAGCCGACACCTGAGTAGGCACCCAACGCAACCGTTAAGGGCGGCATCGTACGCAGCGTTCGGACTTTGAAAAATATTTTACGTGCACTCCCTCCACACGGGATATTATTCGTCGGACATTTTTGGCTGCACGGGCCGTTTATAGGTCGGCAGTTATTTTGGCGATGCCCGGAACCGAACCTGGGCCCTTCCGCATGCTAGGCGAATGCCTAACCGACTGGGCTCCCCAGCCCCTGGTTTGGTGTTTTATTTTTTGAACTCCATTTTAATTTTGTTTTTACTATGATTTAGTCGAATCTAAGTTTGTATTCTACTTGTGACGTTAAATTTCTATATTCAATTATTAATGCTTCTTCTCTTAAAACTAAGGTTTTTTGTGATATTTCTATTGAACTATCTATTCTAACTAAATAAAGTTTTAAAATTTAAAAGGTGTAGTTTCAAACCTTACATCCTCCAAAGTATAACTAAGATATAGAGCAATTGGAGAATTGGTAAATTTAATTTACCTTTATCAAAAGTCGCCAACGAACGCACCAGACCTTATATCTTAGTTATACTTGTGAGTTTTGCAACTATACACCCTTCAAATGGGGCCTTAACATTTAATAGAAAAATCGAAGGCAAATGAAGAGTACAGGGGAAGAACCACTTTATTTTTTAGGAGGGGTTCCGTAATTGTATCTGCTTGGCGGACATTGGCGACAGGAAACCGGTTTTTCTCTTTCTTCTTCGCTTAGTCCAAGCGTCGCAAGCGTGAAATGAATGAGTGAGTGAATGAGTGAGTGAGTGAAATGAGTAAGTGAGTCACTCACATTTCACTCACTCATTTCACTCACTCACTCATTTCACTCACTCACTTTTCACTCACTCACTCATTTCACTCACTCACTCATTTCACTCACTCACTCATTTCACTCACTCATTCATTTCACTCACTCATTCATTTGACTCACTCATTCATTTCACTCACTCATTCATTTGACTCACTCATTCATTTGACTCACTCATTCATTTGACTCACTCACTCATTCATTTCACTCACTCACTCATTCATTTCACTCACTCACTCATTTCACTCACTCATTTCCTCACTCACTCATTTCACTCACTCACTCATTCATTTCACGCTTGCGACGCTTGGACCAAGCGAAGAAGAAAGAGAAAAACCGGTTTCCTTTCGCCAACGTCCGCCAAGCAGATGCAATTACGGAACCCCTCCTAAAAAATAAAGTGGTTCTTCCCCTGTACTCTTCAAATATATCTTCCCAACACATTTGTGAAAATAGTAACAAGATATTCTCAAAAAGCTAGAAGATCCCACATTCCTATTACTTTAATAGTTAATGTTCACTAAAGTTATTATACTAAAGGAGAGACAAACGATAACAAGGTATAAAAGTTAGAAAAGTAAGACATACAGATACTAACAAAATATATATATAATCGTACGTACTAGTATATAGAACTGAAACCAGGGTTGGATTTAAAGATTTGCAGCTTATAGGCTACGATTGATTTGCCGCCCCTGTCACAATATTCTCCCCCCCCTTCGGGGAAAGGTAGCTGGTTAGCTGCAAAATAAGGTGGTATGTGCTGTTTAAAATAGATACACATATTATAATCATCTATGTACCTTTACACTTACACGCTAAATCGAAAGCGAAATAGGCGAATTTTTTTAACTGTTTACTATTTTTCTTTCAATTTCGAAAACCCGGAGAAGGGGGTGCAATTGCCCTCGCAGCGACTATGTTTGCTACGAAATATTTACTATGTTTGCTACGAAAATTACGTATAGATATACTATATATACGTTTACGGTTTACGCATTAATGTAAATTATTTGTTTTCTTTCTTAAAAATATTCGTATCTTTACATTAATTTTTTATACCAAATGCCGCTTTAATTGGTCGTAAAATTTGCCGCCCTAAAAAATTCGCCGCTCTAGGCTACAGCCTACTTAGCCTATTTAGAAATCCGGCCCTGACTGAAACTATAAAACAGACTGCAATAGGACAGACGAAAAATGTACAGACAAACGGGCAAAATGTATAAAACACTCTGGTGTCATACCTTCTAACAAAATAATAATTTAACAAAGCAAAATTTTAATATCGGATGATTAAAACGGAATTTGGAAGAAAGGGTACAGTTAGCGGAAGAACAGATATCTCCACAATGGCAATTCCTACTTTCCTTTTTCTAATTCTTTAAAAAGAAAAAAAAGGAAAGTAGGTTATACATTCCCTTTGTTACATAGATTTGTTATATAGATTCAATACTACTTCAGTAGAATTGGCGATATGCGCCATTTAGTCTTCCATTAAAGCCAAATGCACGCCAATCAGTCAGTTCTAAATATTTAAGAACATAAAAAATACGAATCAAATTAAATCGCCAACTATAAAAGAGGATCTTGGCAATAGCAGAATTTCCACACACGCTGTTTTCTTTCATCATTTCGATGACATTGAAACCTATAAGGAAATCTTTCTATGGACTTGAGCCTTTTTATATTTGGATATTTAAATTGTTAAAAATGAATATGATGAGTAGCGTGACAGTCAATGGCACTTTTTAGCCTTCGCATTTTGATTGATAGGGCCACTTTTAAACTCCTCGATTTGATTGATTGCTTTATTTTTTATTGGGGTTTGATTGATAGCCGTTTTCAACTACACTTCCGAAAATAATTTCCTGGGTTTGAGAAAAATATGTCAACCTAGAAATTATTTTTTGTTACTTCCCATTACCAGATATGAAATAGTATAAGGTAATGAAAGTATTACGACGAGGTAGGAAATCCGAAATAGAAATTTTGTGTCTTCTTCACGTTTTGGTTGGCGTTGATTCCAAAATAGATATTTATGCAACCAGTGTGAAAAGTGAGTCTTTTTTTAAACGAGTTGAATAAATTATTTCACGAACGAGGTACGAACGAGTGAAATAAATTCACAAGTTTAAAAAAGGCTATTTTGAACGTGTTGTCATACACTATTTTTTTTTATAATAACGTGCAAAAAAGTATTTATTAAATTGGCATTTATTGATTGGCTTATTAATTATTTTATTATCACGTTCAAATGATTTGAAGGTGATTATTTATATTAATGATTATTTTAAAATCTCGTGCAAAAAATATTTCTTAGATTGGCATTGGAAATAACACGCCAAATAAAGAATCACGCTCAAATAAAGAATTTTTACCCCAATCACAAAGCCGCCGAATAAAATATCACGCTCAAATAAAGAATTTTACACCAATCAGGTGCTCTTATAGTCTTATTTACTTTGTCGCACTAGTGCGTAAAAGTAACTTTGAAACACGATTTCGTTAAAAGTATCACTTTTGCCACGAGTATTGATTTGAAAAAGTTAGTTTTTTTGCACGATATTATAAAAAGTGGTTTTTGAACATTGATCGGAAATTTTAAATAAGCTATCTTAAGTAATATCAGACAATATCGAATACTAAGGTAGTTAGTAGCAGTTCGTAGTCAACCATCGGAACATATCAGGGGCTATTAATTGTAGTCACCTGTCTTTCTCTATCCGTCTGCAGCTCTAACTGAAATAGCTATAGACTTCAAATTTGGTACGCAGTTTCTATAGTACCTGTCGTACATTATAATAAAGTTTTTGAAAAAATCGCGCAGGTGCAAAGTATAGTCATAGAACTTTTTTTAATGCATTGCTGAAGAACGAAAAGAGCTATACGGAATTTAAATTTGGTATACTATAGTTAAACTCATAGTTTCCTTGCACAGAAGCCACGACCACGGGCGGAGCTATAAAACGCGCGGAGAAATCAGATGAAGACAAAATAAAACGGCTGAAATTTCCTCTTCATCTTATTCCTCCGCGCGTTTTATAGCTCCGCCCATGGTCGTGGATTCTGTGCAAGGAAACTATGAGTTTAACTATATAGTTCATTCAAGGTAAGGTGATAGCCGAAGCAAATAAAACCACGTATTTGGCGACATTGGCTCCGAAACCGCAAAAACAGCCAACGCTTAGACAATTTTGTCGCACGTTCTTTTTAGGCATAGTATCATACTAGAACTACTGTAAAACCCACTCATAATAATTGAAATGCAATGAAACTTTATAACTAATAAGTATTTCTAGACATTATTTGTAAAGTTTATTTATATTTCTCTTTATTTATTATTGCAAACACGTTACTACAATGTTTTATGGGCTATTTTTTAGGTGAAAATAGGTTACTTTTTACTAAAACTTATCTCCTTGGCACAACGGCTCTTATGGGGTTTAGGACTACACTGAGCCAACTACACTTTCGAAGCAAATTATTCCTATTGTTTAGTTTTCAAGCATGCTTGGTCTTCGTTCTATCTAGACTCGGTGAATATTACCCAATCCGAGATTTGAAAGACGGGAATATTTTTGGAGCGAAACCCACCGTGACCGAAAAGCCACCGAACCTCTAATAAGCTTGTTCCTATAGAAATAAAAACTTTGAAAATGACCAATTTGAGCTTTAATACAAGCAAAATAAATCTCTTAATCACTCTCTTGTCATCCCAGAAGACGGATTACTACTTGATTCACCTTTTGTTATCATACAAATGCTAGCTCAACCAGAAATTAACTATTCAAATCCTCCCTCGACATTGGGAAATTTCCATTTCTCCTTATCCCGAGGGGAAATGAAATGTTCTTGCATGATTTGGCGTTTAGTTATCCAATAACCACGAGGCATTCGCCAAAATGAAGTGGTTAGAATGAAAAATAAATTAAGGTTTTTTTTTATATACTGCAGGTTAAAAGTCAAACTCGACAAATATGAGATAATAAATTTATAAACTTAGTTTCCCCGTTAATGCGTAACTAAACAGCCTAATTTCTAACCTTACACATTATAACTTTTTAAAAATGTATCATCAATAACTTGAATGATATAGGTTAGGGTTAGATTGAATTATCGTCGCCCTAGGGCTATTGGCGACGGGCGTCGAAGTTTAGGACACACAATCAAGTGACTAGTTGACATCTGAGCAGGCACCCAACGCAGCTTTTAAGGGCGACATCGTTCGCAAAGTCGGTACTTAGGAGCATATTTAAGGTGCACTCCCTCTAGATTGCCAGTTATTTTGTCAATTCCCGGACACCAACCTGGGACCTTTCGCATGCAAAGCGAACGTCTTAACCGACTTGGGCTCCCTAGGATCTTTGTCTTTGGTAAAAGCAACACTGGGTTCATCATTTTAAACGGGAACTTAGAAGTATTTTTGAAACTGAATAGAATTATTTTACACTAAGTTATTCCGATTAATCATTACATAAAAATATGTATTATTTATAGCAGAGATGGCTTAAGACCCCTAATAATTTACATTACATCTTTACTATCAGGGCCGGATTTAAAGATATGACGCCTGTAGGCTACGATTTATTTGCCGCCCCTGTCAATATATTCTCCCCCTTCGGGGAAAGGTAGCTGGTTAGCTGCAAAATAGGGTGGTATGTGCTGTTCAAAATAGATGCACATATAAGACTTATCTATGTACCTTTACACATCTAAATCGAAAGCGAAATAGGCGATTTTTTTTTTAAACTGTTCGACTATTTTTCTTTTAACTTCGAAATCCGGTAGGAGAGGGTGCAATTGCCCTCGCAGCAACCATGTTTGCTACGAAATATTAGTACTATATATACGTTTACGGTTTACACATTAATGTAAATTATTTGTTTTCTTTCTTAAAAATATTCGTATCTTTCTAATAATTATTTAATGCCGAATGCCGCTTTAATTGGTCGTAAAATTTTTCGCCCCAAAAAATTCGCCGCTCTAGGCAGCAGCCTACTTAGCCTATTTAGAAATCTGGCCCTGTTTACTATTACTTTATTAAATTCTTTAGAATCCCTCTCAAAGTAACTACACAGTTTGTCACTTTCCTTCAAGAACCACTTTACTCAGCAATAATCCTTCTATTGCCTTATTCTTGGCACGCTATTGGTCAATTGGGTCCTGAAAGTAGGAACGAATCCCCCAGATGCTATTATCTACGTCACTACTGAACCAACCAGTCAACAGCATTCTCCAATATTTAAAAAAAAAATATTTAAAAAAAAAACTAAATTTCACGCTGGCTTCGTTAATATATGAATAAAAAACAAGATCTTGTTCTAAAGAACTAAAATAACCTATTTTCCTGTAACCTAAATACTTACTGAAATTCTTATAGAACAACAAGTTGGTTTGCAACAGTAACTGTCACCTAGAACCGTTTCTACACAAGATTTATACACATTAGAAACAAATCGTCAAGCACAGCATCCATTTGTCATTTAAACTTTTAAAAGCCAAAATCAACTATTTTCATTAATTTTATTTCGCAAATTAAATTAATACTATTTATAGTCTGCTTAATTTATTTGCAGTTCAAGAATAATTAAGTATTTATTAATAAAAAGTATAATTAAAAAAACCCAAAAAAACTACTCTTTTTAAGGGGGTACGGACATGGGGCACAGTCACCACGCCAATACCTACATTTTCATTTTTTTTTAAATCGAATTTTAAAAAAAAAGAAAACTAGGCTAAAAATTGAAATTATTTTCATTGTACCCGAAAGCGTGGCGGATTTTTTTCGCCACACATGTGACTTGGGTGATAAGCTGATAGTCATGTTTGTGCCAATTCAAATTTGCTAAAGATCAGCCCATTCATTTTACAAGTCGTTGATCAATAACCATTAAAAAAAATTATGTTTACTATTCCTAAATCGTTGACTGTATACTAAGTATTTAAATACGATATAATGGTTGCAGAACCATTAACATTATCATATTTATTTCGTTAAATATCTGATCTATTCTGAATTAGGTTAGGTGAAGAGTAGGCGCATAGAATATTAATTATTAATGTTGCAATTTTAGAGACCTTAAGAAAGGGTGAATTTTATTTTTCAATAAGTATTATCTGCAATTTATTACTTTGTAATTATTTATATAGATAAAAAAAACTTATGGGTCATGAACAGAATAGATATCCATAACTATTTTTTTTATTGCATACATAACGATATAATTGAATAATGTTTGAGTTATATTAGATTTATATAATTATATGTTTAATTTATTATATATCTAATACAATATTGTTTTAACACTAGAAAACCAATACCATTGTTATTCACATAACGTCTACCGTGATTTTATAAGCTTGGCATCAAAAACGTTTATATATCTTTAGGCCAAAAAACCCAATTTACTTTCTTCCCTATATTGGCAACCATTAAAAATATAAGGAATGTATACCTTAAATTGAGTTAATATAGTCGCACTAGAGGGCTATGGACGCCGGGAAACATAGAGCCATTGTCAAGTGATGAGTTGACTCCTGAGTAAGCACCCAACGCAACTTTTAAGGGCGACATCGTAGGTGGGCATCGGGACTTGGGAGCATATTTAACATGCACTCCCTCTAAGTAGTAAGTTATTTTGGCAAGGCCCGGGCCCGACCCCATTGCCCATAAACGTATTTTAGGGTAGTTAAGAGGGATTGTCAGTCCCATAGAGCTAATGCACTAGTTTTCTCATCACAACTTCCGCAGAAGTATTGCTTTGCCATGTTAGCCTTTTTTTTCCCAGGTATGAGAATCAACATAACATCGAAATGAAACAAATTTTGAAACGAAAATGTTATCTAGTTATTTAATTATATATTTTTGAAGTTTTAAAATGCCAAAAATTACAGCAGATGGCGACACTATCTTAAAACTTTATAAATTAATAATTAAATAATCGGATGTTATTTTCTTTTCGATTTTGTTTTAAATTGATGATTCTCATACCTGGTGAAAATGGGATAACATGGCAAAGCAATTATTTTGCAAAAATTGTGATTTCAAAACTAATGCATTATCTCTATGGGACTGACAGTCCCTCTTAAAGTTTTCTTTTTTTTTAAGAGGGACTGTCAGTCCCATAGAGCCAATGCATTAGTTTTGAAATCACAACTTTTGCAAAAGAATTGATTTGCCATGTTATCCAATTTTTACCAGGTTTAGAAATCATCATAACATCAGTTTTAAAAAAAATTGAAAAGAAAATAACATCTGGTTATTTAATTATTAATTGATAAAGTTTTAAACTAGTGTCGCCATCTGCTGGATATTTTTGGCATTTTAAAACTTTAAAAATATGTAATTAAATAACTAGATAATATTTTCGTTTCAAATTTGTTTCATTTCGATGTTATGTTGATTCCCATACCTGGGGGGAAAGGGCTAACATTGCAAAGCAAAACTTCTGCGGAAGTTGTGATTCCAAAACTGATGCATTATCTCTATGGGACTGACAATCCCTCTTAAAGGAATGTAAATATCATAAGGTCTCGATAATTTTTTTTTCACGTCGACAACTTAACTGGCTTATAAGCACAACTGAAAGTGACACAAAAAATAACCCATTTTATAAAGTCTGTGCAACTTTGTATGCTGGTACAGACTTTTTTCATTTATTCTACACCTAAGAGGAAGAGTTTATTTCATTAGGCATAGACCTATGCAACTATATACCATATTAGAATTTACTTATTTTCCGAAATTATTTTGCACTCTAGTAAAGGCTGAATCCGATCATGTATTGATTTTGAACGAGTTCCGATTAACCCCTATCTGCGAGGTGAATCAAAATACCACTCAAAGAACTGAAAGGGGCCCGGATGGATGAGTGGTTTGGACCATTACGCTAGCAGTCTGCGCGCTGTAACGGGTGCGGGTTCGATTCCCGCCTTCGCCCTGGGTGTATATTCCTTTCTCTGTTACAGTAAAAAATTCTTTCTGTGTATGTCTTACTTGACGAAGGCTTCATAAGCTGGTCTCTGATCAAGCACACAAGCCGGAATATATATGTACCTACCCCCCCCCCCCCCGACTAAAATAAAATACATGTTCCAAGTTTTACGGTTTTGCTTAAAATTTTAAATATAAAACAAGACCGAAGTTTCTAAGTCAAAATATCAAAAAAAAATTTAGATAATATTTTAAACGTTCAAAGATGAAAAGTATTCCGATTCATCCCGTTTTACGGTTGTTTAAAAAATTGAGAGTAAAGGTAGGTAGGTTTGAATTATCGTCGCACTAGAGCTACACGAGGGCTATTGGCGACGGGCGTCGTAATTTAGAACCACAGTCAAGTGACGAGCCAACACCTGAGTAGGCACCCAACGCAACCGTTAAGGGCGACATCGTACGCAGCGTTGGGACTTTGGAGCGTATTTAACGTGCACTCCCTCTATACGGGGTATTATTCGTCGGACATTTTTGGCTGCACGGGCCGTTTATAGGTCGGCAGTTATTTTGGCGATGCCCGGACCCGAACCTGGGACCTTCCGCATGCTAGCCGAATGCCTAACCGACTGGGCTCCCCAGCCCAAATTGAAAGTAAAAAAACACGCTTAAAGGTAGCTGAAGCTGGTTAAAAAATCTATCGTGATCCCAGATCCAATGTCCGGACGCACATTCAACATCGCTATGATTTTGCATTAGATGACCCTCATATGTTGGCCTCGTCACTAGACCGTTTGGAAGTCCGTTTTATTGACATCCCCTAATACTTAGCCCCTAACATGACATTAATCCAACGAATTCCCAGTACCACATGTTCCGATATAAATTTAAATAACAATTCAGAGAAACGTTGAGAATTTAGCTTTAGTTGATATTATTGTATGTGTTAGACTGTATTAAATAATATGATCTTATTGTCGGATAGTACAGTAGATACTATCTTAACCGGCTGAAATGAGACCGAAGGCAAGCCGATTTTATGCGAATATCCGGTTAAACCGGAAAAGTAAAAATAATTAAGATTTGGATGTACATTTGATTGCACGTTTATACATTGATATTTGCCTAATAAATAAAATAAAACAATGCGTCGTCTCATTCAATGTATTCAAGCATTAAATTTACATTTACAATTTACATTAATTACAATTTACAAGCATTACCATTAGAAATCCATATTTAGTTGAAATCTAGAAAATCGGAAATTTGCCACATAGTTTCGACATTATCAGCATCATATGAACGGGGCGATCGATAACGAAACAAGTCATTTTTAACTAATTTTTACATTTTATATATAAAAATTATTCGGCCTGTTCAAGCGGAGATCCTGTTAAACGGAGTTCGGTTAAGTGGGAGACAACTATACATTCATATGTATAAATAAAGAACCAAGAGCCCATATGTAGCTCTAGTGCGAACTCAAATCGATCAATACCAAACCCTTTTTCTCCTAACAACACTTCCTGATAGTGGAAAATAAAATCCTTTCCGAAAAAACTCTAATACAAGCATTCTCTATTTTTATACAAACGCAAGAAACATTTCTAAACATTTCAAAGAGCAAAACAAACTTTATTCCCAAATCTATAGCATTAAAAAAAGAATTCACCGAGAAAAGATATAAACCGCCAAGGCTTGGCGGTGGCGAGCCCATACTGGTGTTAGATTGTTAACTAAAATTAATCAATATTATTCTAGGCGATGTAGCAAGTAATTGCTATAAAGTATTGATTATTATTGTAACATACGTTAGAGCGTCGGGTTTCTGCTCTGTTGGTATCCTCCGAGAACCCGACTGTAAATTATAAAATAAAATCATAATCCGTATCTAATAAATAACCAAAATACCGGATCTTAGATCCAGACCCATCGCTCAGGTGTAACTGACACTATGATAGAATGATATTATTTATCAAAACATAAATCATATGGGTAACCCTTTAATTTTGTTACAGTAGACAAATATATTTTAGTAAAATTTTAAAGAAAAATTCTATTTTAAAATAGAAAGCGAAACATATCTTTAATATAACATCTAAAAATATAAATAGTACCTAAACCAACCGAAATCCACAAACTTCTGTAAAAAAAATGATATTAGAACAAAATTACGTTGCGATCATTAGTTACACTTTAAATTATATAATTATTTACATTATAAATTTTTTATTATACTCCTACCAAATCGACCCATTACGTAACACACAAAACCATAGAGCACAAAACCTTCTTAAAATACTCCACTAAACTACTTCAATTCAAACACGACTCGCCAATGAAGCGGTAAAGCGCCAACTTGTGCTAACCCCGCACCCGCTCCAAACTCAGACAGTCGGGGGGGATGAAATCAGACGGTCAAAGCCGCCGAGACACTCCTCTAACGCAAAAAAAGATACTTTGTTTATACCAGATCACGTGACTGTCTCATTTTGTAGCTTGGCGCGTCTTGGTTATGCAATTTACGTAATACTGCGCCAAGAGCGAGTAACCAGCCAATATGGCGGGAGCGTTCGTCGCATTTTGTAACTTGGCAATGTGATATGGAGCCAAGAGCGAGAAAGCTGCCAATGTGGTGGGAGCGTGCGTTTTAGTGTTTCGTTTGGCGAGTTTTGATGATGCGCCAAGAGCGAGAACTGAGCTAATGTGGCGGTAAGACGTAAAAGGTGAAAGGAAATGGATGTAGTGGTGTTGTAATATTGTAAATGATATTTCTTTTATATTGATAAAAAGAGTTAAAAAACTAATTTCAAAATATTCCTTGAATTATTTTTGTTAAAAAGATGGAGAAACTAGAATTACCTTTTTTCTTATGTTTGTGCTTTAAATATAAAAGAATAGCATATTTTGAATTGTAAAAGCGATTTTTTCCCCTTTGAGGATGTTGTAAAAGATGTTTGTTTTTGTTTGAAAAGAAATAGTGGCTACGTTTGAGATTTATTTATTAAAACACTCTCGTCTTACAAAATCGATTTTAACAGTAGAACTCAAAAAACGGGTCGGGTGGATGGGATTGGCGAGTTTAACGTTCTTTCTGAGTTCTACAAACAGGCTATTGACGGCGATTTGGGATTTTTTCAAATTAAATATTCCCGTAATTTTGTAACTCGTTAAGAGTTGTGCAAATTTAAAGTTGGATGGTTTGTTTTAAGGGGGAATGGGCGAGCTGGACCGCGGGTCTCCAAACTCAAGTGCCTCAGTGTTAATCCAATGGGGGAAAAAACTATTTTCTCTGCCACATTTCTCCAGCTGTATTGAATATTTTTACAAACGGGTTTTTTTCTAAAATAATAAATGTAGTTAACTCACAGGTCTCCATCTTCCCACTTTTTGAAATTGCTTCGAATATTTTGTGTAAAATTATTTATTGAAAATTAAAAAAAATATTCGAACCCATTTCAAGGAGTGGGAAGGTCGGGACCTGTAAGTCAGCTACATTTATCACATAAAAAAATCCGCTTGTAAAAATATTCACTACAACCGGAGAAATGTGGCAGAGAAAATATATTTTTCTCCATAGGATTAACACTGATGCACTTTGCTTTGGAGAGTCCAGCGCGCCCATTCCCCCAGAGCTGCACAAGGGCTATTTGATAAACCGGTTTTTTAGGGGATGGAGGACTAAGGGCTGTAGCACATTGGAGCGACGAGCGATAAGCAGAGCGAACAATCGCCGCGACAAACCGGTCTGAGGGTGGTTTTTCCTACTGCGCATGCGCGATTTAGGCGCCGCTTGGTAAACCGCGGCGAACAATTTTCAGATCGCTCCCTGAGCGATTTTTGGGAGCGATTTTTAGAAACCGCTTTTGCGCATGAGTAGTTATAGGTATTAGAGTTTTTCTGTACACATCCAAGGAGCTGTTTATATGCTTCCAGTCATGACGTTTTAAGAATATTATTCAATAATGCTTGTTAGTCGTATCATTAAATAATCAGATTTGGCTTATTGACAAATAATGTTTAAAATTGGTTATAGTTTTGTAATAATACATTCTTTATCATACATTCTTTTATCATATTAAATATTTCTTACATTCTTTTCTTATACATTACATTACATACATTCTTTTATCATATTAAATATTTCTTACATTCTTTTCTTATACATTACATTACATACATTCTTTTATCATATTAAATATTTCTTACATTCTTTTCTTATACATTACATTACATACATTCTTTTATCATATTAAATATTTCTTTTATTTTCCGAGGTCAAATTAAGTACAACAAAGGAAAATTTTTATGTTATTTTCTGAACCAATTTAAATCTTTTATGAAAATGATGTTATATGTTTCAGTTAAAAGTATCACATGCGCTTTCCCAGTTAAACATACTTTGAATTAAAAAAAAATTCCATCTCAATTATTTTAAATATCTTTCATTCAACAACGATTCAACTATGTAAAAGAAAGAAACCCAAGAAATGCCATTTTTTTTAATGAGTGCAGTAGTTTTCAAGTCCTGGACGTCCACAGAGAACCCTAAAAAATTTAAATTTTTCAAAAGTACAAGAAGTACATACTTACAGATGATTAAAAACTTATTGGTAAACAAATTCCCCCGAAAAGTAAGAAATAAATACTTTGAACAAAGAGTGACTAAGTACTCAAGCAGCTTCTTACATTCTGAGCATGCGCCAAAGCGATTTTAACAACAACAAAAATTCTACCGCTAGGGTCTGAGCGAACAAAACGCGAGAAAAATATGTTCGCAGCGGTTTTTTTCACGTGTGCGCATTGCGAAAAATCGCTAGCGACAAATCGCTCCAATGTGCTGTTAGCTTTAGAGTTATTTGTAACATTTTTTTTAATTAACGAGGAATTTCGTATAGATATTAATTTAAAATTAATAAAGAAAAGAGCTCAATATCCGTATCATTTTGATGCTTTTCATGCCTCCTGTAAAAAATAGAAAGCGTTTTAACGACTATATACTTAAAATAAACATGTATTCTGACTTTTGAATTGGTGAGAGTTACTTAGAACCAGAATAGCTATGGTACTTTTTATTCGAACCAACGGGTGTAGAGTGCAAAGCGTAAGCCGATTTCCATAGAATAGCGTGTAAGTTTAGAATTTAACTGTTTATTTCAATCTAAATAAGTTTCAGCGCGTTCAGCGTGAGCGAAAATTAAGAAAGAAAAAAAAAAGAACACGTGGGTTTAATGTTCTGTATTGTTATTTGAATATCAGTATTTTATTTTATTTGTTGATTTTAAATCTTTTGATTTTTTTTTATGGTGGATCAGATTTCCTCAACTAGATTTTAATTATGTTTCCGAATTTAATTTAATTGATATTTACAAATGGTAAGAAATGAAGATATGGCGGAATATATTCGGCATAAATAAGGAATTTGTACTTTATAAAACTTTTCCAACCATACAAGAGGATGAATGTCTGTTTTGTTTTCTGATGTTAAGATGGCGTAATGGCCTATTGAATTTTGGCATTGGCGGCTTTTGGCGAAGTTGAAAATTAACGTAGGGTAGCTATTCTCATCCAGTTGTACGGGTTAGGGTTAGTTTGAATTATCGTCGCATTAAAGCTACACACGAGGGCTATTGGAAACGGGAGTCGTAATTTAGAACCACAGTCAAGTTACGAGCCGACACGTGAGTAGGTACCCATTGCAACTTTTTAAGGGCGACATCGTACGCAGAGTTGGGAATTTGGAGGATATTTAAAGTACCCTTCCTCTACACGGGGTATTATTCGTCGGACATTTTTTGGCTGCACGAGCCGTTTATAGGTCAGCAGTTATTTTAGCGATGCCCGGGCCTGAACCTGGGACCTACCGCTTCCAAAATGAAAGTCTTTACCGACTGGGTCCCCCAGCCCTATCGAATTGTATGAAATATGAAGTGGAATGTTAACCACATTTGGGCAGTTTCGTTTTGCGCTAATCGTGAAATAGCTATTATATCATATAGCTGTTCTTCCAATTTGAACAGGGGCCTATGGGAAAGCCCTCAAACTCCTGGAAAAGTCTGGATAAAATCAACCCCTCATATCAGAATGGGAAGAGATTATAATATTCTGATGGAGTGGACCCGTGGAGAGGGGATCAATTGGTATAAAATAAAAGTTTACATAAAAAACTACTAATTAGGGTTATGAAGGGTACACCCGTGCAACGCCGGGTTTATAAAGCTAGTATTATATAAATACAGTGTCGAATTTTTTTTGGTCATTGTCGTTCAAAAAAGTCAGTGTCTCGTTGTATCAATATCTATTTTACTTAAATCGTGTATTTTTTTTTCGATATCCCAAAAAAATAAGCACAATTTCTGAAAAGCTCTGAATATTATAACAGAGTTTTAAAATATTGATTTTAGTTAATACATCAACTCATTTTTCACAACAAGTTAAATCTTTCCTGAAAAAAAATATATATCAATCATTTCTTGTAATTATTTCGGTCCTAAATGTTGTTGTTTTTTTGCTGCTGTCACCAGGTTACCGCTACTATTATAATAATTTTGGCGTATATTCTTCAATACTGGTTACACATACTTGCTCATAATTAAAAATTCAGGATGTTTAACACCAATGGGTTACTGCGTCCCTTTAAGAGTAACAATGCATAAGGTACAATAAATTAGTTAAGAAAATGCTATTATTTTTTTAAATACAATCTGCTAACTAATATAGAAAAACAGACCTTGCTCACAAATATTATTTTTAAATATCATCATGATAGCTAAAAATGTATTGTTTATGTCTTGTCACCCCACTAATTTAATAACAACACGCTTTTTGCACACAATTATTATTTTAAACCATCACCCTGATTTGTGCAAACTGTATTGTTTATATATATGTCTTGTCACCCCATTAATTTAATAACAACACGCTTTTTGAACACAATTATTTTAAAATATCACCATGATTTGCGCAAACTGTATTGTTTATGTCTTGTTACCCCATTAATAACAACACGCTTTTTGAACACAATTATTTTAAAATATCACCATGATTTGCGCAAACTGTATTGTTTATGTCTTGTCCCCCATTAATAACAACACGCTTTTTGAACACAATTATTTTAAAATATCACCATGATTTGCGCAAACTGTATTGTTTATGTCTTGTTACCCCATTAATAACAACACGCTTTTTGAACACAATTATTTTAAAATATCACCATGATTTGCGCAAACTGTATTGTTTATGTCTTGTTACCCCATTAATAACAACACGCTTTTTGAACACAATTATTTTAAAATATCACCATGATTTGCGCAAACTGTATTGTTTATGTCTTGTCCCCCATTAATAACAACACGCTTTTTGCACACAATTATTATTTTAAACCATCACCCTGATTTGCGCAAACTGTATTGTTTATGTATATGTCTTGTCACCCCATTAATAACAACACGCTTTTTAAACACAATTATTTTAAAATATCACCATGATTTGCGCAAACTGTATTGTTTATGTCTTGTCCCCCCATTAATAACAACACGCTTTTTGCACACAATTATTATTTTAAACTATTGCCATGTTTTGCGCAAACTGTATTGTTTATGTCTTGTCCCCCCATTAATAACAACACGCTTTTTGCACACAATTATTATTTTAAACTATCACCATGATTTGCGCAAACTGTATTGTTTATGTCTTGTCCCCCCATTAATAACAACACGCTTTTTGCACACAATTATTATTTTAAACTATCACCATGATTTGCGCAAACTGTATTGTTTATGTCTTGTCACACCCCATTAATAACAACACGCTTTTTGAACACAATTATTATTTTAAACTATCACCATGATTTGCGCAAACTGCATTGTTTATGTCTTGTAACCCCATTCATATATTTAAAACTGACTCATTGTAAAAGATGAAGTTATTACTGGGGAGAAAATCAACATGGCAATTCACGGCTTTGAAAATATTTACTAAGGAGGAGCAATATGTCAAAGGACATTGTTTACTATGACTAACTACTTTTATCACCACACAATTTAAAATTAGTTAACTTTGAAAGTGACACGATTTAATAATGATAGGCCGTTTTCTATGTAAGCTACGACTAATAGTTTGGTCTTATCGGCAAAGCTTCTCAAACTAAAGTACATGTACCAATAACTTGCTACTTTTAGGTGTCATTCGAAGTAATTTATTAAATGTTTTGACTTGGACACGTTATTCGGCTGAAGAAAAACCTCAAAATGATGGTTATTTATAATAATGGAGTAAGGAACTTAAATTGTTAGGAAGATTGATCAATTATCTTCCCACCGTTGGGCTATTGGTGCTAAAGAGGTAGTAGAACGAGTAATTTCCAACCAAAACTAAAAAAGAAATTTGTAACAAATTAGCTATTTGTTAAAGGACCTAGTAAAAGTCTACATAAACTTCGCCAAACGAAAATATATTTTTAACTAGCATAGACTAAAGGGGTACGACCATTTTCGACGATACAATATTATTGCCAAAAACGAAATATAAGCATAATTAATAATAAATATAAAAATTAACAAATTATAATTTAAAAATATTTGATATAAAAATCACCCACAAAAGTAAACAGCTTATAATAATTTTTTAAGGTTTATATAAATAAAAATTATAGTGAATATAATTTATAATTTAGTTATGTAATATATAAGCATAATATTTTTTGAAATTTTTTCATGGGAAAATCAAAGGATTTTGGCGAGCGTTGGCAAGGTCGATGGGATAATACACAAGTACCGCTATATGAATTAGTTTTGAAATCCTAAATTCTCGTAAAGTATTACTTAAAAATTTAAGCACTTCTTCACCAGCTTTGACTATCTCAATAACAGCAAAGCAAAACAAATTTGAAAGACAAATACCAGCTGGTTTAATTATTATTAAAAGTTAGCACAATTATAGACAGATGGCGACAGCGCTTTAAAATTTTATTAATTAGTTAAATAAATTAAATAAGGACTCATGACCAGGCCCTCTAATCATTATATCCTTAAATGCTTGAATTTCTCTATTTCCGAGATTCTAAGCGACCCGAATTTTGTTTCCGGACTTCTTGGAACCTGGGACCTTCTTGGGAACCTGGGATTAGTACCAACACACGCACACATACACACATTACCTAAATAAATTGCGATTTTCATACTCGTGGGTGAAAAAAATTTGCTAAAGCAGTATTTCGGCAAATTCCATACGTGTAGTGGGGGGGGGGGGAATGCTTAATTTGTAAATCCACAATAATTCGACAAGTATCAGGATTTCAAAACTAATGCTATCGGCTTATGGTATTGACCATCCTTCTTCACACTGCTCATTACATTTCATGGCACAAAGTGGAGTGGCAAAAAAAAAAAGTAATTTCCAACCCAAAACCGCAAGACTTTGAAACAAATTAGCCATTTGCAACAAGAACAAAATTCAAAAGGATTATGCTTAAGGCATGCTTAATTTGTAAATCCACAATAATTCGACAGGTATCAGGATTTCAAAACTAATGCTATCGGCTTATGGTATTGACCATCCTTCTTCACACTGCTCATTACATTTCATGGCACAAAGTGGAGTGGCAAAAAAAAAAGTAATTTCCAACCCAAAACCGCAAGACTTTGAAACAAATTAGCCATTTGCAACAAGAACAAAATTCAAAAGGATGTTTTTTTTCCTTCTCTATCCTTTCGGCACGCACGCAGTCATGTGGCGAGACATGTTTGCGTCCCGCAACTGTTACATCAAGCTGCAATTAATTTCCGATCACCGCTGTGCCCGGCAATTAAGCACTCCGGGGCCCAGCCTGGTCAGGAACCTTGCTTTCCAGAGAACATTCTTCGCCAGCAAAGCCAACCCTTCAAGGACATGTTTATGCAGAAATTATTTTTCTTTTGTCCCCATGGATGACTTTCGCCAGAATTAGTTTAATAAAGCCTTTGCTTTGGGGACTGCGAAAGAAATTAGAGAAAGCTAGAACTTGCAACAATTTTCAATACTCATGTAGATGGAGCTCTAGTTTGAACTTAATTATAGGGTTTCCCTTCTATAATTAATTATATCACGTATACTATCTTCATAAATGTTTGTTAAAAAGGAATTGATATACTAAATATTTAAATTGAAATTCATTTTAATCGGTATAGTAATAATTATCGAAGTTGGCACTCTGGTACGAGTCGTATTAAAAAAAGTTTAACAACTGATGAGGTTCATTTATGTTTAGCCTACTTTTCTTTTTTAGTTCGAAATTTTTTTTAAAAAATGAAAAAGTAGGTATTGACATGCGGTCGATGTCCGTCTGTCTGTTTGTCCGTACAAAATCGGTTCTATCATTCGTATCTTAAAAATTCTTTTGTTGTTAGAAAGCTATGACCTCAGAGACCCAACTTTCATACTTTTTGTCCTAGTGTGTGTACGTCCGGACGGATAAAAAATTACTATCTGTCGGCCGATTTCCCATTGAAATAGCATTGAAATTCAATTTTGAGTCATTTAAATCACTGTTGCCAAATCAACAATGACTTGAGAAACTTTATTAAAGTATGTAGTGACATGCGGTCGATCTCCGTCTGTCTGTCCGTCTGTGTCTGTCCGTACCCCCTTACAAAATCGGTTCTATCGATCGTATCTTAAACATTCTTTTTTTGTTAGAAAGCTATGACCTCAGAGACCCAACTTTCATACTTTTTGCCCTCCTGTCTGTAAGTCCGGACGGACAAAAAATCACTATCTGTCGGCCGATTTCCCATTGAAATAGCATTGAAATTCAATTTTGAGTCATTTAAATCACTGCTGCCAAATCAACAATAACATGAGAAACTTTATTTATTTAAAATTATTTGAAGCAAAATATTTTTTTCATGAATCAGTTTGGAATGACGTCATAAAATGTAGCACAATGTGATTCTTTGATTGTTCATTAATTGTTTACCAAGAAAGCGGCCAGGCAATTTTTTTGCATACAATTATGCTTAGTTTTAATTTACATTTCTTATTTTTTAATGCAGTTTGGTGTAGTTTCATTACTTTTGTTATTATTGAATATTTAATTATTCTTCGTACTACAAATAAATCATGCAGACGATTAATAATATTAAGTTAATTTGCGAAAGAATATTAAGAAAAATAGTTGATTTTGGCTCTTAAAAGTTGAAATTACAGCTGAATGCTGTCTTTAGCTATTTTTATTTTTCGAATGTGTATAAATCTAGTGAAGAAACTATTGTTAATGGTAATACTGTTAGGAACCTAGTTGTTTTCCTATTAGAATTTCAGTAAGTAATTAAGTAACATGAAAGTAGGCTATTTTAGTTCTTTAAGAACTTCTTGTTTTGCATACAATTCTGCTTAGTTTTAATTTACATTTAATTTTTTAATGCAGTTTTGGAATTATTTCATTATTTTTGTTATTAATAAATATTTAATTATTCTTCGAACTACAAATAAATCGAGCAGACGATAAATAATATTAAGTTATTTGTGAAAGAATATTAAGGAAAATAGTTGATTTTGGCTTTTAGAAGTTTAAATTATAGCTGGATGCTATGTTTGGCGATTTTTTTTCTAATGTGTGTAAATCTAGTGAAGAAACGATTGTTGATGATATTTACTGTTATGAACCAAGTTGTTTCTCGATTAGAATTTCAGTAAATATTTAAGTAACAGGAAAGTAGGCTATTTTAGTTCTTTAAGAACTTATTGTTTTTTGTTATAAATGTCTAAAAATTAACGGATGAAAATATTAAATTACTTCAAAGTACATTTGATAATCTTATATAACACACTAAATCTACATCCTTATTACTTTTTTTTAGCTTAATACTTTTCATGTAGAAATGTCATCCGCTTTTAGAAAATAAAACTTCTTCAATAAGAGGATTATACAAAAGCTACGTATATTGTTTCAATTAAATAAGGTTTAACTGTGCTTTTTTTATAATTAAGAGTTTTTAATTGCATACTTCTGAATTCTAGTAGAAAAAAGACGTTACAAGGATTTAATGTATTAGACTTTTTCTGAAAGATTTTTAAAATCATTTCAGAATTAATGTGTTTTTAACTAGTGATTTCTCATTTTTGTTTTATCATAATGAAAAAAAAATATATGAATTTTACAGCGCAGCACACTTTTTTAAATATTATAGAAATATAAAATAGTTAGTAAATAGTTAATTGTACTTAATAAGGAAATACTTATTGAAAGCTGACTAATGCCACCCTGATAACGAAATTTTGATTTGCAAATAAATGTTAGTGAATAACCCATTATTCTGAATAACAAAACAAGAAGTTCAAAAAGAATTAAAATAGCCTACTTTCCTCTTTCTTAAATACTTACTGAAATTCTTATCAGAAAACAAGTAGGTTTGTGACAGTAATAAAGGCAGGTGCATTATTTAGTTAGAAGGGGGGGGGGGGTGATTATAGGGGGGGGGGGTCATGGTTAAATTTTATCCTTGAAAAGGGGGGTCTGGTTTTAATATTCCAATTATTTACCAAGGTGTGGGGGGGTTAGAATTATTATGATTAAGTTTTAAGGTCTTCAGAAAAAATATACATCACCGGAAGCATATTAAATTCATATCTCATTAGATGTGTAAAATTGATGCGTTTCAAATTTAACCGAATAAGTTAGTTATACAACAAATGCATAAAGTAAAACTCTTCTAAATTATATATCGTAATTACTGTGCAGCTGCGTCATATTGATTAACTTATCAAATCGACAAATAGTACATTTGAAGATTCTCTTTTCAACCTACAGCAAGACAGTCAACCCAGTTGTAAAAAAAAATCTGCTTATTTCCAACGACAATTCCCAACATTTGAGAACATAAACAATTTCCGCAAAAAAATCTTTAAAAAGTTTACTTACTTACATCTTAACATTTCAAATGAAAACTTCCAAAATTAAAATGTTTTAAAAAGATACCTTCGGGTGTTCTACACTCGCCTTTACCTTCCTGTGAACGGATGGTCAAATAAATCTCACCAATAACACCGTGTATATGGGACTGATGGACGTTGAATCTGCCGTGATACAAAGTCCGGACACCGCCTAAGATTTAAATTTAGGTTCTAGATCAGACGTCGGCCTCGTCACTTGACCGCGGTCCAAAATCATGAGGACCGTCGCCAATGGCCCTAGTGTATCTCTAGTGCGATGTTAATTCATTCAACCGAACAAAAACTATCAACATTTCGTTTTAAATAGCCCCTTGTATAGCTTTAAAACTAATCGACTTTAGACAACACTTCACCTACACTCACGCAAAAAGAGTTAAATCCACTCCTACAGGGGAAGTGCATTTTCGGCACCGGAAAGGAGTGGAAATTATTTCAGACTGAGTTAAAACCGCTCGTTTTAAGAGTGTAGGACGTAGATTGTTTTCTTTTATTTCTTTTACCCACTCCGCAAAAAGAGTGAAATCCACTCCTATAGGGGAAGTGCATTTTCGGCACCGGAAAGGAGTGGAAATTAACTCAGACTGAGTTAAAACCGCTCGTTTGTTTTAAGAGTGTAGGTTTTAAATGACGGAGATATGCTTTATGTGCACGACATTTAACCGAAACAAACCCATTAAATTTATCAATCTAACACAAAACAAAAACAACGATAAAGTCTAATATAGTCATCTGTAAATAATATAATAAAAACCCATACACCCAAACCATTGTTCAACCATTGCCATATACACCCAAACATTGCCAAAACCTATTTATCCAAATCTTGTTCGCGGTCTTACAATCTTCAACCTCAGAACTTTCTATCGAATTAACCAAACGTCAAAAAGTTTTAAAACAGCGGAGAGACGTTCTGATGAAAAGTTAAACTCACGCAAGGATGGCGTGGGGGAGATTTGTTAAAGAGATATTTTTAACTTGTTTAACTAAACTATAGTGAGCTCCAGATTTGGAGGGTGCCAAAACTTATAAATAAGACTGGGGGATGGTTAGGTTAGGGGAGGACTGAAATAGTTAACGAGCATTTTCTCGGGAATGGTTTCTATTTATAAAGTCTTTCCTAAGGGATTATGAATGGTCTTTCATTTTATGTCTGAATTACAGTCCTTGGAGAAATTATTAGACGCACTGCAAGATTTCATGTATCAATCAATGATGAACGAAATACCTTTAGAAGGACATTTGTGTTCCTAAACTTAAGCTATTGAATAGAAAATACTATCTGCTATACTTAATACATATATCGACACCTTTTTTAATGATATGGCATTCTTTGGTATGTTTTCATCATTACTAAAAAAAAATACAGTGCGTCTAATAATTTGTCCAGGGACTGTACACGGTTTTTAGTAACTGCATATAAAAGAATTTCATTAAAAAAAAGTTATGCTTGGTTACATTCATTTTAATGACCATAAAAAATACGCAAGATGTCACTTTAGTGGCAAATTGAACAAACGTAATTTGTGGTATTACAGACGGCATTCACAGTCAATACACTTTCATAAAAGGTAATTTGTCTAAAGAAACTGTTTCAAAATTAATAGTAAAAACTTTCAAGACCTTAAAATTAAGAAATTATGGATTGCAATTTATTACATAATATTGGTTCCAGTATACAAAAAAAATTGAAATCGTACAAACATAGTCGTGGGATCGATACTATATATACTTTTATAAAATATTAAATCGCGCTAAGCCAGTACACTGTTAAAAATTTGTGCTTGGTTTCACCATGATATTGGTTCCTAGTAGCTGCAACGGCTGAATGGTGAAACGTTCCACCATATTTTGGTATTCGGTTGAACCATTTCAAGGTTTTTGTTTCAAATCCAGAAAATGGTTCAACCAAACACCGAAAAAAAGGTGAAACATTTCACCACTCAGCGTTGCAGCTACTAGGAACCAATATCATGGGAAACCAACAATATCATGGTGAAACCACCATATCATGGGAACCACCAATATCATGGTGAAACCAACCAATATCATGGTGAACACCAATATCATGGTGAAAAACCAATTATCATGGTGAAACAACCAATATCATGTGAAACCTAGCACCAAATTTTTTAAAAGTGTACCATTTCAATGTCAAATTTGTAGTCTTCATGTTTTTCTGCATTTTGTACAGATTATTAAATTATCAATCCTGTTTTAAATAACTCCCATCGACACATAAAGATATTTAAAAAAAGTATGACCTTATTAATAATGACCTTATTATTAATACTCCTTATTATTAATACGAACAGTCGTGTAAAAAAATTAGTATTTATTTATCCTTTGAATTTTGGTAACACTGATTAATAATAACAGAGGGGTACAATTTTGTTATGCCTAGGATGAAGAACTGATTATTGTTATAATTGGGTCCCTGATTCTAAATATGAAATCAGTTTTTCTCTAACGGCTATAATTTTCAGATATTCACATTTTGCGTGTTAAAGAAGTACAGGAAATCAAAAAAAAAAATTAGATTAGAACATTTTTTTCAATGCAATGTGTGTTTTTTTTAATGTTGAACACTAATGTGATTTCATTTTTCTAAATGAATTAAACGGTAAACTTATTTTATGTAAAATTTTTACTTTTTAATGATATTATATTTTATAAATATATTTTAACTATATTTCTGTTCAGAGAATTTATACAACTTTGTTACATGAAGATACATGAAAGAAAAAACGTTGATTCGTGGCGCAAATAACTATCGCTTTAAAAAAGTATTAAACTATAACAAACTGTGTGCCTTGTTATAAAACAAATTACAGTTCCCGTACTTAAGTATATCTCTAGATGGTTTTAAAATAATAACATTATTTAGGATTTGTTTATTTAAGAAAACTTTAATTATTAAGGATTTCAATCACATCCTAGTGATAACATGTTACCAATTTTAATATCAGTAAAAACGCATGAACCGTGACATTTACATTTATCCAGTTCTGTTTACACAGCATATAGTATATTTAAAATTACTGATGTGTTAAACAGCTGCGTTACTCAATATTATAAGGTTTCTTATTATCAAATAATAATTTAGCTCTAGTTAATTAAGCGATATTTGAATACCAAATATAATTCCCCAAGAGAATATTATAATTTTTGAAACAAGCCTTATATCAAAGATGGTATTATAAATGGGGTAATCCGCGTCAAACAAAAATGCTACTGAAAAATAATTAAGAAACTAAATATTTAACACTATCGAAAAATCTATTCTACAAATACAATATTTATCTAGTGGAACACAGTTCCCGCATACACTTTATGCTAAAATAAGATTATTTAAAACTTTTAAGATAATAATAATATTGAAATATTTTTGACGGCTCAAAAATTTAATTAGCATTTCTCTTCATGTGTAAAATATAATAATACGGGCCGTGGATAGCCTAGTGGTTAAGGCCTCGTTTTCGGAATCTGAAGGTGCCGCGATCGAGTCCCAAATACCACTGAAGACCCACCGAGTATATGCGGAGTACGTGCTCGTTAAAATCTGTGGGTCCGAGAGTCTTGTGGGCAGTGATGGCGCAGTTTCCCACGGGTACAGGTCCCTGGAGAATATTTCCCTCCCCTTCAGGGACATGTCCAAATTGTGGAGGTGGCGATAGATGGCAGCATCTGTCAGCACGATGCCAAGACGGATTCCTGCCGTGTAGTCTCTATACGGGCATCTCTCCTTAGGAACCGCACCCATTTGCCTTAATCCTTGGCCGCTCCACGGGAAGAACTTGGGTTTCTCAAGTGGCATTAGTAACAACAACAACATATATTAATACACTGCTTTAAAACAATTAGGGGAGAGCATATGGTTTAAACCCTTTCTCCCCCAATGATTCCATTCGGAATCATCAGCTTGAGATTATTTTCTATATAGTTATATTTTCTTTTTGTATCGTTAGATGGAGGAATCATGTCTTTTGAAGAATTAAATATTGTTTGTTCGAATTAAATGAAAATATGAAAAACATGGTAAAATAAAATTCACTCCAAAACTTAAATGAATTGACCCTAAATTCTTCATGCTTGTATTTTTAGACGTTTTAAAATTAATTTTTAACTATTTTTAATATATAAAGTTTTAAAAAAAATTATTATAATTTATTCAAAAGTTAAGATTCCAATTTTCCTTCCTTAAATTTTAGTTCAAAAATTTAAGATTTTTTTACTCATTTTTTCACATCATTTTTGATGCATAATGAATCTATTTCACAATATTTGGATTTTTAGAATAAAAATATAGTATATTTCAAAATATTAAACAGGTTTAAGCAAATACACAAAAACATTACTTAAGTAGGTCATTATTTTTAAGTTTTAAATCCTATTATGGTTTTAGGTCACACTACATTTATAACGTAAAAAGTGGAAGGTATTATAATCGTTCAGTCCTTCTGTCTGTCCGTCATCCACTTTTACAGCCCAAACTCCCAAAGCTACGGACAAGTGTGATACGTTTCAAAAAATCAGAGCATCAAAATTAATGCATTGAAAATTTCAGAAAATAATTCGAATTCGAAGTACTTCAATCATTTAAAAAAACTGCAAAATTTAATGTTCATTTAAAAAGCATAGGAAGCCATTTTTATTAGAATTGAATCACCATTGCCATTCGCGACAATCGCGCGAGAAATTTAATTCTTTTAGACAATAAATTAAAATAAATTTATTTTGGCGACATCGATCAGTATGAAATGACGTCAAATATATTTCACTACGAGATTCTTTGGATGTTGATATGAAATATTTTCATTCTATTTAAAAGCGATAAATATTACATAATATTTATTCTTTGAAATATAAATTAATTTTTGCAAACGATAACTAATAATTATTGAATTTTCGAAATAAATGAAACTAGCCAAATTTAGAATGTAAATGTTTAATTTCAATGAAGATGTAAGTTATACGGAATGCTGATGAGGCATGTGTGCTAATAATTTTTCAAAAACATAACACCTTCTAGTAGTTTTTCAAAATTTGAAGAAAGGAGATGCTCAAAGAGTTTCTCTATATTTTGTCCTTTACCCATGAATTCCGCCTGGAAGTTAAGAATAAATAATCCTAGTATTAGTTCAATTTTTTTACCGTAATAATAAACATCTTTCAGATATTATTTTAAGAAATTTTACATAATTGGTCAATCAATAACCTTCTAACATTCGACCCTAATGCCTATTTCCAAAAAAAAGAAAATATCGTGTCTGATATTTTTAGGCATAAAAATAGGAATAATACAATCCTAAAGCAATCAATAGGTAAAGGTATCCTAAAGCAATCAATAGGTAAAGGTATCCTAAAGCAATCAAATAGATATCCTATAGGTATCCTAAAGCAATCAAATAGATATCCTATAGGTATCCTAAAGCAATCAAAAGTCTGTAACAAATAACCTTTAAAAAGTCGCCATCCCACGGGATAAAAATGGCAACTGCCCATTTTAATAAACAGAAAAAAAAACATCAATAAAATTATTTATGTACATAAAAAAAAACCTCAACAATGAAGGCGAAAAGAACATTAAAGCCCAACTTTTCAATGTCATGTTTAATGATAACAAAGAAACGATACTTCCTGAATGTTCCGTTTATCATTTTATGACAATTAGGGGTCGGGCACAAATTGCGAATGTCTTAACTTGGATTTCAACAATTCCTTTGTTAGTATGGGTGTGGCCCCTGGTTTTTTTTTAATGCAAAGGGCGGGCTACTGAAATCATTGTTTGAAATGATTTGTAGCAAATTAAACTGATTCTTCGAGATTCTATTTCTTTGGGTAGGTTTGGTGCTGAGTGAAGTAGATCGTTATGATTTTTATCGAGTGTATTATTGTGGTTGGATTATTAATGAACGTTTGCGTTCCGGAAATGTGCGGGGTTTTGACCCTTTCAGTAAAAGAACAATTTAGGAAGGGAAAATATAATGCAATAGGGTAAGACAATAGGAAAGGCAGTAATCTCGCCAAACGGAATTTTCTGGCGACAAAACACCGTTTCAACAGTAAAAGGACCACAGTATACAAAGTATAAAAATCATAGTACAGGGTGTCCGTAAAAGAATGTCCGACTTTCAAATTGTAATAGTATTGTGGTTGAAGTGTAATTGTAATATGTTTGAAGGTGACGAATAAAGAATAACTCCAGCAGTTTCAGATAAGCGCATGCGCTCGCTACATCGTTGCACAGGCTGTTGCTCCCATTACTCCGGACTTGCTGCAGACATTATGGGAAGAATTGCATTTTCGTTTGGATGTGTGCCGTATCACTAAAGGCGCACACATTGAGCACTTATAGGAAAAACTGTTAGTTTTCCTTCAATGTCATGTATGATTTGTTATATTTAGTATAAAATAAACTCCTGTAATATACCATTAGAACTCGGATATTCTTTTACGGGCACCCTGTATACAGAATATAAAAATCACAGTATACACCGTTAAAGGTTATCATTGTAAATATTCCGTTTGGCGGGCGGTTGTACATTTTTTGAGACTTTATCGCTAGCGTCTTCTAAATGGAAAAGTACCCATTTAGGTTAGGTCAATTGGGTTGGTTTGAGTATTGCGTAGTACTAAGGCTAGAGTTGTTGTTGACAGGCTTTTGTTCTGAAATCAAGTCTGCATCTGGTCTAATGGGGCTTTAAAAGCTGCGTTATGCTCTTGTGCTTGGACGAAAACCCATTAAGGGGGAATGGGCGCGCTGGACCGCGGGTCTCCAAAGCAAAGTGCATCAGTGTTAATCCTATGGAGAAAAAAATATTTTCTCTGCCACATTTCTCCGGCTGTATTGAATATTTTTACAAACGTTTTTTTTTTTTAAATAATAAATGTAGATAACTTACAGGTCTCTATCTTCTCACTTTTAGAAATTGCTTCGAATATTTTGTGTAAAATTATTTAGTGAAAATTTAAAAAAAATCGAACCCATTTCAAAAAGTGGGAAGGTCGGGACCTGTAAGTCAGCTACATTTATCACATAAAAAATGCGCTTGTAAAAATATTCAATACAGCCGGAGAAATGTGGCAGAGAAAATATTGTTTTCTCCATACGATTAACACTGATGCATTTTGCTTTGGAGACCCCCGGTCCAGCGCGCCCATTCCCCCTTAAGGGCGATTGGCAAGAAAATTACGTTAAAATGAGCTTTCTTGCTTAAATTTATCTCAATAGGCAACATATTAGATATACGAGGACCAGAGTTTTAAACAATTTATACCTGGCAAATTAAGCTATATGAAAAAAACTAATTAAAAAGTTGATGTTAAAAATTTAATTCGAAAATGAAGCGTTTACGATATTCACAAGATCGTTGCTACTGGGTTAACTAGCTTCTTCCTAGACAACCGGATTAAACACTTGTTGTGCTAATATTGCACTAGAGCCTTTGCGGAGATTTTTTTTTGCTTAATTTTTTGTGTACTCAACAATTCATGCAAAATAGGTTTTTAAAAGTCTTCATATCCAAACACATTGGAAGGGATACAGACGTATAAACACATCTATGGAATATTAGTTTCCAACAACACAGAGAACTTTTTAATGTTGATAAATATTTATATTTTTTTAGCTTCCACACTACGTTTATAACGTAAAAAGTAGAAGGTATTATAATCGTTCAGTCCGTCTGTCTGTTCATCTGTCACCCACTTCCATAGCCCAAACTACAAATGCTACGGACAAGTGTGATACGTCAAAAAATTCAGTGTATCGAAATTAGAATACGTTGAAAATTTCAGAAAAGAATTCGAATTTGAAGTACTTCAATAATTTAAAAAAAAACTGCAAAATGTAATGCTCATTTAAAAAGCATAGGAAGCCATTTTTATTATAATTAAATCGCCATTGCCATTCGCAACAATCGCTCGAGAAACTTTAATTCTTTTAGACAATAAATTAAAATAAATGTATTTTTGCGACATCGATCAGTTTGAAATGAAGTCAAATATATTTCACTACGAGATTCTTCGTATGTTGATATGAAATATTTTCATTCTATTTAAAAGCAAGGAATATTACATATTTGTTCTTTGAAATATAAATTAATTTTTGCAAACTATAAGTAATATATATTGAATTTTGAAATAAAATAAATGAAACTAGCCAAATTTAGTATGTAAATGTTTAATATAGAATATAATGCTGTACTTGTCGCCTTTTTACCTGTTAAACACAACTGTTGTGTGGAAGCGGGTTAAGTGACAGATTCTGTTACAAACCTACTGGTTTTATTACGTTTTAATATACAAAGTACTGAGGGGTCTTAAAACCAATACCAGAGGTGTGTAACACTACACGACTCAAATAACCCCCCCCCCCCCAATTCATTTAAAATTACCCTAAAGATACACTGAAAGGTCGTTTCAGATGTTTCCAGATTTAAAAGTTCTATGGCAGTTACCCTTTGAGCATGCGCGATTTTCGCAAAAGCTTATGACGGCCAGCAGATACTAGGAACTTGTGCTCTAAATTTGAAGTTCGTAGCTGAATTGGGGTTTCAGAGAGACAGATGGATCAACGTTCAAAAAGCACTTTTTCGGAATCGGCACCCTCCAAAACGTGTAGGGAACCCAAAAACCTCCATTTTGGATTTTCGACACCATCGCACTACTTTCCTTATTAGTATTAGTACTAGTACTATTTCTAGTACTAGTACTATTAGTACTAGTACTATTAGTATATACTATAGTACTAGACTATTAGTACTAGTATTATTAGTACTAGTACTATTAGTACTAGTACTATTAGTACTAGTACTATTAGTACTAGTACTATTATATTAGTACTATTTCCTTATTATCCTATTACCTTAGATTTCACAATAGGAAATTGAAAGAAAAAAATATTTACAATTTATAAAAAAAAAACTTTTATAATTAAAGTGTCTTAACAATTTATTCTAAATCGCAAGCAGTGAAAACATGTTTACTCTATCACTATAGGCCTCGCATACCTCTGAAGATAAATAGAAATTATCTTTAGAAAACTTGCCAATTTCATAAATATCCTCAAAACAACTCACACTAACAACATTAAAATACATACTATCTCCAAAAAGGTTTTACTTCTTTAAAATAAAATCTTACACATTTTCTATTCAGATTCTTATCTTTCTTAAAAAAAAATTCTTTCACTTTAAGAAAGGCTCTGAATACTAAAGTTCTTTTTTTTTTGGTTCTTTGTTTGGCTCAAGTTGTTTGAATATTTTCAAATCCAGTCTTACACCTTGTTTTGGTTTTTCACTTGGGTTTTGAAAAGCAATTTATTCAATATGCGTTTGCGTTTCATTACATAATAATATTTCTACCTACTTAAAATTCAGTAAGACTATTTTCGTCTTCATATATGACAACATTGCGTGTACATATTATTAATTTAGAGACGTAAAATTTTATGGCTAAAAGACTAGTTAGAAAATACATACAAACCAAAATTTTATTAGTCTTAATACTTCCATCGGCGAAGGTTTTTGGCCCTTTGGCTATTTTTGAGGGGGGCTATGCGCACTTTTCAAAAATCCAAAAAATTCTTAGAAACCAAAAACATAAGACTTTATAAAACCAAAATGTTTTTAATCAAACTTTTTCTTTGCATTGATTTTGCTGATGGTTAATTATATATGTAAAATAAGGCGACAGGGAAACTTCGGAGTAATTAAAGATATTTTATTTAAGAGTTATTCATCAGGAGAAGGTTGATTTGGCGTCTGCAGTCGACGAGAGAGTGTGATCGAATGCTCACAAAAATGGCGAAAAACCGCGAGCTCTGCTTCACTGACCAATCAGAGTCATGAGAAAGTTGAAAGATCAACTTAAAAATGTGATGACTAAACAGTTTCTGTGGGAACGATTGATCTAGATTCTAGGCGACTGTTTGTCGCCGACAGGGTGTGGTTGGGATGTTAACATACTAAGTGATATTAAGGATATATGAAAAAGATAATTTAAGTTATTAAGTTTAATTGGGGTACAAAATATAAGATTTTTTTTGGGGGGGGGGGTTAAGTTATAATATGTCATATATTATTAAAAAAATCAACGTTAATTATATTTAAATCAAATAAGCAGTTAACGTAATAAGTGGAAAATGAAAAAGACTGAAGGGAGTTATGAATCAAATTTTCAAAATTTTGTTTGCCTATTTCAATAGTACCGAAACTGTTTAAACTTCAAACAATGTTTTATACCTCTTTGGGTATAGGTTTTTAACATCTCTCGAATGATGAATTCAATTCTCAATGTGTTTAAATCAATTAAAAATTATTTTATTAAGGGTTTCAATCGCAAATTACACCACCCTGCGAATTTTACCATTATAAATCATGATTTGCAATTTCTTTAAAACTTATTTCAATGATATAAAAATGTTTAATCTTCAAAATAACGTTTTACCTATTTGGGTATAGGTTTATGGCATCTTTCGAATGATACATTCAGTTCTGAATTTCTCATTTAAACGGGTGATTTTAATTAATGATCTTATTTTCGAAGTAATTGTGGGACAATCAATATTATTTCATTAAAAAAAATAAGTAGATTAGTAACAGAATCTGTCACTTAACCCGCTTCCACACAACAGTTGTGTTTAACAGGTAAAAAAGTGCCAAACACAGCATTAATTCTATATTAAACATTTACATGCCAAATTTGGCTAGTTTCATATATTTTTTTTTGAAAATTCAATAATTATTACTTATCGTTTGTAAAAATTAATTTATATTTCAAAGAAAAAAATGTAATATTCCTCGCTTTTAAATAGAATGAAATATTTCATATCAACATACAAAGAATCTCGTAGTGAAATATATTTGACGTCATTTCAAACTGATCGTGTCGCAAAAATAATATTTAATTTATTCTAAAGAATTAAATTTCTCGAGCGATGTTGCTAATGCAATGTGATTATTAATAAAAATGGCTTCCATGCTTCTAAATGAGCATTCAATTTGCAGTTTTGAAATTGGAATACTTGAATTCGATTCTTCTGAATTTTCAATGTATTCTAATAATGCTTCCATTTACGTTTAAACGTAGTGTGAAGCTAACTAATAGGTACCTTTTACGATTATTTTTCTGTTCAAAAACTTATTTTTCTGTTTCTGTTTCAAAACAAAAATGGGAAACCTATGTCGTTTTTGCAATTCTTACATTTACAACTTTTACTAAATACTGTTTTGTTTAAAATATTGAAAAAATAACATTTTAGGATGATGAATACTTAAGTGTTAAGATGATTCAAGGAATATGTTTCGCTCACTGCCCTCGCCCTCTTTGGAAAAAAAATTGTGTGGTCACCAACGTCACTAAAATTTCTCAATAACAATTTAGCTCTCTTAAGGGGGAATGGGGGCGCTGGACCGCGGGTTTCAAAACTCAAGGCCCTCATTGTTAATCCAATGGCGAAAAAACTATTTTCTCTGCCACCTTTCTCCGGCTGTATTGAATATGTTTACAAACGGTTTTTATAATAATAAATGTAGATAACTTACAAGTCTCTATCTTCCCACTTTTTGAAATTGCTTCGAATATTGTGTGTAAAATTATTTATTGAAAATTTAAAAATATATATTTGAACCCATTTCAAAAAGTGGGAAGGTCGGGACCTGTAAGTCAGCTACATTTATCACATAAAAAAATCCGCTTGTAAAAATATTCAATACAGTCGGAGAAATGTGGCAGAGAAAATATTTTTCTTGCTCCATAGGATTAATACTGGTGCACTTTGCTTTGGAGACCCCTGGTCCAACGCGCCCATTCCCCCTTAATCCATTAACGATGCTTGACAAAAAAAATTCTTGTCATACGAAAAGGAGCTTTTTCTGCTTAAATTTTGTTTATTAAGATAAACTTAAGACAAATGAACAACATAGCACTGAATAATTTATGTAGGACAAATTGAGGTGCACAAAAAACGAATTAAAAAAATATTAAGCCTACGTTTTCATTTGGAAATAAAGGTGTTATTAGTATTCACAAATGGGTCGTTAATGGATTCATGAAAAAGGTTACTGCCCACTGGGTTAACTGGTTATCTCTGGATAGGTCACTATAGTTCCCGCCATCCTTATTTGTTACACTCTAGAGATGGAACCGGTATTTGAAAAACCGGTTTTTCTGAAAAACTGCGATCCCTAACGTGTTCTAATTTGGTTGGCGGCGAGTATAAAACTGTCTAAAAAAAAAACATTCAACACTTCAACTCGTCTTTTTATGATTTGCATTTACAAACCTTTCAAGACAAACTTTCATTTTTCATTTGAATCATCCGCTTGTTTAAAAAGAATTACAAGACTTTTTCTCAGAACCATTTTCTCGCTGTCAGGACAAGATTGATGTTCGTCAGTCCTGCTTAATTTGCCGCAGATATTTAAAATGTTTCTTAGTATCACTTGGTAGTCATGAAGGTTTGAATTAAATGGAGGTACTTGGCGTGAAAAAAGCGAAGCCTTAAAAAAAAAAAGGTCGCCAAATTGAGGTGATACACCCAAACAAATCCCGCTGCGAACTCAAAATGAAACTTCGATACAAAACGTCTCATTTTGTTCTTGAATAATGAAGTGATTAAAATTCAAAAAAATAATATTTGTGCACTTGTAAATTATAGAACATGATCTTAAGGGGGAATGGGCGCGCTGGTCCGCGGGTCTCCAAACTCAAGTGCCTCAGTGTTAATCCAATGGCGAAAAAACTATTTTCTCTGCCACATTTCTCCGGCTGTATTGAATATTTTAACAAACGGTTTTCTTTTTAAAATAATAAATGTAGATAACTCACAGGTCTCTATCTTCCCACTTTTTGAAATTGCTTCGAATATTTTGTGTAAAATTATTTATTGAAAATTAAAAAAAAAGTATTCGAACCCATTTCAAAACGTGGGAAGGTCGGGACTTGTAAATCAGCTACATTTATCACATAAAAAAATCCGCTGGTAAAAATATTCAATACAGCCGGAGAAATATGGCAGAGAAAATATTTTTTTTCTCCATAGGATTAACACTGATGCACTTTGCTTTGGAGACCCCGGTCTAGCGCGCCCATTCCCCCTAAATTACAACTCAAAAACGACGACTTTGTAAATACCATCAACACCCTCATATCCAGATATAAAATCGTTAACTTTAAACTTTTAAAAACTATTTTTGTGTAACTTAATTTATACTACGTAAAGCTTTCAGGACTATATTTTTCATTTGTATTATATTTTGTTTATTAAAATAAACTTAAGCAGATTCGTTTTCGAGTTGCAAGTTTTCTTGCCAAACGTCGTAAAGGGGGGGGGGGGGATACAATCTTCAAAAACTTCCCTTCATATTGTTATTTATTTTAACGAAGCAGTAATTAAGGTGATACGGTACCCAAAAATTGGTCAAAATATCGATTTTTCAGTTTTTACTTCTTATTATTCACAATAACTTTCTGAACATTTACTGAAAGTTTCATAATAATATCTTCTCATTCCTATAAGTTTGAATACGTAGTTCGTCTGATTTCAACCTTTTTTTTTCTCTGTTTCGCGTCTTTCAATTCTTGTGTTTAATAAATCCCTAAGGCTTTTTTGATAATTTAGTTAGAATTTTGAAATTTTTTAACCTGTGTTCTTATATAAATGGTGCACAAAATTGTGGATGGAATAAGGTCTACTATGTATATTTGTTTTTTTTAAAAAAATGTTGAATTCAATAATTTGTAATTTTTTTGTGATTTTCAGTATAAATGCATGTTACTTTTTAACTGTAGCTCATATTTTAAAATCCATGCACAGTTCTTGAAAAAATAGTTCTAAGAACAAACTATAAAAGTATGGTGGAGTTATTCTCAAAATTGAAAGAGAAGTAGCGTTTTAAAAAAAGTTCAAAATTTTGACTTTTTTTTAAAAAATAAATAACTACTTGTAAATATTAGTTTTAATTGCTAGAAAATGTTTATTTAGAGTAAACATTATATAAAACCTTTATAATTTACAGGTTTATGTTATTATTTCTAGAAATAATGTTTTAGGTACCGTATCCCCTTAAACTTAATAAAATAAAAACTTGTTCGTTTGTAGATTGTAGGACAAAATCTGAACCAGTCATAGGTGTGGAACAAATACATAGTTAAAATATTTCCATTTTTGGAGAAAGATTAAATGTGTTATTTACAAATTCCATTGCCTGCAACGTAGCGCCAAATAATTAGCCAAGCGTTTGTCAGGGCTTATCAAAGAAACTATAAATAGTCTCACTTGGCGAACAAGTTTTTTTACACAGCTTTTTAACCAGGCAGCATGCCTATCCTACTCTTAACTCCATGGTCGAAGCAAATTCTTTTTTTTACATAATAAATCTATGAAAATAATCCCCGAGATTGAAAGAAGGTCGATAATTAAAACTACCGAAGGGGGAGTGTCAAATAATAATTAATCGCAACGATCACTCATTGGCCATTTTAATGCGATATTCCCAAATAGAATTCGATGTAGAGGGGTATAACTAAAGAATCATCACGAATTTAGTAATTACGTAAAAAAAAAACGTATATTTCCCAGTCTTATAAAACACAGGGTAAACCGCTCCTTTCACGATAGGAAATTGAAATACGAGTAATTCGTAAATAAAAACTAAGGAAAAACTCAGCTTATAGTGGGCCTAGGCCTGCTGTGTCCATTTCAGCAATTCCCATTTGACCAAGGACTGTAGATGTGAAGGAAAAGTCCTAGGCAGTTAACTTCACGTGGAACCCCCAATGTTTTGTCCCCAGTGATGCTTGGTCCATTTTTAAGGATCCACTTAAGAAATGAAAGGCTGGGTGAATATTGCCAAATCCGATATTCGAACCCCAATCCGAAAATAACAAAGTTTTTTTTTTTTAATTATAAAAACTTATGAAACAGAATTTCTTTATGAAAAATAAACCCAATTTAATTGTATAGTTGTTTTCTTAGAATATAAATGTATATAATTGGAATTCTATCTATTTTTTTAATTTGAAAGAATCGAAAAATGGAAAATTAGGTATTTATATCGTGAAGATGACCTTCCTTCCCCTCCTTTCAGATTCCATTGTATAATTGCAGATTTTTAATTTTTTTTGTTAGAAAGGTAGGGCTATCAGAGATCTTTTACATTTGGTAGTATGTCTGCACGTACCTAAATCCAGAAAACATACGATTTAATATTTAAAAAAGTAGGTTTGTAACATAATCTGTCACTTAACCCGCTTCCTCACAACAGTTGAGTTTAACAGGTAAAAAAGCGCCAAACACAGCATTATTTCTATATTAAACATTTACATGCTAAATTTGGTAGTTTTATTTATTTTATTTCGAAAATTCAATATTACTTATTGTTTTCAAAAATTAGTTTATATTTCAAAGAATAAGTATGTAATATTCGTCGCTTTTAAATAGAATAAAAACTTTTCATATCAACATACAAAGAATCTCGTAGTGAAATATATTTGACGTCATTTCAAACTGATCGATGTCTCAAAAATAAATTTATTTTAATTTATTGTCTAAAAGAATTAAAAATTCTCGAGCAATTGTTGCGAATGGCAATGGTGATTTAATTCTAATAAAATGGCTTCCTATGCATTTTAAATGAGCATTAAATTTTGCAGTTTTTAAAATAATTGAAGTACTTCAAATTCGAATTCTTGTCTGAATTTTTCAATGTATTCTAATTTCGATGCGCTGAATTTTTTGACGTATCACATTTGTAGTTTGGGCTATAAAAGTGGGTGAAAGTGACAGACCTTCCACTACCTTCCACTTTTTACGTTATAAACGTAGTGTGGAAGCTAAAAAAAAGTATGCCGTTAGAGACGTACATTGTATATTTTTTTTCATCTGTGCAATAAGAAATTATGTGAGTATTTAAATAAGAGGAGATTATAGGATATTTTATAATGTTTACAATTTTTTATTTGTTAAAATATTATGTTCAAGAAAATTAGTGGTTTACATAAGTAGTGAGTTTAGATAGTTAGTGATGTAATTCATGATTCATGTTTTTCTAAATTATTTAAGTAAAATTGAAATTAAATGTTTTCTCAGTAAAAGCAAGATTATCACAAAAGGTCAAAGCAATAAAAAATAATTAACCTTTCTAAATACAAGTTAATGTATTAATATACAAGTTATACATATTAATATACAAGTTTCAAGCCCAACCCCTAAAATAAAATCTTCTAACACTGTCAGGAGAGTAGGATGGGTGTTTGGGTCAAAAATGTCAATTTTATGTTTTTCTTTTATTTTTAATCTTCAAATTTATAGCTTTAATTTAAGACCAAGATTATCGATTTCTGTTTAGCAGTTTTCTTTTTATAAGCATTTTTCAGAAAATCTGTACATCAGATCTTACCTATACCTTACTTTTCTTTTGCGTTTCCTGAAATATAAGGTTTTTCAACAGTTAGGAACATTTTTCTCCGGAACTATGAAAGATATCAACATATTTTGTTTTATTATTTCTTCCCCATCAATATCTCTTTTATTTAAACTGAGGAATTTTAAGTACCTCTGCTCAAAAAAAAAAGTTATATAGCTTTATATCGGATTTGTTGGGGGTTTTGTAATACATATTTTAAAAATATCACTGTAAAAGTAGTTTTTTTATACTGTGAAATATCCTCAGTTTAAATCAAAGAGCTATATGTAAAGAACCAACTATAAAAAATTCATAATGATATCTCATATAGTTTGAGAAAAATGTTCCTAAAGTTAGTAAAATTAACATGGGCGAGAAAGAACCGCCCGACAACCTTTAAATAAGATTAATAGCATTAGAGCAAGGTTCAAGAAACATGCAAAGAAGTAAAACGTGTTTAAATCTATTTTACCTCGTGAAGATTTCCCTGTCTGTTTGGCACGTTTGTTGCTGATTGTGTAATAGTTTAGGGGAAAAAAACGCCAAGTATTTAAGCTTAATTCTGGCACGCGAATTGGCACTTAAACCTTCTGTTGACATGCAAAATAAAAATAATAATAACGTAGATTATGTAATAGACAGGTAGGTTACCAAGATAAATTGTTTAATTGATGTTGAAGAAAGCTATTTTTGGCGAATTATCCCTACGTTTATTGTAAACTATTCCATAAATTAAAAATCTATCAAAGGGAATATTTCTTATGATGTCACGATCTCAATACTGCGACGTCATTGGTTGTTTCGTTTTCTTTGAAAAGTGTTTAAACAAGCTCATTAGTTTTTAAACGTCACGCGCCCCGAACTGCTATTTCATTGGTTGTTTTGTTTTCTTTGACAAAGTGTTGAAACAAGCCCATTTAAAATAATTTTCGAAAACTATTGTTAATCGACTGTTAAATATTTTTTAAAAAATCACATAAAAAGTTATAGATTTAACATGAAAAATACTAAACCACCAATTATTTTCATTGTATGATTTAAAAAAACCAAGCCAAACCCCACGTGACTTGGAAATGATGTTGGTTCCTCTTTACGTTTGCCAATGCGTAGTCTATTTTTATCGGAAGTCTGCGTTGAAAAAGTGAGATAAAGTTTAAAATCTGTCAAGACATTAATTGAAATTCAATATAAAGAAATGCGCTGTAACTGTCAGTACGTGCCGAAAGAGTATTTAAAACTTTTTTTTTGGATAAAAAGCCTGTCTTTCTCTCACAGTCTGCTGTTTGAATTTACAATCTTCTTGCAGACGTCACCTGTTTTGGACCTTTGTCAAATAGAATGGGTCTGTCTCGTTGTTTGAATTTAAATGTTCCTTGTATTATGAGTATCGAATAAATAGCAACTGTTGCATGTAAAACAATTTCTTTGAGGAAAAAAAGTTAGTCGCTTTTTTTTGGAAGCACCACTAGTTTTTTTTCTTTCTATTTCTACAAGTGGTGCTTTTGTTAGCTACTTTTATTCACCACGATCTACACTGTTAAAAATTTTGTGCTAGGTTTCACCATGATATTGGTTCCTAGTAGCTGCAACGGCTGTGTGGTGAAATGTTTCACCTTTTTTTTCGGTGTTTGGTTGAACCATTTTTCTGGATTTGGAAACAAAAACCTGAGAAATGGTTCAACCGAATACCAAAAATATGGTGGAACGTTTCACCATTCAGCCGCTGCAGCTACTAGGAACCGATATCATGGTGAAACCAAGCACAACATTTTTAACAGTGTACTGCTTAGCGCTGATTTCAAATATTTATATAAAAAGTATATATAGTTATTCGACCCCACGGACTATGCTTTGGTAACGATTTCAGATTTTTTTTGTTATTACTGGAACCAATGCAATTATGTAATAAATTGCAAATCCATAATTTTCTTACATTTTAAGGTCTTGAAAAGATTTTACTATTAATTTTGAAAACAGTTTCTTTAGACAAATTACCCTTTATTGGAAAAGTGGTATTGACTTGGTGGAGATGTCCGTCTGTCCTTACCACAAATTACGTTCTGTCCGCTCAGATCTTAAATATATTCTTTTTTCGTTTGAAAGGTATCCCAAAGAACTATCTTTTTTATTTTTGGTTCGTCTGTCTGTAGGTCCGGACAGACACTTGTCTATCCGTCTGTCGATCGTCTGCCAATTTAAATAGAAATAAAAATTCAGAATTATTCATTTAAATAGCGGTTGCGACATTACAAACCGCATGAAAAACAATTTTAAATGAATATTTAAAAGAAAGTAATGCCTTTTGATAATTTTATTTTACGTAATCATGAACCGGTCTACACTGGGTTAATAAAATATATGGAAACCTACTTATACCGTGTTAAATTTATACAAAACCAAAAATATATGGAATATCATAAAGAAAGCTAAACTTATTATTAAAAAGCTTAACTAATAACCACCTATTTTCGTTTCATTTTTTTTTAATTCGAAACACATGATAAGCATAATTTCTTACTTTTTGCATTTTTTAACCCTTTCAGTCCCAGTGATGCCATTTGGCATCAGCATTTTTCTGATCATAATTTTAAAAAATAATCGGGCTGACATCAATTGGGATAAATAAAGAATATTTTCTAATAGAAAAAAGTTTTAAGAATCGAATGATGTTTTTCTGAAATCATAAATGGCTATAGATGATCAGAAAAAACATTCTAAAATGATGATGCAAAATTGCTCTTGGGACTGAAAGAGTTAACTAGTCCTCAGTTACATCTCTTACAAACCCACTGTATAACTAATCCGATTCGTTCCGTTGTTACTCAGACACGACAAATTCTCGTTATTTACTGTTTGTGAGGTCTGGGGGCGTATCGAAATGTGATTTTCATGCAACTTCGCATTGATGGCAATCGCTGATTTATACAAAGTTTGGCAGTGTAGGCGGATCTAAAGACACTTCTTGAATGCTCAATTGACCTCGGAGTTACGGGAATGACTCATTCTGGATGAGTCATAAGCAAATTGAAGAAGAGTAGGGTTTAATTATAAACGGCATTCATACCTGCCAACTCTCTCCGGATTTTAACAACTTGAATTTATTGTGAACTGTGAATTTCCGTGTCATCTGTACCTACAGTAAATTATTAGACGCACTGCAAGATTTCATGTCAAATAATAATTACCGGGTGATATTGTACCTACAGTCCCTGGGCCAATTATTAGACGCACTGCAAGATTTCATGTAAAATATTAATTACCGGGTGATATTGTACCTACAGTCCCTGGACAAATTATTAGACGCACTGCAAGATTTCATGTCAAGTATTAATTACCGGGTGATATTGTACCGTTTTATTATTTTAAATTGATTTGTTTTTTATTTTTATATTATCCAATCAATTACCGATTTATTTGACAAATAAAAAAGCATTCATTTAGAAAAGCATAAGTTTATTAAGTTTTAAAGAAAAGTGAAATGAATGTTAGTAAAAGTCAATATTTAGTTGAGCCACCTTTAGCCGCAATCAAAGCTTTAATTCTGCGCGGCATGCTATCAATGCAAGACAGTACTGTCTCCTGCATTTGAGGAGGATGATTCCACACATAAATAATCTTATAATAAAAAATTAATATAAATTAATCTTAATCATAATTATCTTAAAATAAATACAAATATGTAGTCTACAACAATTCTTTTAAATAAAAATCAATAATATTGTAGTTTAAACATACCTTTATTGCATAAAAACTCTTAAGGAACATAAAATTACTAAAAAAATACAGTGCGCCCAATAATTTGTCCAGGGACTGTATTGCCGGATTTCGAAGGGTGAAACATCAAACGTTCTCTTGGTCCTTGAATCCAAGAAATTTTTAGTTTTTTAAAGTTTTTTTACCGAGTTAAATATAAAGAGTTGGGTGTGAATTTCATTGAATAACGTCCCACTGGAGCCACAGTTGGGAGATCTGGACAAATCCGGCCCCGTTGTGGAGACGGCTAAACTGGACATTTGTTCAGAGTCCCACAACTGAAGACCTACATTTTGGCAATTGAAAAGCCGAATATTTATGCTTCGCAATCCAATCAATCTGAATTTTTAATTGTACTTTTTGCGTTTGAAAAATTCAGTATAATGTAATTTTAAATAATTATTTTATTAAAATTGAAATCAATTAGATTTTCATATAAACAAAAACTTGTAATTATTTTTTTAATTAATGCTGGAACCGGCCCTGATTGAATATACCATAAAACGAATACAGTCCCTGGACAAATTATTAGACGCACTGCAAGATTTCATGTATCAATCAATGATGAACAAAATACCTTTAGAAGGACATTTGTGTTCCTAAACTTAAGCTATTGAATAGAAAATACTATCTGCTATACTTAATACATATATCGACATATTTTTTAATGATATGGCATTCTTTGGTATGTTTTCATTATTACTAAAAAAAAAATACAGTGCGTCTAATAATTTGTCCAGGGACTGTACACAGGTTTATTTAGTAACTGCATAATAAAAAGAAGTTTTCATTAAAAAAAAGTTATGCTTGGTTACATCATTTTTAAATGACCATAAAAAAAACACGCAAGATGTCACTTTTAGTGGCTAAATTGAACAAAAACGTTGAATCTACCATAAATCGAAATCATAGGTTGATCAATTTAACGACTGAACAAACAAAGAGTACAATTTATATTTGGAAAACACAAGCTTCATTAAAAAAATTCGAAGAATAGCTGTTAAAAATAGTTGGGAGTGCCAGTTTGAGGATCTCATTTCAAACATTACTCACGATTTCACGTAATTCTCTAAGCCACAAACATAACAAGTTCGTAACCCTTTACACCCATTAAAAAAAATACAGTCTTTATTCGAAAAATTTATGCGCAATTAAAAAAAATATCAATTTTAAAATGGTCGTAAAAAAATCAGTAGGATACTTGAGAATATCTTATTTTTACCTTCTGAGCGTTAGACCTGCTTTTTCCGTAATTTGTTCACCAGTTGTTCTGCAATAACAATAAATTTTATCAATAATAAATGAAGAGTACAGGGGAAAAACCGCTTAATTTCGTCGAAAACTTTCCTCATCAGGCATCTTTGGCGATGATAGCGAATAATCGCCTAAACTGGTGTAAAGGAAACCAGTTTCTCACTTTCTTGTGCATCTTCTCTCACTGCAACCCTGAAATTCAATTCCGCGTTTTATTCAAAAGACTGTGTTCATCATCATGTTAAGCTTTAAAAATAAATTACGATTGATTGAAAATCACTTTTTTTTCTAAAACAATTAAGATAAATTTTAAGATTAGCAAATTAATTGAAGTCATAAACCACGAATTTTCTACCTACCGAGATTCAAGCTATACACGATTCCGACGCTTGGACCAAGCGAAGAAGAAAGAGAGAAACCGGTTTCCTGCCGCCAATGTCCGCCAACAGACACAATTACGGAACGACTCCTAAAAAATCAAGCGGTTCTTCCCCTGTACTCTTCAAATGTTATTGATATTCTAACTTTTTCAGCTGAAAAGGATTTTATGATCATATCTTTAAAGATAAGCCAGATTCTAAATTTTAAATATAATGTTATTTTAAGAAAATCAATTTAAAATGATATAGAGAAAACAACCATACATTTTTGCCCATTTCCAAGCCCCTATCAGAAGGTTAAACATTCTACGATCACATGCATAGAGGTAGGAAAGAGGTGTAGAGAGGTCCACCAGTTGAGAGAAATTGAAGCAGGGATGTCAGGTTTTTCGAGCTACTGCGCATAACATACTGCCCACCGAGGTATCCCAAGATGCACCGCTTTGTAGAGGGCCCCTCCAATCGAGATGATTTGAAGCAGGGCTGTCAGGTTCTTCGAGCTACTGCGCATAACATGCTGACATCGAGGTATCCCAAGATGCACCGCTCTAGCCTGCTTCATTTGTGCGCTACTGCGCATATACAAGGACCTCTCTATTCGCCTTCTCCTTCCTAGCTCTATGATCACATGTCATTCTCATTGGCAAAAAAATAAGTTCGTAACCCTTTACAGTCATAAAAAAATACATAAATCTGGGCGTCTGTTCTGCATACGAATTACCAGACATAAATGGCGATTGGAGGTGTAAATTCGGAGGCATGGACAAAGCTTAGCGGCACAGCCAATGTCACATAACTTCGGATTTAAAGTCGAGGAATGCACCCAATTTATGATCTAAAACTCGACTCTACTCTACTTGAGAAAGTTAAAAGATTATTTTATAAAAGGCAAGAAGATAGATTTATATAGTTATTTTGCATGTAGAAAAGTTGGGGGGAAAAATTGGGTAGATGGGAAATCGCAAGTACCGTTTGCATTGTGCTGGTATCTGGTTTCTTTGTCAACAAATGGTTTTATTCGCAATAGAAAACTATTCATCAGTTTTAAAGGTTATTTTGGACATTAGGTATCTAATTAGGTCAATTTATCGTATATTAAGAATTACTTTTTTAATTTGGGTTGGTCTGTTATGAAGCACCTCTTCTTTGGCTAGCACATTTTGTACCAAATAAGTTCCCTAGCTCCACCCTTTTGGGTCACCTACTTTAGTGATAAAGACTAGTGATAGAGCTATGGTGTAAGACACTTGATAGAGCTATGGTGTAGCTCTTTAGTATATAATGTGATGTGCCGTTTACTCGAGTTACATTTCCTGTATGTGGGGTATATCGGACAAAACTAATAATTTAAGTTTTTAGTGCATATTTGTGGATTGTGGACATTTTTCTCCCCGGCCTTCGATGTGCACACAGTAGTTTAGGAGAAGTACACATATTGATATTCACATTTAGTTTCATGTGTGTAATGGTGTAGATATCCACGTCCATGTATAGCAAATTTTAACCCTCTGAGGATAAGCAAATTCGATAAAGTGAAAAAATGCTTTCGCTGTATTTTAAATTTTAATTTTTGACTGTTTTTTTTTTAATTTTATAAAACTTTATTCCAATAGCAGCGGATAATAAATGTCTCCTCCATATTTTAAATCTTAAATTTAATTTAAATAAAAAAATATCTAAAAATTTTCAAAAAATTGAGTGTGTTGTTGGAAAATCTGACCATCAGGTGACGAGTTTATATCTCTATCCCTCAAAGGGTTAAAAGAATAATACGATATTAATAGTTTTTAGTATGTTAAGGGGACGCGGTACCCAAAAAACTAAATCCAGTATTTTTATAGCTAGCATCCAAATTAAACTATTTTTACAACGAACTACTATTCAATAAACATATGTTTCATCAATATTTATTATTTTTACGTAAGTTTTTTTTTAAAAATTAAAAAAAATAAATTTTAACGTTTTTTCAAAATGCTACTCCTCCTACATTTTAAAGAATTTTTTAATGGATTTTTTTGCAAAATGTTCCCACAACATCTCTTAATAAAAGTTGGTATGGATATTGAGCTAACAGTTAAACAAGAACAGTTATGTAGCTTTGTGTATAAAAATTGCTCAAAAATAAGATTTTTTGTGAATTTTCAACTTCATCATTTTTTAAAAAAATAACTATTCACACTAGACCTTATCCCATACCAACTTTTGTTAATGGTTTATGCCTCAATACAGGAAAAAAATTATGGAGCTCTACATTAATTTACCTAAAAGCCTTAGGGTTTTAACCATTCACAAGCCGAAAATTTAAAAATTCAAAAACCATTTTACCATATATCATTTTCAATAAACCTCTACAATTATAAAGGATTCCTTCTTTTTTTGTAATATCCTTAGCTCACAGCATTCGAGCGTTTTTAATTATTTTCTGGGCAACCCTAAATTTTGGCTACCGCGTCCCCTTATATCCGTTTATTGACTTCTCCATACGGTTTAATTAGCATAAATTAACTTAGTTAATCAAAACTTGTAAGAAAACATGTGAGAAATCGAATTGAAAATTATTTCCACGTGTCAAATCATACCTTTTATTTGATTTTTGGGCCAGAATCATTGCACTAAACTAAACTCTTCGGCGCAGCAGTCCGTTAGAGGGCCAAGTCCTGCCGTGCCCATTTCAGCTCACGTGACCAGGAGTTATGGAGTGCTAGGCAAATGCATCGGTTTGGTAATCAGCCTCACGGTGGGAACCCCAGTGTTTAAGTTAAGTTAAGTTCCCACATGTTTGGTCCTCATTTTATCAACCCACTTAAGGGATGAAAGGATGAGTCAACCTACCCCAGTCCGGGACTCGATATGATACACTATTCTTCCTTGCGTGAGATTTATATTAAAATTTAAAAACATATCCTCAGTAAATGGTTTTAAACTTAACTTCTCACAACTTAAAAATTTATAAAATTACAAATACTTACATCCCCATTTTTAAATTTTTAAATATACTACCGATTCGACATAATGTTATTTTTCGAATGATGTTATATATACATCATAATAATTCTTTTTGTAATTTAAAAGTAAATATATCAGCTAGACGTTTAAATGAAATTTTTCATATCCCGTTTCCACATAAAGAAATTTTTCGAAAACATTTTTCATATTTAGCCCCAAAAGTATTCAATAAACTACCTACTGAACTTCAAAGTATCCCTGCAGGTCTAGAGATTCTTTATTTAAATTTATTTTGTCGATAGACCGATATTGATGTATTTTTTTAATTATAGAAGCGAATTGTTTGTTTTCATATATATTTCACGCTGACCAGAATTTTGGCATTTTGTTTTGATTATATAGCATCGCCACATTTTTCTTTTTGTGTATATTTATGTATTTAAATTTATTATTTTTTGTGCTTTTTTTATTTAAACTTATAAGTGTCTTATTATTGTCTTATCAATTATAATATTATGTTTATTTAGTCATATATACGGGGTTTCTTTAACCCCCTTGTGACGAGCAAAAAAAAATTTCTGTAATGTTTGTTTTGTGTAAATAAAGTGTTTGTTATATTTTTTAAAGTTATGCGTGTTGGTGGAAAAACTGTGTCCCGACGGATATATCTATGAAATATTTTATAATTTACTAATATTATAAATGGTTATATTTTAAATTACATGCTTAAAGTAATGTGTTATTTTAATAAAATAATTTATCAGTGCTCTAAAAATTATAGAAAATTTCTTTCTCAATCTGTCAAAATCACTACACATTAAAACTTTACAAACCTTTAAAAGTTACAAATAACTCTTAAACGATGTCTTTAAATGTGACAACAATACATCCAATCTATCATATTGAATAAGGTCATATAAAATCAATAAGTGTTGAAGATGAAACTAAATATTACTTAGAAAAATTAAGAAAATTAAAATGCTTCAAAGATGGTAATCGATCAATGCCAACAGTGTCTGGTTAGCTGTCAGGAGTTTAGATTTAAGAAAAAAAACTACCAACCATTGTTTGGGTGACGAAGCCTATTGTATGCGAGGTAGATATCTGAAGTTTTCATGGAGTTTTTTTTTAAACTTTTAAGTACCTAATATAAAGTGTAAGGTGATGAAAGTAGCGCGGATGAGATCGAAAATACGAAATGGAGTTTGTGTTTTCTGCAATTAAGGGGATACGGTACCCAAAACATTATTTCTAGAAATAATAACATAAACTTGTAAATTATAGTGGTTTTATATAATGTTCACTATAATTAAACATTTTTTAGCAATAAAAACAAATATTTACACGTAGTTTTTCATTTAAAAAAAAAGTCAAACTTTTGAACTTTTTTAAAACGCTACTCCTCTTTCAATTTTGAGAATAACTCCACCAAATTTTTATAGTTTGTTTTTAGAACTATTTGTTCAAGAACTGTGCGTGGATTTTAAAATGTGAGCTACAGTTTAAAAAATAACATGCATTTATACTGAAAATCTCAAAAAATCACAAAAAAATTACAAATTATGGAATTCAACATTTAAGAAAAAAACTATACGTAGTAGACCTTATTACATGCACAATTTTGTCCACCATTTAAATAAGAACACAGTTTAAAAATTTCAAAATTCTAACTTAGTTAGCAAAAAAGCCTTAGGAATTTATTAAACACAAGAATTTGAAAAACGCGAAACAGAGAAAACAGGTTGAAAGCAGACGAAATACGTATTCAAACTTATAGGAATGTGACTCCAAAAAATGTTTCATAACTTTTTTCTTCAAAAGATATTATTATGAAACTTTCAGTAAATGTTCAGGAAGATATTGTGAATAATGGGGAAGTAAAAACTGAAAAATCAATATTTTGTACAGTTTTAAAGTTAGTTTTTCTAAAGTTATTGAAATTACCTTATACTAGTGTATAAAATTACTTTTAAATGTATTAGATTGGCAGATCACGTGATCTCCAATGCTAACGACGGGACGCGCATGGAGGACCAGAATAAGAGGGCAATGGGGCCAGTGTTGCCACCTTTTTAAGGAGAAAAATGCTACGGCATCATCGAAAAAAATACCATTTAATTCTAAAATTACAAAAAAAATATCGTAAATTACTAGCAGCATTTTGGGATCTTTTTAGTGACTTAAATGCTTTTCTAGTATTTTTTTTATTGTAATTTTAAATTAAATGGTATGTTTTCAATTATGCCGTGGCATTTTTCTCCTTAAAGTGGTGGCAACACTGGTCCTCCATGCGCGTCCCGTCGTTATCATTGGAGGTCACGTAATCTGCCAATCTAATACTTTAACTATGATATCTATGATAATGACTCACTATAGCTACACGAAGGTATTGACCGACGGGTTTAATACTTTTTAATCACGGCCACTTGAGGAATTGGCTTCCTAATTTGCATAGATATCATATTATGTGGTACTAGGACTTCAAACCTCCACAGATTCTACGATAGTTCTTATATGATGTTACTTAATATAAAATGTATTAAAAAATTATTAAAAATATTTGTTTGAAAAAAAATGTTATTCAATATAAAATTTATTTTAGAAAATCTACAAAAAAAATAATTAACTAAATTAAAATACCTCTAAATATAAAACTTTCTTCTTAATACGCAACAGTTATAACTAAACGAGAAAAAACATTTTGTAAATTGAATATTTAAATTAACTAAAATGAGACAGTTTAGCATTTTTAATTAATCATCTCGTCGAATCCCATGTTATTTCAGAACTGCATTTATTTTAATTAAGTACTTTTAGAATTCCCTAATGCAATTTTTTTTCCCATTGTTTTTTAGAAATTAAAAAAATAGAAGTAGAATTAATCTGTACAGAACAATTAATTATTTTCTTACTTGTTGTTTTAAAAATTAAGGGAATGTATCCTTTTTAAAACACAATATATTATGATCAACCACCGATATCTAAGCTATATCATAGCATTGGAAATACATCAGAAAATATCGTATGATTGTTATTCAATGTATAGTTACACACATATATAGGTTACCAAACAACTAAATTAATTATAAATTTTATCAAATTCATTTTTGACAATTTTTTTAGACATCAATTTAGGATATAACTATATAACTGATGATTGAGTCTCAATAATTAAAGTTTCAGTTTAAATTGCTGTTTGTGTTTAAAGGGTGGGGGACTAAGAAAGCAGAAAATGTAATAAAATAGCCTACTTTCCTGTTACTTAAATACTTACTGAAATTCTAATCGGAAAACAACTAGGTTCATAACAGTAAATATCATCAAGAATCGTTATTTCTGCACTAGATTTGCACACATTTGAAAAAAAAATCGCTAAACACAGCATAAAGCTATAATTTAAACTTCTAAAAGTCAAAATCAACTATTTTCCTTAATATTCTTTCACAAATAACTTAATATTATTTATCGTCTGCTCGATTTATTTGTAGTTCGAAGAATAATTAAATATTTATTAATAACAAAAATAATGAAACAACTCCAAACTGCATTAAAAAAATAAATGTAAATTAAACTAAGCAGAATTGTATGCAAAAAAATATGCCTTGCCGCTTTCTTGGTAAACAATTAATGCACAATCAAAGAATCACATCGTGCTACATTTTATGACGTCATTCCAAAATGATTCATGAAAAAATTATTTTGCTTCAAATATTTTGAAATGAAGCTTCTCATGCCATCTCAGCTACGAACTTTGGGTTCCTAATACCTGTCGGACGTCATAATAAGAGTTTCAAGGAAATCACGTATCCGCAAATGGTAACTGCCATAGAAATTTTTAGGTTTTTAAGTTATTGAAATTACTTTATAGGATATATAATTACCTTTAAATGTATTGAGTGGTATTTGAAAGTCGTGAATGTTACAGGTCCTTTATTTTTTTAAAAAAAAACCTTCGTATTTTAAAGCTTTGAATACAAGATTAATGAAAATTTTAATTAAAATTGTTTTGTTGTACATGACACCATAACTGTAATTTTAATAAGATATATTATTAAAGAAATATTTTTGCTTGTCATAAAAATCTAACCTTGAATACAATTAGTTTTTACACACAAATGAAATGTTTTATTATGCAAAGCATCAAACTTGCTTTTCATCTACACAATTTAAAGATTTTTTTTAAGTGCATAAATATTATGTTTGAATGCCGATTTAAAATACCAAAAATTTTCTATTGAAAAGAGCGTTTAAGAAGCTCTTAACACTTCAAAAATACAAAAACAAAAACCACGCCATTTAAGTGTTCCATTAAAGGAACTTAGCAGACGATGTTTTTGAGTGTTGCCACATCACGCCAGAGAAATAAGAAACAAAATAATGCGATTCATCTTCCATTTTACGAAGTCCACCTTTTAAATAATATAATTAAAGGCTCTTTCGCAAACCGGAGGGGTGTGGATATTATAACGAAGACAGATTCGTGTTCGTTTAAAGTTTTTCGAAGGAAATACCAAGAAAAACTATTCTAACGAATCGCCGTAGTTAAATAGAGAACATCTGCTCCTAAAATAATAAGCAGAATGTCATAAAAATTTGAATGCGGCGGTTATAGGAGCTGCGTAACTACTAGTTTCTTGTTTTAGTTTTTGGTCAGTTTTGAAGGATGTAACTTTTTTATATTCTAAGAAGATAGAATGTTAAAAAATGGAATCGCTTCTGAGAATGGGTCGAACGGGGTTAAATGACCTTGTGGCAGACGAGACGAAATGTTAACGTCGGAAAAACATGATTTTATTTTTTTGTTTCGGGATATGTAAATTAGGGATTTGTCTAATATAATTAAATAGCTATATTATTATGTAAATTTATAAATAATCACGGATTTTATTTTTGCTAAACATAATTGTCTGCAGTTTCGAAAGTTTTTTTAGGAAGAATTGGCTTGTAACAGGTGACGTATTTAACATCTATCGAATGATGAATTGAATTCTCAATTTGTTTATTTACCCAAATACTATTGACAATTATTTCATTAAGGGTTTTCATTTCTAATTGCACTGTCTGTGAATTTCACTGTTTTTGTTTGAAAACTAATGTGCAACTACTGTAAAATTTTTAGTATTTCCTCTTGTTTGAAAACTAATGTGCAACAGCTTTTTCTTATGTACTTTTAAACATTAATATTTCCAAATTATAAACAGTTTTTTCTCTGTCACGTCCAGATTTTTCGCAAATATGAATTTTGTGAAAAAAAATTACTCTAGCTTTCTTTCCTGCCTTTCCTCGGATTGATATTCTGTTCCCACGTGACATTCATTCACCAATTGAGACTCGAGAAAGAATTCATTTTCATTTTTGGTATTTCTGCTGCCACTCAAGACCTGAAACATGCCCATTGAAAAGTGGTTCTTTTATAGTCTGGCTGCCACAACTTGGCATCCCAAATATTTTGATTGTGGAACAGTCCACTTCAAAAAAAGGTAAAGGTTTTGGTTTTGGGCAAGAGTTACTATGTTTGGCGATTCATTGCTTTTATAGACGCATATTTCAAGGTTTAGAAACAGATTATCAATTGAAGGGTAGATCGAACTTGCATCGGGTTCACTCTTATATCGATTGATTATCAAGTTAATATAAAAAAAATACACGTATAATCGCTAACCGCTACCAGCAATCAGCAACAATCCTCTATCGCCGATAACTGATGTGTAGTTATAGTGTGATACATTATTTATAATCGAACTCGACCAACAATCCCCTCTTCTCGCCAAACGCCTTGAGCTGGCAACCTTGCCTCCTTCTGCTTAAAACCTTAATTCAAAGTGGAATCTTCCACAATCAAAATAGTTGGGATGCCAAGTTGTGGCAGCCAGACTATACCTGTCTTTTGTCACTAGAGGGCTATTTGTTTCGGAACCCACTGCTTAAAAGGGCATACGAACGGCTGTAAACAACTATGTCAGAATTTAATAGAGTTGAATCAACGACTCACTAGAGCTACACGAGGGTTATTGTTGACGGGCGTCATAATTTAGAACCACAGTCATGTGACAAGCCGAACAACCATTTCAAAACTTTGTTTCAAACTTTGTTCAGAGGCAGAAATTATAAAAACAAATTTTACACAAATTCGTTGATAACCTTAAGGGGGAATGGGCGCGCTGGATCGCGGGTCTCCAAAGCAAAGTGCATCAGTGTTAATCCAATGGAGAAAAAAATATTTTCTCTGCCACATTTCTCCGGCTGTATTGAATATTTTTACAAGCGCATTTTTTATGTGATAAATGTAGCTGACTTACAGGTCCCGACCTTCCCACTTTTTGAAATGGGTTCGAATATTTTTTTTAATGTTCAATAAATGATTTTACAAAAAGTATTCGAAGCAATTTTAAAAAGTGGGATTATAGAGACCTGTAAGTTATCTACATTTATTATTTAAAAAAAACCGTTTGAAAAAATATTCAATACAGCCAGAGTAATGTGGCAGAGAAAATAGTTTTTTCCATTGGATTAACACTGAGGCACTTGAGTTTGGAGACCCGCGATCCAGCACGCCCATTCCTCCTGGACGACGCGACATACGCAATGTAAATCCTGGTCGTTGATGATGGAATTGAGAGGACGTACGCTGCGTACGTCCCCGGTAGTGAAGGGGTTACGAGAAGTTTATGAAAAAATTTGAGAACATTTGTTTTTAAGGAAAACGATAATGGTCAACAATAAACAAAAGAAAACAATGTAGTTATCAACTTGTTAAAGGCAACTTTGCAAATATTTATAAATTTTAATATCAAACCGTTATCAAATGTAGGAATATTACCTAAGTAACCAGAGTAGTGAAGCATTGTGTTAAGTAACATCCATTATATTAAACCGGGTCTAGAGGAAGTACAGAGGATTGTGTAGATGGTACAAATAAATGGTTAAAACGGATATTACGGATAACATTTGATTTATGACTTATGTAGGAGGTTTGGCAAAATAAGTTGACGCCCCTTTATGTGGGGATGAACTGTCTCAAATAACGTAAGAGAGAAATTTGAAATAGAAAATCTACAGTCTATGACTTCAATATTCCTTACATACATTTTTTTATGTAGAAAATTAGGGGTATGTAACACCACATGACTTTCAATAATAAATCAATAAATTTGATGACAATTATGTACCCCTATTAAGTAATTTCAATAACTTCGAAAAAAACTTAACCCCTATTAAGTAACTTCAATAACTTAAATATTGCAACTTTCAATAACTGAAAACCAAAAAAGTTCTGTGGTAACTACCCTAAGCGCATGAGCGATTCTCCCCAAAAACCTTATTATGACGTCCGACAGCTACTAGAAATTCGTGTACCACATTTGGAATCCGTAGCTCTCTCAGTTCGAGCTGTAAAGTGGTTTCAAACAGACAGACAGGCGGACCAATGTTTGAAAACCTCTTTTTTAGAATCAGCACCCTCCAAAAAGTGTAGAAAACTCAAAATCTCCATTTTGTATTGTCGATATCCCATCGAAATATACTTTCATTACCTTATATTCTATATTAAGTAATTGTAAGTAAAAATTAAACTTGCCTATAGAAACTCAACAGCAAGAAAGTAGTCTGTGCACAGCAAGACCCCGCAGTGTAACGTTAACTCCATTTAACTGATGAAAGCCTAACTTCCTCCAGTTTCATGGAGTAATGTCATGCCAACTTTACTGAGTAACAAGACACAATAAGTTGACCTTTAATTTGCTGTGTAACCTTACTCCATAAATTTAGTGTAATGTTACTCCCTAAACCTGGACAAATTTTACGCAGCAAAGTCCTAATTTTTTAACATTACTCCATGAAGCCGGAGAAACGTCAGACCAATTTTTTTTCTGTATGGCAGGTCCAAATGAACCGAAGAAATGTTTTCAAAATATTCATACAAATGTAAAACATTTGTCAAAAATGAAATATTACATTAAGTTATATCCCCCCCCCCCCCATAAATTTTAGTTTCTTTATCGCCACTTTTCAAAATAACACAAACGAAACAAGATTAAAATACTTACATACAAGAAATATCCCAAATACATGAAATAAATCTCCAGTACTAGTAAATGTGTTTTGGAACATTTTTGTTAAATAGTTTTCCTTAAATAACCAAAAGGGGCATTTATCAAAATGTATTGATAAAGTTTATCCAAATTATTTATTGACTCTTTTTCCAGAAACTGACGTTGTTCATTAGTTGAGAAATCTATTGAAAGGAATCGATTAATATCTGCCTTGTACTTAACAATAAATCTAAATAAATGTAAGGGGGTTTTGTGTGTCTGAAATTTTGTAGACACTGTCTATCGCATTATACAGCTAATGTCTCAATTTCATTTATGACTTGAGGGGCTGAAAATATATTGCTTAAGGAGATATGGTAATTGATATTTTTGATAAATTTGGGTTAAGTTTTTTTTTACACTTTTACAAATTAAACTTTACAAAAATGCTTTTTTTGCTATTTTAATATCTATCCACAGTTTGTGGAAGATTGTTAAAGGAACATATTTTTAAAGAAATTATTGGGAAATTCTTAAAACTGCAGAAGTATAGGGTTTTAGAGAATGCAATGCAGTTAGTTTTTTTTTTTTAAATAAGGGAAATTTTAAAATATTTAATTATTATACGTACGGTAGTAGTAAAAAAAGACATTTTTGTTGATTGGTGAAAAGCAATTTGTTAGCTTCCACACTACGTTTATAACGTAAAAAGTGGAAGGTATTATAATCGTTCAGTCCGTCTGTCCGTCCGTCCGTCACCCACTTTCATTACCCAAACTACAAATGCTACGGACAAGTGTAAAACATCAAAAAATTCAGCGCATCGAAATTAGAATGCATTGAAAATTTCAGAGAAGAATTCGAATTCAAAGTACTTCAATTATTTAAAAAACTGCAAAATTGAATGCTCATTTAAAAAGCATAGGAAGCCATTTTTATTAGAATTAAATCATCATTGCCATTCGCAACAATCGCTCGAGAAACTTTAATTCTTTTAGACAATACATTAAAATAAACTTATTTTTGCGACATCGATCAGTTTGAAATGAAGTTTAATATATTTCACTACGAGATTCTTCGTATGTTGATATGTAATATTTTCATTCTATTTAAAAGCGAGGAATATTGCATATTTATTCTTTAAAATATAGATTAATTTTTGCAAACGACAAGTAATAATTATTGAATTTTCGAAATAAAATAAATGAAACTAGCCAAATTTAGCATGTAAATGTTTAATATAGAAATAATGCTGTGTTTGGTGCCTTTTTACCTGTTTAACACAACTTTTGTGTGGAAGCGGGTTAATTGACAGATTCTGTTACAAACCTACTTGTTTAATTCGTAGTCAAGTAACGAGGCTGACATCTGACTGTCGGTTCTTAGTATATATGGCATATTATAACTTAAGCCTCTTTCTCCTTAATCTTACATTTTTTAAACTTAATAACTTAAATTACCTTTTTCATATATCCTTAATATCACATAGTACTTTAACATCCCAACCACACCCTGTCGGCGACAAACAGTCGCCTAGATCAATCGTTCCCACAGAAACTGTTTAGTCATCACATTTTTAAAGCTGGCCCTTTCAAACTTTCTCATAACTCTGATTGGTCAGTGGAGCAGGGCTCGAGATTTTTCGCCATTTTTGTGGAGATTCTGTCACACTCTCTCCTCGACTGCAGACGACAAATCAACCTTCTCCTGATGAATAGCTCTTAAATAAAAGATCTTTAATTACTTTGAAGTTTCCCTGTCGACTTATTTGACATATATGTAACATTCAAAAGAGTTTGAAAATCCAGAACAAAAAATATTAATTTTTCTTTTATTATTAATCACAAAAATTATCTATCACATGCACCGTGTTCATAGAAAGTTCTCTCATAACAGTGCAATTGGTCGGTTTGGATAACATCGAACTAGATGGCTATGCCAGAGCAATTGATAAACAGGAAAAAACTGCTTTAGAATAAATAAGTTAAAATAAAATTCAAAGTTTAAAAAAATAAGTTCAAAATTAAGAAATAAGAAGTTAAAAATATTTATTTAATAATAATACTAAAACAAGAGAATGTATAGTCCAAACACATTTACAATACCAAAACCCAATTACAATGCAATTTAGTCTTTTAACAAGAAAAAAAAAGCAAAATGTTTGTTGTAAAATGAATAATTTAAACTCAAATTAATAAGTGCATAAAATAAGTTAAAATTTAAGTTGAAAAAATATTAATTTTATTAAACTACTAAAAAAATAATGTTTATAGTTAAACTCATAGTTTCCTTGCACAGAAGCCACGACCACGGGCGGAGCTATAAAACGCGCGGAGCAATCAGATGAAGAGGAAATTTCAGCCGTTTTATTGTCGTCTTCATCCGATTGCTCCGCGCGTTTTATAGCTCCGCCGGTGGTGGTGGCTTCTGTGCAAGGAAACTATGAGTTTAACTATAACCATATTTAACCTATTACCGAACCCAATTACACTGCCACTCAATACCTTATACTATACAAACAAGACAAAACGTTCGAAGTGTATAATAAATAATCCCAATATTTATTATACTCAGAGGGTTAAAAGAAGAAGATAGTGATGCTGCCGGGCAAAAACCCATGCAAAAACCGGTTTTCCAAGTGAAACCATCGATCGCTCTGTAGTAAGCCCAAACACTCTCGGCAAACTCTCTGGCGCTATTCTACTGTGGATTAGGTTGGTTGGTTGGTAGACATATATTCTCAGGTTTGTGTGCTTGGTAGACCGAGACCCGCTTATAAACCTTCGTCAAGAATAACGGACACGACACACACACACATACAAGACAGATGCTGCCATATATCGCCGCCTCCACAATGTAGACATGTCCCTGAAGGGGAGGGAAATAGTCTCCAGGGACCTGTACCCGTGGTAAACTGCGCAATGACCGACCACAGGACATTCGGAACAGATTTGACGAGCACGTACTCCGCATATACTCGGTGGGTCTTCAGTGGGCTACCGATAGGGCTTCCACCACAGGTCCCTCTAGTACTGTGGAGTTGTGTATAGGCACTTACGGTACACTCCATAAACTTGGCGAATTTTGACTTCTCATGGAATAAGAACTATAGTTACAACGCATTTTTCTAACCTGAGAAGGGAAATGCTACCATTTTATGAAAATTCAGATATCGTGCAACATGCCTACAACTTGTCATTAAAAAAATTTTTTAGCAACGCTTTTTAAGGAACACGATGACCCGATTTACAATGACCAAACGTTGAGGGAGCGGTTTGTTTGGTTAGTTTGAATTATCGTCGCACTAGAGCCATTGGCGACGGGCGTCATAATTTAGAGCCACAGTCAGATGACGAGCCGACATCCGAGTAGGCATCCCAACGCAACCGTTAAAGGCGCCATCGTGCGCAGCGTTGGAACTTTGGAGCATATCTAACGTGCACTGGCAATTATGAATCTGGCAATTTAGTACAGCTATGATATAATAGCCGATTGAATTTCGGCATTGGCGGCTTTTGGCGAAGTTGAAAATTTAACGTAGGGTAGCTATTCCCATCCAGTTGTATGGGTTAGTTTGAATTATCGTCGCATTTTAAAGCTACACTCGAGGACTATTGGAAACGGGAGTCGTAACTTAAAACCACAGTCAAGTTACGAGCCGACACGTGAGTAGGAACCCAAAGCAACTTTTAAGGGCGACATCGTAAGCAGCAATGGAAATTTGGAGGATATTTAAAGTGCCCTTCCTCTGCACGGGGTATTATTCGTCGGATATTGTTTGGCTGCACGGGCCGTTTATAGGTCAGCAGTTACTTTTTGCGATGCCCGGACCTGAACCTAGGATCTTCCGCGTGCAAAACGAACGCCTTAAGACGAACTGTCAGTCCCATAGAGCTAATGCATTAGTTTTGAAATCACAACTTTTGCAAAAGAATTGTTTTGTCATGTTATCCCATTTTCACCAGGTATGGGAATCATCATAACATCAATTTAAAGCAAAATTGAAAATAAAAAAAACATCCGGTTATTTAATTATTAATTAATAAAGTTTTAAAATAATGTCGCCATCTGCTGTATATTTTTGGCATTTTAAAACTTCAAAAATATATAATTAAATAACTAGATAACATTTTCGTTTCAAATTTGTTTCATTTAGATGTTATGTTGATTCCCCCATACCTGGGGAAAAAGGGCTAGCATGGCAAAGCAATACTTCTGCGGAAGTTATGATTACAAATCTAATGCATTAGCTCTATGGGACTGACAATCCCTCTTAACTGACTGGGTTCCCTATGCCGCGGTTTGTTTGGGCTTACTATGGTTACTTGGCGACTTTCCAACGGCTTCACTTTGTTCCTCGCCAAGCATCTCCATCTTCTTAACTCTGTGATGGTCTCGCTTCAGCAGACGCTGTCTGATTCCGATGACATCAAACCCGTCTCGCCAATATCCTATGATATAATATATCTCAAAACTTGGACACTTTATGTCTGTGTCTGAACCCTGTCTGAGCAGACACTTATACAGTCCCTGGACAAATTATTAGTTTTTTTTTTTTAGTAATTTTATGTTTCTTAAGAGTTTTTATGCAATAATGGTATATTTCAACTACAATATTGTTGATTTTTATTCAAAAGAATTGTTGTAGACTACATATTTGTATTTATTTTAAGATAATTACGATTAAGATTAATTTATATTAATTATTTATTATAAGATTATTTATGTGTGGACTCATCATCCTCAAATGCAGGAGACAGAACAGTCTGGCATTGATAGCATGCCGCGCAGAATTAAAGCTTTGATAGCGGCTAAAGGTGGCTCAACTAAATAGTGACTTTTACTAACATTCATTTCACTTTTCTTTAAAACTTAATAAACTTATGCTTTTCTAAATGAATGCTATTTTAGTATTTTATGTATGTCAAATAAATCGGTAGTTGATTGGATAATATAAAAATAAAAAACAAATCAATTTAAAATAATAAAACGGTACAATATCACCGGGTAATTAATATTTTACATGAACTCTTGCAGTGCGTCTAATAATGTGTCCAGGGACTGTACTACTGTGTTGTTGTTGTTGTTGCATGCCCCCGGAGGCCAGCAGTGCTAGACCAGGTCCATGACATCGTACACCCTCAGAAAGTCCAACACCATTAAAGGGTCGTCGTCAAAATCCTGCTTGGAGAGCCCAGGCACGCGAGTATGTGATCAGCGAAGCTGCTCAGAAAAGCAGTTAGAACAAATTCGAAGCTCCTGGATCCCTCATTAAATTTCAATGTCTTAAGGTGGCCACTTCGAAAGCGGGCAAGAGCAGTTTGATCCTGTCTATTAAAGCCAGGAGCAAGGGAGCTTCCAGGACGCGAACATTGATACCAATGGTGCACTGGGGGGACAATCCAAGTAGTCCTCCAATCTGTACTACTGTGAAATTATTAGTTGCTCGGATTTGAATCGATAAAACGAGTATTAAAAACATGAATTTTATAATGTATAGTTACTTAAAAATTGATACTCTTGGATATTGCATGCAATTTATTAGATGGGTCACTTCATTTTTAAGCTTATAATTATTTCTTTGTGGGTTATATTTTTGCTTATATCGTTTTGTAGTTGATATGGCCATTAATTTAACCTTAATATTAAATTCTTCTTAACTTTTAATTGGTTAAATTATTTATTCAGTGATTAATTTTTTAACATTAAATATTAACACCAAAGATGTTTTGCGCGTCAAAGAAGCAATTTGATTCAATTAAGTATATAATTTTTTCATGCCGAAGAAAATTTTGAATAGATAATTTAGTTTCATTAAAGTTTAGAATGTTGAACTGAGTTGAGTTGAGCACTGGAGAGCTACTGACGACGGGGCGTAATAATTTAGAACAACAGTCAAGTGACAAGCCGACACCCGAGTCAATGAATTATATAGGCATTTATGTATTAGCTCCTTTAAATTAAAACATCCATGCATAAACTATCAATGAATAAAATTTTTAATTAACAAAGTATTAAATAAACTTTTAACATCTAAAGTATTAAATAGAACTTTAATTGGTTAAGCCTAGAAATTTACCCCAGGTAAGTTTGTATTCCAAGGGTTAAGTTCTCCAGTGACAATATCGACTACTATTGAAATAGATTTTTCACAAACTTAACTTTAAGAAAATTGGATTTGCTCGTTAAAATTCTCTTCGACGTGAAAGAATAACAAAATCAATTACTGTACTTGACGGCCGTATTTAAGAGCCCACTGTCACGTATTAATAGAGCACGAATCTGAGCACCGCATTGAAATAGAAAAAAACGTGGAGTGAGGAGTGTGATTCACTGAACAGGGCAGCAAACGAGCCGGTTCAATAACAAAACGCGGAGGAATACACAGCACTGCAGCAGAAACGAACCGGGCAGAAAACCTAGAAACTTGCCTATTTCGCTATTGGGTTCGTCTTCGCTGGTTCTTAGTTAGTGTTCTACATGGTTATTTATTAAAAAAGTTGCAATTTAAAGTTAAAGAAAGTTAGTTTCTTTCGAACTAAAAATGTTAAAATACATTTAGGAGCACAAATCTATATGATAGAAGGGTTTCATACAAGCATTGCATACAAGTGTAGGGAAAATAGTCTTTCTGCCCGGTTCGCTCAAAAGGGTGTGAGTGGGTTTTCGGCTCTCTGACACTTCACTCCAGTTTGCCTTCTAGCTCAATGGCGTCAGTACATTGGAGCGTATTTTACGTGCACTCCCACACACGGGATATTATTCGCAGAACTTTTTTGTTTTAGCTGCACAGACTGTTTATAGGTCGGCAGTTATTTTGGCAATGCCCCGACCCGACCCGACCCGACCCTGGAACTTTTCGCATGCATAGCAACCGCATTACCGACTGAGCTTCCCAGCCCCTTTTAACGGTCGAATAACTGTTGGTTGAACTTATGTTTCAGTTTAGAGCTACTGTACTTGACGGCCGTATTTAAGAGCCCACTGTCACGTATTAATAGAGCACGAATCTGAGCACCGCATTGAAATAGAAAAAAACGTGGAGTGAGGAGTGTGATTCACTGAACAGGGCAGCAAACGAGCCGGTTCAATAACAAAACGCGGAGGAATACACAGCACTGCAGCAGAAACGAACCGGGCAGAAAACCTAGAAACTTGCCTATTTCGCTATTGGGTTCGTCTTCGCTGGTTCTTAGTTAGTGTTCCACATGGTTATTTATTAAAAAAGTTGCAATTTAAAGTTAAATTCTTTCGAACTAAAAAATGTTAAAATACATTTAGGAGCCAAAGTCAATATGATAGAGGGGTCTCATATAAGTGTAGGGAAAATAGTCCTTTTCTGCCCTGTTCGCTTCAAAAGGGTGTGAGTGGGTTCGCTGACACCTCACTCCAGTTTCCTCTTCTAGCTCAATGGAGCTCCGATTGAAGGACGGGCACTTATGAAAGCTGGAAAGAAAACGTCACCTGGAACAAGCCAACTGTAAAAATAATGAAGCAATGTTCTCGGGTCTTCCCTTACTTGACAGCACACAAAACAACATCGATCTGCCCTATATCAACAGAACTCATCTTAAAAATCTACCATCTAAACATCATAAATATTTAAAACCCCGAATGTCACCGTCCATTCCTATTTTAACTACACCTAATTAAAAAGCAATTAATATCCCTCAAATCTCCGTTTCGCTAACTATTATTATTATTTACTATCTCAAAAGTTGCAAACAAGCGTTACAGAATTAAAACCCAGCCGTTTCATTACTATTTTTTTCAATGATTGCTTTTTGGCAGACCCCCATATGCAAATCTCTAAACGTTACAAAAATATCCAAGTTTTCGGGGAGGTTTCCCTACAAGCTCTTCTTTCGTTAAAATGCTTAAAAGAAAAGGCGTAGAGGGAAATTTTTCAATGGACTCGGTTCTTTAGGCTGATTGCGGATATACTAAAGCACAGCAGTCTTGTGCTGCAACTGGGATGTAGATCTGTCAACTGCAGAATGATTAATGGAAAGTCGATGAAAATGGCGCAAGCATTGAGAGATGCTATTTACGATATTTTTAGGAAGTAGTTGATTTGCACTACCGGAGTTGTTTTCATATCGAAAAACCAATGGGCGTATTTCTAAAGCGGCTTACAGCGACACATTTTGAAAGAGAGTTAAGACGTAATTGATTACAAAAACTATTATCGCATAATATATATAAACAATCCCGCACTGTCCATTCCGCACTGTCCATCCCGCACTGTCCATCCCGAACTGTCCATCCCGAACTGTCAATCCCGAACTGTCAATCCCGCACTGTCAATCCCGCACTGTCAAACCCGAACTGTCCATCCCGCACTGTCCATCCCGAACTGTCAATCCCGAACTGTCAATCCCGAACTGTCCATCCCGAACTGTCCATCCCGAACTGGCAATCCCGAACTGGCAATCCCGCACTGTCAATCCCGCACAGTCCATCCCGCACTGTCCATCCCGCACAGTCCATCCCGCACAGTCCATCCCGCACAGTCCATCCCGCACAGTCCATCCCGCACAGTCCATCCCGCACAGTCCATCCCGCACAGTCCATCCCGCACAGTCCATCCCGCACAGTCCATCCCGCACAGTCCATCCCGCACAGTCCATCCCGCACAGTCCATCCCGCACTGTCCATCCCGCACTGTCCATCCCGCACTGTCCATCCCGAACTGTCCATCCCGAACTGTCAATCCCGAACTGGCAATCCCGCACTGTCAATCCCGCACTGTCAATCCCGAACTGTCCATCCCGCACTGTCCATCCCGAACTGTCCATCCCGAACTGTCCATCCCGAACTGTCCATCCCGAACTGTCAATCCCGAAACTGTCCATCCCGAAACTGTCCATCCCGAAACTGTCCATCCCGAAACTGTCCATCCCGAAACTGTCCATCCCGAAACTGTCCATCCCGAAACTGTCCATCCCGAAACTGTCCATCCCGAAACTGTCCATCCCGAAACTGTCCATCCCGAAACTGTCCATCCCGAAACTGTCCATCCCGAAACTGTCCATCCCGAAACTGTCCATCCCGCACTGTCCATCCCGCACTGTCCATCCCGAACTGTCCATCCCGAACAGTCAATCTCGAACAGTCAATCTCGAACTGCATGCATGCATACATACATACATACATATTAAAAGTCATTAAAGACGGTTGGCAAAAAAATTTGCCAGTGAAAATGAGATTTCTTTTAAGTTTATCTAAGTAAGCAATATATAAGCCAAGTGAAGACCCTTAAACTAAACTCCTCGGCGCAACAGACCGTTAGTGGGCCAAGGTCTGCCGTGCCCATTCCAGCTTACATGACCAAGGGCTCTGGGGTGCTAGGCATATGTTTTAGATGATAGCATACCATGCTAGGTATAGTAATAAACGGCCGTTTTTAAAAAAAGTAATTGCCTTTTTAGCTCGTAACTTATTTTGTGGTAAATTTGACATTTTTGATAAGGAATATAAATTTCATTATTAAATTTTTTCACTACATTTATGTATACTTTAAAATATACTTTACCACAAATTTGTATAGTTATTTTAGAGAATATAAAATCATTTATTTTTTTTAAAAAAATCATCTTTTCTCATTATACGTACTTTTGGAGAACTTCTACCAAAACACCACATTTGCCAGTTTTACAAAAACTCTTCCACATCTTTCAAGAAACTGATGAAAAATAATCTAGCGTTACTTCCGCAATCTTCCTAGAGCATGCATTTCGTAACGGGATGATCACGTGATTTAATCTTCTGTCTGGGTCTGAGAGTAGCAGAACTCGAATACGGGTACAGTTAGTTTTTTTTTTTTTTTTTTTTAACTTTAATTTTGGTTTTCGGTCTTCCAAACTCTTTGATGTTGTCGGAGCTTGTTAGGAAACCTATAATAATGATTTGTTGATCAAAAATACAAAAAAATAGCTAATTTGGTTTTAAAGTAGACAGTGGGTGGAACTTGTTTGTCTTTTTGACCCTAATTACTTTTCGGAAGAAAATAATATTGGCTCGAGTTTGCATCCATGTTTGAAGGGTTAACAGAAAAACATTATTTGATGAGTTTTTAATGGTTGATGGTGAGTTGAATTATCGTCGCACTAGAGCTATACGTACGCAGCGTCAGTCGTTGAGCTAGAAGAAAAACTGGAGTGAAGCGTGTGGTTCACTGAACAGGGCAGCAAACGAGCCGGTCCAATAACGAAACGCGGAGGAATACACAGCACTGCAGCAGAAACGAACCGGGCAGAAAACCTAGAAACTTGCCTATTTCGCTATTGGGTTCGTCTTCGCTGGTTCTTAATTAGTGATCCACATGGTTATTTCTTTAAAAAAAGTTGGAATTTAAAGTTAAAGAAAGTTAGTTTCTTTCGAACTAAAAATGTTAAAATACATTTAGGAGCACAAGTCTATATGATAGAAGGGTTTCATACAAGCATTGCATACAAGTGTAGGGAAAATAGTCTTTCTGCCCGGTTCGCTCAAAAGGGTGTGAGTGGGTTTTCGGCTCTCTGACACTTCACTCCAGTTTCCCTTCTAGCTCAATGGCGTCAGTACATTGGAGCGTATTTTACGTGCACTCCCACACACGGGATATTATTCGCAGAACTTTTTTGTTTTAGCTGCAGCAGACTGTTTATAAGTCGGCAGCTATTTTGGCAATGCCCTGACCCGTCCCTGGAACTTTTTACATGCATAGCCAGCGCCCTGCCGACTGAGCTTCCCAGCCCCTTTTAACGGTCGAATAACTGTTGGTTGGACTTATGTTTCAGTTTAGAGCTACCCGAGTACATGCAGTGTTGGTTTGTGGGACAGGAAGTCTCAAATGGACAATTCGAACACTGTTTTTTGGGATCGAAGGTAATTTCTGACGCAGCTGTGACGTCAAGATAGGCATGACCGGTCGCATATTTCAATTCCTTACATGCAAATGACACCTTGCCAGTGACGTCACCACACCTTCACGAGTTTTACGTTCTAGAGTTTTACGCGTTCGTTCTTCGTGTTCGCTTTGCGGCTTCGTGTTGTAGGTACACAAGAAAATTTTATTTACAATGGAATGACTGAAATCGTAATTACAAATCTCAAATTACAAAACGAAGAACTTTTAATTTTCAATGCAACTTGGGAGACATTCAAACGTGGTGCAAGGTGCAATTTGTTTTACTAACACGACTATTTTACAGTGGCCTCCGACCGTCAAATGTAAAATACATACGCCTATTTACATGCTTAAATAATAGAAGATAGGTACTTAAGAGGGATTGTCAGTCCCATAGAGCTAATGCATTAGTTTTGTAATCATAACTTCCGCAGAAGTATTGCTTTGCCATGTTAGCCCTTTTTCCCCAGGTATGGGAATCAACATAACATTAAAATGAAACAAATTTTTGAAACGAAAATGTTATATAGCTATTTAATTACATATTTTTGAAGTTTTAAAATGCCAAAAAATACAGCAGATGGCGACACTATTTTAAAACTTTATTAATTAATAATTAAATAACCAGTTGTTATTTCCTTTTCAATTTTGTTTTAAATGGATGTTATGATGATTCCCATACCTGGTGAGAATGGGATAACATGGCAAACCTATTATTTTGCCAAAGTTGTGATTTCAAAACTAATGCATTAGCTCTATGGGACTGACAGTCCCTCTTAAATAAAAGATTTCTAAACATTAAAATTATTCGTGGTAAGTAAACAAAAGACGAATTATGGCATTAGTTGTTTATCATAAAACCAAAACAGCTTTATAGTGTAATAACATATTTTGGAAAAGATTTGTTTTCACTTTATTCCAAAGCAATTTGGTACAATTTGCACCTTAGTTGGCGAACCAAAACAATCAGTGTGACGTTACTAGGAGATGAACAATGATTGGTTACATTTGTTTCGGGTTCGCTCGGAAGCATGACGTCACTGGCGAGGTGACATTTGCATGTAAGGAACAGAAATATGCTGGCCGGTCTGGTTTGGACGAATTTGATGTATGGTGTTTTGATTGTGGGGTATAAGCGTATAAGATAACGCTTGACGTAGTTGTGACGCCACCGCAGGCGTGATCGTTCCTATTGGTCCATTTGTGAGGAGTACGTTTTCGTTGGACGGTTGTACTGTTTGCCATTAGTGAATAGAAGAACGGAACAGTTCGGAATGAACTATAGAAATAGTTACGTAATGGTTTATTTAATATTTCTACAGAATAACTCCGATTATTTGAAGAAATTAGGACCTAACCCACATTCGGATAATCAGAAAATCGGAGTTAATCAGAAAAAAGGGTACATTCAATCAATTGCTTGATGCATTGTTGGACTGATATCATGTAGTTCTAGTTTCAGTCGTCATCAAACCCAACCAAAACCAAATTTTAAATTTGGATAATTGGAGTTCTACTGTATAGGACAATAGACAGTGAACCGTATATAATCTGTAATTTCAACAGATAACGAATGTAGCACATTCAAGATTTCCCGTCTTCTCGCTAAAAAGTCGTCTTACTACTCTATTTCAACATTAATTCTCGTCAAATAAAATCTCTTCCGTCAGTGCTACTGCACAATCATCACTCTCACTGAATCGGTAGTTCTCTTTTTTTTAATTCCACATTCAAAAGTTAATCGACTTATATACTCCCTCATATAACAAAATCAAAAACATTACAGCAATTCCTCACAAACATTTTTGCGTACCTCTACCCTTACCAAGAATATTAATTTTCGGACGTGAGCAGTTTCCCAAATTGAATCAACCGCTGCAAGTTTCAACAATTAAACACACATGGTGAGCTTAAAAGTAAGTTTCACGATAAAATAAAACGAGAAATCCGTTTCGAAGCAAGAATTAAGGAAAAATCTTTTGCTGTTTGAGAATAAAAAAAAATTGAAGGAATTCGAAAACATTTATCTATTTTCTAATGATATGAAACTGAAGAGTTAATGTTGAGAGTAGATAAAAACTTGTAGGGTCACATAAGAGCTCATTGAGAAAATATATTAAAGAATTGAGTTTGGATTTAGTTAAATGGATGATTTGAACGGGGCGGAGAGTACGCAGCTATACGTAATGCTTTACGTAGCTGCGACGTCACAATCGGCATGGCTGTTCCAAATCAAACAAATTAGCTGCCGGGTGGTTTGTGGGGAATAATACAACATTTGACGTTGATGTTACGTCACCTTAGGCGTAGCTGTTCCATTCGTCCTTTAACAACTCACTATATAGCTAAAGGATAGGGCTTGAATGATTAAGAGGAAATTCAAAGATGATCTTCGTTCTACAGCTCGTATCATACTCAAGGCAATCTTCGCAGAGTAATTCAAAATAGCACAGATGGAAGTAATAGCTGGAGAAGAATAGGAGGTTTCGGTTGGATTAACGTCGAACAATAAGTACACGAAGAGTTATCGGTCACGGGTTTTGTAACTTTTAACCGCTGTCAAGTAAAAAATTGAAAATGATCTATAGTACCAGGTTTAGTTACTTCACGGATTAAACTCGCGTTTATGCCAGCCACATGAGTGGGATTGGTGTTTAATTACCGCGATAAATTCGGATGTGTGCAAAAACAAGTTTTTGCATGTGAGATTCGGGCGATTCCGCGTTTATGCATTCATCAGTCAAAATCAGAATTACCCTGCTACGCTGGACGCATACGAGATCGCAGAACGTTGAGTGATCGGTTTTTAATGCACGTGGGTACCGGGCGGAGTGCAATTCAGCCACGACCTTTGTTTTATCGGCGAGAACAACAAAAATAGATACTTATAAAGGTTTGTAACAGATTCCTTTTGATTGGCTCATTGGCGAAGCGAAACTGAATCGAGTATTTCGGGCCTCGACAATGAGCGGTTGCGTGGTGGCAGAGTGTGGACTGGACGTTTCGGAACGCCACTCGAGTGTGGCGGTGGAAATCGGTACTATTAACCAAAATAAATGTGGTTTTTCTAGTAATTGTAAAATCTTGCGTTATCTTTGGCGAATTGAATCTTCACCAGGCATAAAAAAGTTAAAGGTCAAAATAAGTAAATATAATATGAATTTCAGTTAATATTCGCCATCTACATTTTTATTAACTATAGCTGAATGTAAACAAGAATTACGTTTCTAGTTATGATTTCCACCGATTCACTCAAACATCGATATCTGACCACCCAACCCTAATACCGACATTGGTGTTCCACAATTCATATTCGAGTAAACGGTTATCGCATCTTTGATTATTCTTCTTCAAATAACGAGGGTATTTTCTGCGCATTAACACCCTAGGCATGAATACATTTATTGATTGAATATATTCACCTTCTACATAATGAGGACTGAAGACGGTGGAAATATTCGCTCTATGATTTTATAAAAAAAATTGAGTTGTTTCATTAATTTAAAAAAACTGCATTGTTTCATTAATTTATACAAAATTGCGTTGGTATATTAATGTAACAACGTCTTTTTGAATTTTGTATAAATTAATTTTTTTTACAAAATTGTGTTATTTTACCAATTTATACAAATTCCGTTTCCATCAATTAACACAAAATCAATTTTGTCCATTAATTTAACCAATTTTGGTATACCTTTATAGATTGTCATTTACACCAACATTTACATTTTTTAATTAAAAATTTTCCCTACTCTAACTCCACAACTTACAATCTGTAGGACTTCAAAAAGGTTTTAAAAGTATAATGTAAAAATATCAGATATAACTTAATCGCATCAACACCGCGATATAGTGACTTCATAAAGGTCATGTGACCAGTTAAACCACTTTGCCACACATTTACAAACTCATCACAATAAATTATTCCATTTCAAAATACATAACTGTTGCGATTTATGATTTTATACACGCTTCGCTAATCTCACACAAAACACAATTTTCTCACATTCAAAATCTTCCCAATTCGATAAAAACTTTCGCAAACATTTCTCTCCACTTCGAACAAAATATAAAAACAAATAAAATGTTCCATTTTACACTCAGAACGCATCCATATTCCATCTGCAAACGATAATATGTTTGGAAGAACATCTTTTCCGTTCGAAAAGGAAGAGTGAAAAAGTGGATTGGGATGAAAGTAGGTCATTTTTTGTATGAAAACAGTTGTTCTTAAATTATGTTATTACTTAAAATGGTGTTCGCTTACCTTTTATTGTAGCGAAAATTATATATTTGTCTTAACATTTTTGTTGCGGTTTAAAAAAAAAAGTTCATAAATGCTGACAAACTTTAAAAAATATATTGCACAGCATGCAAAGTAGTTATTTATGCAACTAGTGTAAAAAGTAAGGCTATTTTCAACGTGTTGTCATACACTTCTTTTTTATAATAACGTGCAAAAAAGTATTTATTAAATTGGCATTTATTGATTGGCTTATTAATTATTTGATTATCAGTTCAAATGATTTGAAGGTGATTATTTATATTAATGATTATTTTAAAATCATGTGCAAAAAGTATTCCTTAGATTGGCATTGGAAATAAGACGCCAAATAAAGAATCACGCTCAAATAAAGAATTTTACACCAATCAGATGCTCTTATTTACTTTGTCGCACTAGTGCGTAAAAGTAACTTTGTAACACGATTTCGTTAAAAGCATCACTTTTGCCACGATTATTGATTTGAAAAAGTTAGTTTTTTTGCACGATATTATAAAAACATTTTTAAAAAATTATGTACACATTTATATGGAATAATGGTTTTTTTTTCAAATTGTAAAAATCACGTTTAGATTAAATTCTTTTTAAACACATTTTGAGATAATTGAAAGAGAAAGGTTTAAATATAGAAACACGATATATTTGCAGATAAGTCGTATACGCAACTAGAAAGGTAGTGATAAGGTGGAAAAAGAGATAATAGCCTTGAAATTACTCCAGAAATTGCAGACTAAGTACCAAGGTTGCTTAAATATGAAAATGTATGTAATAGAATACATCTACTACGCATGAGAGTATAATTCTTATTCAGTTAATCGAGAAATGAAGGAATATTGGACGTCCAAAGAGTGTTTATTGTAAAGAAAGCATATTTTAGAGTTTGTAAAGGACAGGGGCGGGGGCCGTAGCTCGGCACGCCAAAAATCACACAACTATTTACATCTCGAGGTCTAATTGAAAAGTGACTATTTTTAATGGTCATGAGAAGAGTGGATCAGAAGTCAAAACAAAGTCTGCTGCGTCTGCAATTTCAGTGGGAAAGAATGTTTTGACGCCTATTGAAACGTGGGAACTGTTCGATGGGATCGGCAAGATATTAACTGAGAGTTATTAAGAAAGAACTGAATATTAGAATATTATAGAGATTTGTGTTAATATTATAACTTTATAAATATTTGTACAATATATCACATGTATATGTTGGACACAAATGCCAGTAGTAGCAAATCCACGAGGGGGATGGGGGATTGATCTTGCTCTAGATAAATACAAATTTAATAAATACATGTATATAATCAATAGATATTTTATAAAATTTTAGATATTCTAAATAATGAAAATGATATAGATGGAGAATTAGTATAGAATTTTAGATAAAATGGCTAATAAAAATTTGGTTATAATTTGTTAGTTTAGTTTAAAATAGATAATTCGAAGTTTTTAATTAATTATAACCAATTATTTGATAGTTAAGGAATTTAAATTTATTTTAATCGAAAATTAATCACCTCCTTTAATTAAAAGGGTTGAAAAATTGGTCTTAACACCTCATTGTATCGCGCATGCGCAAAGGATATAGCTGCCATATAACTTTTTTGGGTTTCAAGGGTAATGATGACAAATTATAGAAAAGAGATACGTACTTCAAATTCAGTACAAAAAGAACTTTTTAGGTGTTGTTGTTATTGAAATTACCTTATTGAGTATATGCCTACTACCTATAAATGTTTTGATTTATCGAGTGGTTATTGAAAAGCAATGTAGTATTACGCACCCCTAGTTTTGTTTAATTTATATAACTTCATAATTCGTTCTATATAAATAAAATAACAGTTCTGAGAAACCACATTCGATTTAAAACACCCGAAGGTCGCCTGAACTACTTCCAACTGTTTAAGAACAAGTATAAAAACAAAATATATTCTTTTCTTTTCTATCCCAAACCAGCAGAGCCCTCAATTGATCCCGAAAGCGTTGCCATTCCGGTAGGAGAAATTAATATTCCCGCCGCTCCTCTGCTTCTCCCCACTCCCCTACCCCCCTTCGCGATGTCTGGTTTGGTGTCTGGATTTTCGAGACGACAGCTGAAGTAACCATGGAGACAATAAGAGGGGATGTGTCCATATGAAATTAAGGTTTTGAGGGGGTGTGGTTGGGTGAGTGCCGTACTAGAGCTGTATAAGGGGTATGGGGGACGCGTGGCATGATTTGCAACCACAATCAAGTGACGAGCCGACAAGGGGCGACATCGTATGCAGCGTCAACGCCGTACTAGAGCAGGAATTAAATTTTAAGCCGGGGGTCAAATAACGGAGGAACGGGGGGATGTGCCCATATGAAATTAAGGTTTGAAGGGGATTGGTTGAGGGACTGTCGTACTAAAGCTGTATGAGGGGTACGGAGGACGGGCGTCGTAATTTAGAACCAAAGTCAAGTGACGAATCGCCCTTGTGAAGCTCTAGTACGAAGTTGATTCAACCAAAACCAAAACATAGGAGGTCAAAATGTGAGATCTAATTTCAATAATTAATAGTGCTGTATTCAGTACTTATTTTTAAACACCGTAGTAGAGAATCTTACAAACTATGCTTTTATCATTGATTTATTTTTAATTTTACTCTAAAAAACAACGTTGTAATGTAATGACCCTACCCATATCGCTTCTACAACCAAACTCTTCGCTTCTGATTCCCTTTTCTTTTTTCGGCGAATTTGGCAAAAAAAAAATATATAGAGACAACTATCATGTAGCCCATTGTTATAGAAATCAATCTAAGGCTATATTAATTTCCTTGAAAACCCCTTCTTTTTCTAGAAAGTCTTAAATCCTAGAGCTTCCAGAAAGTTATAATCTAAAAGCAATCAGCAGGACAGTTTTTCTGCTCGTTAAAGATACAGTTTATTACGTCCTGATGCTAAATAAGGTTGCCAAAAATATTATATATTTTTATCTTGAAAAGGGAAAGATGACTTTATGTTCCTTTCCTTTACTTCCCGATAAATCACTTGGCCTTGGCGCAAAATAGCAACCCCTTTCGAATGTTTGAACTGAACTGTGACGCAATAGGCAATGTTTACATACCTCGAAAGCGGAATGGAATTTGAGTCGAAAAAGATACGGTAGCGCCATCTGTTGAGAGTAGGAAGAAGTTAGCACTTGCTTTACAGACGGTGTTAAAGCACTAAAACTCCTAAAGTAGCATGTAATCGGGGACATTTAACATTTTGACTGTGCAAGTCAATTAATATGAAAATTGTGGATGTATTTAAACTTCAAATGCAAAATTAAAATTAGGCAAGAAAAATAGTGGAATAAAATATTTTGCGAGGAAAATTAGTCTATAAAAAAATAAAAAATTAATTAAAATTAATCGTAATTGTGTCCTAGAAAGACATAAATAGGGAGTCAAATTATTAAGAAATACCTTTATTTTAATAGTTTATAGGATTTATTAACTAATATTTTAATTTGCATTTATTTAGGACTTAACCATTTAAGCCTTTGTTAAAAGCAGTCATTGTTAGCAGACGCGCAATCACGGAATGAAAGATGTAATTAATAATTTAATTACGTTCGTTCATTCCAATTTCATAATTAAATATCATTTAGCAGAATTAAATAAAACATTATTTCAGCTAACATATTTACGTTTGTAAACTAAATTTCATTAAGTAACGTTTGTAAATAATATTGCCTAGTTAATTTAAAGCGTGTTATTTATGCGTCATAACTGTTTAGAAAGATATAAATATGTTAACTAATAAGTTTTCAAACGTCAATTTGATTTTTCTTATTTGTAGAATTAGTAGAAGTAAATAACATCACAAAATATTTGTAACTTGACTATTTTTGAATTCACTCAAAAGATTATTCATAGACGACAAATCTATATTTAAAAAGAATTTATGTAAAAAAGTCATATCTGTCATATTATGCAACTACAAAGATCAAAGTATTTAAACAGTTGCCATTTAACTATATTTAAATAGTTTAACTAAAATGGAATCGGTCTGTTCAACCCATAGATATCATAGTTAAAGTATTAGATTGACAGATCACGAGACCTCCAATGCTAACGACGGGACGCGCATGGAGGCCTTTTAAGAGGGCAAAAAGACCAGTGTTGCTGCCACTTTAAGGAGAAAAATACTACGAAAAAATACCATTTAATTCTAAAATTACAAAAAAATATCGTAAAAATACTAGCTGCATTTTGGAATCTTTTTAGCGAGTTTAAATCCTTTTCCGGTATTTTTTTTTTTGTAATTTTAGAATTAAATGGTATTTTTTCGTAGTATTTTTCTCCTTAAAGTGGCAAGCAACACTGGTCATTTTGCCCTCTTAAAAGGCCTCCATGCGCGTCCCGTCGTTAGCATTGGAGGTCACGTGATCTGCCAATCTCATACTTTAACTATGATATCTATGTATCTGTCATATTATGCAACTACAAAGATCAAAGTATTTAAACAGTTACCCTTAAACTATATTTAAATAGTTTTAAAAAAAAACGGAATCTGCCTGTTCAACCAGACATCTCCCAATACATCAGACAAAACACGCGGAAAACTCATTTAATATTCAAGAATTAAACCTTAAACAAGACACGACACATTTTATATTGAAATCTTCAGACAATAACATTTCAAAACATCTTTACTAGTTTGAATAATAATATTCTGAAATCTCTATTTAAAAAATAAATAAGACGTTTATTAGATGTCACATTTTATATTCAAATCCATCAGACAACGATAACATTACAAAATAGCTTTGCTAGTTTCGAGAAGTTGATGTTTCAATTACTTAATGTTTTGAAAATAAAATTTTGAAAGTCGGTGATTTACATATAAAAGGAAATAGAAGTGTTTTTATTGCCACCTGCTGTAAAAGAGCGCATTTATAAAAACCGGTAACGTAAGTAAAGCCATAAATGTACACATTCGTGAGTCAAGAATAAAGATCTTTAGAAAAATAAATGAATATTTACAAATGTTTTATTCATGGATATCATAATTAAAATAGATCACGTGACCTCCACTGCTAACGACGGGACGCGCATGGAGGCTTTTTAACAGGGCATAATGGCCAGTGTTGCTGCCACTTTAAGGAGAAAAATACTACGAAAAAATACCATTTAATTCTAAAATTACAAAAAAAAATACTTGAAAAGGATTTAAAGTCACTAAAAATATTCCAAAATGCAGCTAGTATTTTTACGATATTTTTTTGTAATTTTAGAATATATAATTAGCTAGTAAAAATACTAGCTGCATTTTGGAATATTTTTAGTGACTTTAAATCCTTTTCTAGTATTTATTTTGTAATTTTAGAATTAAATGGTATTTTTTCGTAGTATTTTTCTCCTTAAAGTGGTAGCAACACTGGCCATTATGCCCTGTTGAAAAGCCTCCATGCGCGTCCCGTCGTTAGCATTGGAGTTCACGTGATCAGCCAATCTAATACTTTAATTATGATATCTATGGTTTTTTTCAATATAAAAATTTTGCTGCCATCTAGTGGCGAAACATAAAACTAACACGAAAGTTTTTCTTCAAGGGTCTCCAAAATATTGCTTGGTTACAAAGAGTGCTATGTTGGGTTGAAATAAACGTTATACAAGAGCTTCAAATCGGTCAGGGCAAAATGTCTCGATGGTTTCAATCGTTTCAAAGTGACACTTAGGAAAAAAAACACCTAAAGCCTGGGTATCCCAAGCATAGTAATCGTAGCGCTCAACAATTGACATGCTGCTTTGGAAAAATTGTTATACATACTCTGTCGATATACGTTAAAATTTTTGTCACGTAATGAGAGTGTGACTGACGAGAACGATCGTTACCTCTAGAAACCTAGGATCAGATTTACTGTACGGTCAATTTTTTCGGATTGGGCGATAAATAATTTTTCTGGCAACCTGTCTGACTTCGACTGAAGATTCGAATTCTACGACTTCACACCGATGACGTTTTCCGGCAACCCTATCGGACTGTTGGTTGAGTTTTCATAAGAAATATTCCCATACGATCTTTTCTTTGAATCGTGGTTTCTAAAAAAGTCGCCAAAATACGGACTTTTGGCGCGATTTTGGAAAGTTCGCCAAGGGGGACCGTACAGTATATCTCTACCAAAACCTAACAGGCGGACAACGGGCAAGTGAAAACACCTTTCTGGCATTCCGCGCAGCGAATTTTATTATTTTTTTAATTTTATTTTTTTGCCCGCGAGAGGCGGTAAACATCAAAACATGTGTTTTTTTTTTAACTTTTTCATTGTCCGTAAGGGTTGTCGGATGAAATTTAAAATTTATGCTGCTCGAAAATAAGCCAAAAAAGTTTCAACTTTAATTTTTGATGGAGGATAACTTCTTGGACAAGAAAAATCAAAAGGAGAAAGTGAATTGGAGGAATAATGATGGGAATTCCTTACTATTTGAATAGTTAACAAAAAAACAAGCTAATAATTTTTGCTGTTTGCAAACCATTTTAAGGGGATACGGTACTCAAAAATTGGTCAAAATATCGATTTTTCAGTTTTTATTTCTTATTATTCATAATATCTTTCTGAACATTTACTGAAAATTTCATAATGATATCTTTTGTAGAAAAAGAGTTATTAAATATTTTCTGGGGTTATTCCTATAAGTTTGAATACGTTTCGTCTGCTTTCAACCTGTTTCGCTTTTTTCAATTCTTGTGTTTAATAACTCCCTAAGGCTTTTTTGCTATTTAAGTTAGAATTTTGAAATTTTTAACCTGTGTTCTTATATATATGGTGCTCAAAATTATGCATGGAATAAGGTCTACTATGTATAGTTTTTTTTAAATGTTGAATTCATTAATTTGTAATTTTTTTGTGATTTTCAGTATAAATGCATGTTACTTTTTAACTGTAGCTCACATTTTAAATTCCATGCACAGTTCTTGAACAAATAGTACTAAAACAAACTATACAAGTTTGGTGGAGTTATTCTCAAAATTGAAAGAGGAGTAGCGTTTTAAAAAAGTTCAAAACGTACTTTTTTTTAAAAAATAAATGAAAAACTACTTGTAAATATTGGTTTTTATTGCTAGAAAATGCTAATTTAGAGTGAACATTATATAAAACCACTATAATTTACAAGTTTATGTTATTATTTCTAGAAATAAAGTTTCGGGTACCGTATCCCCTTAACTAACGTCTAAAACAATGCTTGGGAACTAATAGGTTATTGACCAAATAATCACTGTTCGTGCTCAGCCATTGAAACTATAAAATTATTCTCACGCTGTTCATTGAATAAACTGACAAATTTTCTTAGAAATTTTCATTTAAAAAAAACTTTTTCCTTGGTCCATGTTGAAACGTGAGAAAGTGAATGAGACTCTTCTCCCGCTAATTCCTTGGATTGTTTTTGCAAAAGACCCAACCAACCGTTTCAGAGGTTGGACAAGAAAACTCACGCACTGGGAACCGATTTTTTTGTATTTAAAAAAAAATAAAGGGGGGTGTAGGTATTTTTTTTTAAGGCCCAGTGGCTTAGCATTGCCACGCCACAGGTTCGGGGATCGAATCGCGGATTGGGCGAGGTTGACTCATCCTTTGAGTGGGTCGATAAAATGGGTACCAAGCATGCTTGGGAGCTAAACACTGGGGGCTCCACGTGAGGCTGACCACCTTACCGGGACTTATGCCTAGCACCCCAGAGCCCTAGGTCACGAAAGCTGAAATGGGCACGGCAGGCCTTGGCCCAGTAATGGGCTGTTGCGCCGAGGAGGGAGTTTAGTTTTAGTTTTTAGTAGGTATTTTTTAGCACTACTTAATTTTTTTATTATTATTTTCGAATTATTCATGTCAGTTGCAATCGGTTTATTTTTTTATGCTAATACTTTAACCTAACAAAATATTATTAAAAGCCTAATGTAAAACGTACCAAAGAAATACAAGTATAATTTTCAATACAATTAAAGTATTTTTGAAACAAAAAAAAATCTCGGATCTGAAAAAATATTGGAAAAGTTGGTTTGGGTTGAATTATCGTAGCACTCTAGTTACAGGAAAGTTATTGACAGTTATCTTCGTAATTGGAAACAGAGGGTCAAGTGACGGACAGGTAATGCCTATCAGTCACTGAGCCGCACGCAAACTGGACTCTGAATTAACAAACTCTTTGCAAATAGGAAAAGTAGGTTAGGTTGTTCGTTTTCCGGCAGTATATTTCTAGCCTAAATGGTATTTAAAGCAGCCGATTACGCCTCGTAATTTTTGAAGCCTGGTCAAGTGACGAGACGAAAACAAGGTTTCATCAATAAATTAAACAATACATGCATAACTAGGCTGCTTCCATCTGCATATATACAGAACTGCAATTACATACAATTTTACCAATATGCCATCAACACAATATGCATCCCTAAGGGGGAATGGGCGCGCTGGACCGGGGGTCTCCAAAGCAAAGTGCATCAGTGTTAATCCTATGGAAAAAAACCTATTTTCTCTGCCATATTTCTCCGGCTGTATTGAATATTTTTGCAAGCGGATTTTTTTGTGTGATAAATGTAGCTGACTTTCAAGTCCCGACCTTCCCACTTTTTGAAATGGGTTCGAATATTTTTTTTTAATTTTCAATAAATAATTTTACACAAAATATTCGAAGCCAATTCAAAAAGTGGGACGATAGAGACCTGTAAGTTATTTACATTTATTATTAAAAAAAACCGTCTGTAAAAATATTTGATACAGCCGGAGAAATGTGGCAGAGAAAATAGTTTTTTCTCCGTTGGATTAACACTGAAGCACTTGAGTTTGGAGACCCGCGATCCAGCGTGTCCATTCCCCCTTAATTACCTACAATTAAGAATCAATATTAAGGTGTCGGCCAACAGGAGGGTATGATCCTAAACTACCCCACCCACTAATATCATTGTTGAAACTTTTACTCCTTTATGACGAAAGTTTTTATCAGACCCTTTCGAGAATTGCGTTAATAGTTTTCTTGTCAAATAAAAACCTTGTGTTTTCGAAATTCATTTTAAAAATCTCTCAAGGGGACGCGGAACGCAAAAAAATTAAATCCAGTATTTTTATTGCTAGAATTCAAATAAAACTATTTTTACAAAGAACTAACATTCAATAACATATACAAAAAATGAATAATATTGAAACGTAAGTTTTTTTTTAAAAATTAAAATTTTTAAAATTTAAAGTTTTTCAAAATGCTACTCCTCCTGATATTTAAAGAATTTTAAGGGATTTTTTTTTCAAAATGTTCCTACAACATCTATTAATAAAAGTTGGTATGGATATTGAGCTATCAGTTAAACAAAAACAGTTATGTACAGCTTTATGTATAATATAAAATGTATGTTATGTATATTATAAAAATGGACAAAAAATTGGATTTTGTAAATTTTCAACCTCATAATTGTTTTCTTTCAATCTATTCACACTAGACCTTATCCCATACCAACTTTTGTTGAACGTATGTGTTTCAACACAGGACAAAAATTTTGGAGCTCTACTTTAATTTACCTAAAAGCCTTAGGGTTTTAACAATTCACAAGCTGAAAAAATTAAAAATTTACAAATCAACTTAAAATTTCCAAAACCATTTTACCAAACTACTATATCATTTTCAATAAACCTAAACCATTATAAAGGATTCCTTATTTTTTTTGCAATATAATTAGCTCACAGCATTCGAGCATGTTTAATTATTTTCTGGACAGTCCTAAATTTTGGGCACCGCGTCCCCTTAATTTTCCCTGCGTAAATAGAGAAGTTGCATCATAACCGAAATTTCTTACTTTTACTTATACCTTTTCTGATCATATTAGAAGATGCAGATTCTGAATATCAGCTTAAAAAATCTTCAAAAATGATTAATTTTACCCGAAATGTGGACATTAAAATTCCATGAAACTCGCGTGACAGAAAATAGACCCTTTGCGATTTTCATGGACACGAAAATTGAATGATTTTTTTATTTTTACCGAAGCAGCACTTGACAATGTTTCAAAATAAAAAGGAAATATCCGTCACTTGACTATGGCTCTAAAATACGACGCCCGTCGCCAATAGCCCTCGTGTAGAACTAGTGCGACGATAATTCAAACTAAACTAAACTGAAGGAAATATCCCAAAAAAGGTTGCATATAGTTTTTTTTATCAAATTAAGGCAGTTTCTATGTGTATTTTTATTTTTCTCCATAATAAATAAAAAAAATTAAACAACTTTATATTTTCTTAACACGGTTATCGTATACAGCAAAAAGTTAATTTTATTATCCCGTTAAAACAACAAATTTTCAAAAAGAAACTTTTTTGGTTTCAGTTCTACAAAAGTTTAAAATTATGAATTATTGCATAAACTTCATCCTTTCTAATAGCATACCCATGTGACTTTATTGGCTACCTACCAAACAGTAATTATATACACACAAAAAACCAGAGCTTTCTCGATAATTGAATTCAGCTATCTAATTATACGAAAAGTTTTTATTTCAGTGAAATAATTTCAACCAAACCAAAACACATCAATCATTTAGCTTCCTAAATTGGCAACATTCATAAAAAAAATGCACAAAGAATCGGACTTTTTAACTAACTATTCTAATCAGCGACGACCCCAAGTTCACTGGAATAGTCTTCGCAAATAAGGAAAGTCGCAATCAAAAGTTTTCGCTAAACAGCGCAAATTCGAAAATTCCGTGCCTAAATGCCGAAACTTAGAAATCCAATAATAAGAATTGAGATTTGGTGTTCTGTTTAGAACACATTTGTTGTTATTCTTGTTCTTTAAGCAGTTATTGTTTTTATGCTTCAGTTTAAATAATTTTTCACGGTCACTGTGCACTAAATAATTTTTCACAGTCACTGTGCACTAATTACGTCACGATCCAATTAGAAGCCTCATCCCGTTTCCGGCTCTTTTTGGTGATTTAAAAACAAAAATTAAATAAATTTTTACATAACAATTTTTTACCCATTTTTCAGATTCACGATATTTTTTTCTTCCATTAAAATAATTTAAGCTTATCTATATCTTCTATAATTAAATAAAAATAAAAAATTGGTAGGAATTCCCTATTAAAAGGACATAACTTACCAAAATTTAATGAATCCTTCGCTATACTAAGAGTCTGGCTTTCAAATTTTTTAAAATTAAATAAATAGTTAATTTAGAAAGTTACAGGTATAAAGTTGCAAGTTAATAATATAAATAAAAAAATATTTCAAGTTAATAATATAAATTAAATAAGTTCAAATAGATTTTTTACACGTATTTTAATTATTTTTAGTAAAAATAAAAAAGACTTTATAAGAGGGACTTCAGGTACTAAAATTTGCAGTTTACTTTAAACAGAAAACAAATGAATTCCTCAAAATTCACAACACTTAAAGGTAAACTATTAAGTAATAAAATATAATTTTTTACAACAATTTTAAGTATTAAAACAAATTTATTTATGTATTTAAAATTTGGTATAGAAAAAATCTCCATGCTTTAACTTAGCAGCCCAGCAAACAAAGTGCAAAGGTAGTGAAAACACTTCTACAGAACCATTATCTTTGGCAGTGTTTGATCGCATATGATCAAGATCATGTATTGGAAGATACAAAAATCATTAGTTAAATAAAAAATCTTTTATAAAATTATAAGTTTTGTAAAATTATAATTTTTGTAAAATTATAATTTTTGTAAAATTATAATTTTTGTAAAAATATAATTTTTGTAAAAATATAATTTTTGTGAAAATATAATTTTTGTTAAAATATAATTTTTGTAAAAATATAATTTTTGTAAAAATATAATTTTTGTAAAAATAAATATTTTCCTTAAAGCTAAATAATCATAACACTTTTACAAAACAAATTAGACCTTTAAAAAAACACAAGTTACTCTTTTACAAATATAAATGCAGTTTTTCTATGTTAATTACTGGCTTTAAATAATATTTTAAGAGATCACTTCCTCGCTTAAAATTAACAAAAGTGAATAAATTTTCCCAATTATTCATCGATGGCTCTTTCATAGAAATTATGTTTTATTATCTCTTGTTTAGAGAACGAATTATTAAATTTCACCCACGATGTTTCGAATAATAGTTTGTTTTGATATCTAGCTTCGCTGAGTCTTCCTTATTCAATGAATTTAAATGTTAGCTAAATATAGTGTAGAGAGTTTATATTAAAAGGGTTTTTTTTTAATCTGTAAGGGGAATACGGTACTCAAAACATTATTTCTAGTGATAATAACAAACTTTTAAATTATTGTGGTTTTATATAATGTTCACTCTAAATAAACATTTTCTAGCAATAAAAACAAATATTTACAAGTAGTTTTTCATATTTTTATTAAAAAGTCAAAATTTTGAACGTTTTTAAAACGCCACTCTTCTTTAATTTTGAGAATAACTCCAAACTTTTATAGTTTGTTTTAGAACTATTTGTTCAAGAACTGTGCATGGATTTTAAAATGTGAGTTACTGTTAAAAAGTTACATGCATTTGTACTGAAAATCTTAAAAAAATCAACAAAACTTTACAAATTATTGAATTCAACATTTAAAAAAAAACTATAGTAGTAGATCTTATTCCACGCACAATTTTGTGCACCATTTATATAAGAACACAGGTTAAAAATTTCAAATTTCTAACTTAATTAGCAAAAAAGCCTTAGGGATTTATTAAACACAAGAATTGAAAAACGCGAAACAGAGAAAACAGGTTGAAAGCAGACGTATTTACGTATTAAAACTTATAGAAATGGTTCCAGAAAATATTTAATAACTTTTTTCTACAAAATATATCATTATGTAACTTTCAGTAAATGTTCAAAAAGATATTGTGAATAATAAGGAAAAAACTGAAAAATCGATATTTTGACCAATTTTCGGTTACCGTATCCCCTTAAACAATTTTTTGTTGCAATATTTTCTGTAATTTAATGCATTTCTTACACAAACAGGGGGGGTGTAACACTACAAAACTTTCAATTACCACTCAATAAAACAATCACATTTAAAGGTACCCCTGTTATATATACCTTATATAAGTATATTCCCTATAAAAGTAATTTGAATAACTTTGAAACCTCAAAGTTATATGGCAGCTACCTTATTATGACGCCCAACAGGTACTGGGAGCTAGTGCACCAAATTTGAAGTCCTTAGCTCTTTTAGTTCGAGCTGAAAAGTGGTTTGAGACGGCCTGGCAGATTGGTGGAGAATGTTCAACAACCACTTTTTTAGAATCAGCACCCACCAAAAGCGTGGAGGAAACACAAAATCGCCATTTCGGATATTTGACTCCATCGCAACACTTTCATTATCTTATAAATTTCAAATTTCAAAATTTCAAAAAGAAATTGTTTTTGGTTTTAGTTCTACAAAAGGTGAACATTATGAACTGGGCCATTAACTTAATCCTTTCTCAAAACATGGCCATGTGGCTTTATTGGCTACCTACCCAGCATTAATTAAAACACACGAAAAACCAGAGCTTTCTCGATAATTGAATTCAGCCATCTAGTTATACGAAAAGTTTTTATTTCAGTGAAATAATTTCAACCAAACCAAAACACAACCATTTAGCTTCCTAAATTGGCAACATTCATAAAAAAAATCTGCACAAAAATCGGACTTTTTAACTATTCTAATCAGCGATGACCCCGAGTTCACAGGAATAGTCTTCGCAAATAGTAAATGCGAACCAAAAGTTTTCGTGTCCGAACTGCGCAAATTCGAAAATTCCGTGCCTAAATGCCAAAACTTAGCAATCGAATAATAGAAATGGAGATTTGGTGTTCTGTTTCTAACACATTTGTTTTTGTTCCTGTTCTTTTAGCAGTTATAGTTTTTATGCCTCTTTTTATGGATTTTTTCCATTATTAAATTAGGTTTAAAATAATGCTAGTTAAACAGTCACTTTGCACTAAATACGTCACGATCAATTGGTAGCGGCATCACGTTTCAGGCTGTTTTTAGTGATATAAAAACTAAAATAGTTAAATTAAATTTTAGCAGAATTTTTAACCCAATTTTCAGATTCCGGATTTTTTTTCTATAAAAATAATCTATTTAAATTAAAATTTTAAAATTATCTGCGATTCACTATTAAGAGGATATAATTTACCCAAATTTAATGAATCCTTCGCAATACTAAGTCTATGGCGTTTCCAATTTTTAAAAATTATTAAATAATAAGTTAATTAAAAAACTTCCAGTCATAAAATTGAAAGGTAAGTTAATAATATAAACAAAAAAGTTCAAGTGCTTTCAAGTTAATAATATAAATTAAATAAGTTTAAATAGATTTTTTTAAAAAGTATTTAACAAATTTTTTTTAGTAAAAATAAAAAATCCTGCATAAGAAGGACTTTAGGTAGTACTAAAATTTGCAGTTTTACTTTTAACAGACGACAAATACACATTCCTCCTAATTCACAACAGTTTAATGTAAACTTATGTCTTAAAATATCAATCTTTACAACAACTTTAAGAATAAAAACAAAAATATATACATTAAAATTTGGTGTAGCGAAAATCGCTTTAAACTGTAACTTAGCAGCCTAGCATACAAAGTGCAAATGTAGTGAAAACCCTTCTACAGAACCGTTATCTTTAGTATACAGTAAACTCAGGATTGGGTGTCGCGGCATCCGCGGATAAACTAATTCGCGGATAAGCTAATTCGCGGATAAGCTAATTCGCGGATTGTCTGCAAAATTAAAGACAATGTCCCCAAAATTGCCATTAACTGGAACTTTTATTTAAGTAAAGTAATATTATATAAGCGGAGAAAGTCTGGCATGTTCAATAAGCATAACAGTTAAGAAATGTGAGGTTTTACAATTTTACAAAAAAAATAAGTTGATTCTTTTTGTTTTAGCTTCCATACTACGTTTATAACGTAAAAAGTGGAAGGTATAATCGTTCAGTCCGTCCGTCTGTCCGTCACCCACTTTCATAGCCGAAACTACAAATGCTACGGACAAGTGTGATGCGTCAAAAACTTCAGCGCATCGAAATTAGAATACATTGAAAATTTCAGAAAAGAATTCGAATTCGAAGTACTTCAATTATTTAAAAAACGGCAAAATTTAATGCTCATTTAAAAAGCATAGGAAGCCATTTTTATTAGAATTGAATCACCATTGCCATTCGCAACAATCGCTCGAGAAACTTTAATTCTTTTAGACAATAAATTAAAATAAATGTATTTTTGCGACATCGATCAGTTTGAAATGACGTCAAACATATTTCACTACGGGATTCTTTGTACGTTGATATGAAATGTTTTCATTCTATTTAAAAGCGAGGTATATTACATATTTATTCTTTGAAATATAAATTAATTTTTGCAAACGAAAAGTAATAATTACTGAATTTTCGAAATAAAATAAATGAAACTAGCCAAATTTAGCATAATATAGAATATCAATGCTGTGTTTGTCGCCTTTTTACCTGTTAAACACAACTGTTGCGTGGAAGCGGGTTAAGTGACAGATTCTGTTACAAACCTACTTGTTTTAGTCTTGAAACTTTATTTTTATTTGTGACTGAAGTTGTTTCAGAAGCATTTTTTCCCAAAAGGAGACATCATCCTTCTCTTCTAGGTTCTATCAGTTGGAATAGTGACTAGCTTATTATACAAGCTTACAAGTGACGCTTTTTGACAAAAATATGCACGTGATATGTCGAGTAAATGTGATAGGCAAGTGTTAAGAGAAAAGTAAAGCGGGGAAATATACAGTCCCTGGACAAATTATTAGACGCACTGCAAGATTTCATGTATCAATCAATGATGAACAAAATACCTTTAGAAGGACATTTGTGTTCCTAAACTTAAGCTATTGAATAGAAAATACTATCTGCTATACTTAATACATATATCGACATCTTTTTTAATGATATGGCATTCTTTGGTATGTTTTCATCATTACTAAAAAAAATACAGTGAGTCTAATAATTTGTTCAGGGACAGTACAGTGACCATTGATTGAGAACCCAAACTGCCTTCAATTTCCATTCACCTAGTTTGTGAAGCGCCCCTTTTTAATTTCCCATATGCAAAACCTTGCATTTCTTTCAACTAAAGAAAATTCCACAATTAACGGAAGCTCCTAATAGATCCTTCTCAACTAAATTTATTACAAGTACAGTACAACTCCAATTATCCGAAGCGTTGCTGATTATCTGAATGTCAGAAAAAAAAATTCCACCCGGTTTACCTGTTACTGTTCGGCTTTGTTGGGTGTCTGGTAATGTTTTTTGGACTAGGCATGACATTCAACAGAAAACAAACAGCACCTGATAGGCCGAGTACAGTCTGGATGCCACAACTTGACATCCCAAATATTTTGATTGTGGAACACAGTCCACTTCGAAAACAGGTAAGGAAAGTTTTGTGCAAGAGTTACTATGTTTGGCGATTCATTGCTTTTATGGGCGCATATTTCTTTAAGGTATAGAAACAGATTATCAATTGAAGGGTAGATCGAACTTGCATTAGGTTCACTCTTATATCGATTAATGATCAAGTCAAGATAACAAAGAAATACACATATAACTGCTAACCGCTACCAGCAATCAACAACAATCCTCTATCGCCGATAACTGATGTGTAATTCTAGTGTGATACATTATTTACAATCGAACTGGACCAACAATCCCCTCTTCTCGCCAAACGCCTTGAGCTGGCAACCCTGCCTCCTTCGGCTTAAAACCTTAATTCAAAGTAGAATCTTCCCCAATCAAAATATTTGGGATGCCAAGTTGTGGCAGCTGGACTATATAAAAGTTTATGTGTCTCATATAAACTTTTGAAACTTATTCAACAACTCATACAGTCAAATGATACCTTACACTTAAGTTGAAGACGATAGTTAGTTAGTTTGAATTGTCGTCGCACTAGAGCTACACGAGGGCTATTGGCGACGGGCGTCATATTTTAGAACCACAGTCAAGTGACGAGCCGACACCTGAGTAGGCACCCAACGCTACCTTTAGGGGCGCCATCGTACGCAGCGGTAGGACTTTGAAGGATATTTAACGTGCACTCCCTCTACACGGGGTATTATTCGTCTGACATTTTTGGCTGCACCGGCCGTTTATAGGTCGGCAGTTATTTTGGCGATGCCCGGAACCGGACCTGGGACCTTTCGCATGCTAGGCGAATGCCTAACCGACTGGGCTCCCCAGCCCGTTGAAGACGATAGAAACTAGAACTACATGATCTCACAACCCAACAATTCATGAAAAATTGATTGAAATAAACTATTTTCCCGGTTAACTCCTATTTTCCGAAATTCTGATTACCAGAATGTGGTTATGTCCCTCCCCGGATAATTGGAGTTCTATGGTCCCTGGACAAATTATTAGACGCACTGCAAGATTTCATGTATCAATCAATGATGAACAAAATACCTTTAGAAGGACATTTGTGTTCCTAAACTTAAGCTATTGAATCGAAAATACTATCTGCTATACTTAATACATATATCGACATCTTTTTTAATGATATGGCATTCTTTGGTATATTTCATCATTACTAAAAAAAATACAGTGCGTCTAATAATTTGTCCAGGGACTGTACTGTAGTTAGAAATAAGGAAACCAGAGAAAAACTCCCTTGTTCTTTTCCTTATCTTCCTCATGGTGGGGCGTATTAAAAGGGTTGGGGGTGGGGGGGAGGTGGGTATCGAGCGGACACCACTGCAGCAGTCATTTATCAATGTCAGAACGATGTGTTTGTTAGGCATGCCGAGGACACAGCCCCCAGAACGCAACCATGTCCGCCTTCCATTCCAAGATCCAAACAGATCAAATGCCGAATCTACTATAGGATCTACCCAAGCTTTTTTGCCTGCTTTACTATTTTGAATCCGAAAGAATTAAAAAAAATTAAAAAGAAGGTAGTGACATGCTGATGATGTCCATCTGGACGTCCTTTACCCCATCTGTCTGTTCGTATGTCGGTCTGTCTTTCCGTCTGTCCGTACCCCCCTTCCAAAAACGGTTCTATCCGTCGGATCTTAATTTTTTTTTAATAGAAAGGTATGACCTCAAAAACCCAATTTTCATACTTTGTGTCCGTCTATCTGTAAGTCCGGACGAACATCTGTCTGCTATATGTTGTTGAGTATTGAATTAGCATTGAAATTATTTTTTTAATCACTGTTGCCATATCAAAAATGGCATATGATACTTTATTTAATATTAACAATGAAGGTGATCGTTACTGTTTCAAACCTACTTGTTTTTCTATAAGAAGTTCAGTAAGTATTTAAGTAACATGAAAGTAGGCTATTTTAGTTCTTTAAGAACTTCTTGATTAGTCATTTAAATCACTGTTGCCGTATCAAAAATGGCATCAGAAACTTTATTTAATATTAACAATGAAGGTGATCGTTACTGTTTCAAACCTACTTGTTTTTCTATAAGAAGTTCAGTAAGTACTTAAGTAACAGGAAAGTAAGCTATTTTAGTTATATTTTAGAACTTCTTGTTTACAATGGAGTTGTCAATGAGTGGAATGCTCTACCTAATTATGTTATTTATTCGAAGAGAGTAGAATAATTCAAGAAGAATCTCGATAGTTATTGGTAGGTAGGTAGGGTAGGTACATATATATTCCGGCTTGTGTGCTTGATCAGACACCCGCTTATACGCTTCGTCAAGTAAGGCAGACACAGAAAGAATTTTTACTGTCACAGAGAAAGGAAGTACACCCAGGGCGAAGTCGGAAATCGAGCCCGTACCCGTTACAGCGCGCAGACTGCTAGCGTAATGGTCTGCGATTCAAACCACTAGGCCACCCGGGCCCCTAGTTATTGGAGACACACAGTTATGACAGTTATTTACTGGATGAAGATACTCTCATGAGCAAGAGTTAAAAACCCATAAAAACACCAAAGACTAAAATTTAAACTTTTCTAAATGCATTTAGAATATTAATTTTATTTTTTAGTACAATAAAGAGAACAATAAAATATAAAGTGGGGCATAATATAATCTTTCACACGATAAAGGGGTTGTTTTAGATGGTGTAACAATCCTGTTTTAATTTTTGACTTCATGTGATTTCATGATCCCGGATTGGGCGAGGCTGACCCATCCTTTCATCCCTTGAGGGCGTCGATAAAATGGGAACCAAGTATGCTTGGGAACTAAACACTGGGGGTTCCGCGTGAGGCTGACCACCTTACCGGGACATATGCCCTAGGTCACGAAAGCTGAAATGGGCACGGCAGGCCTTGGCCCAGTAATGGGCTGTTGCGCCGAGGAGAGATAGTGATTTCATTGGTTTTTCTATTTCATTCCCAAAAAAGCGCATTTTTCGTCTGATGTGATTTAATGACTGACTTCAATTTAACGGGATTTTCGATCAGAGAAAAGCTTCAGTTCTACTGATAGACAAGTTTGTACGCAACATTCGTTTTAGTAAGGTAAGAAAACATCGTATTGTTAGAAACAAATGCCATTCCAGAAGGTCCAAAAATGAAAACAATACCACTAGAACTGTTGCCACTCACGACGTGAAACATACCAATTTCTAAACGATATTACCATCTCATAATAAAGTGGGGTCGTCTTTTAATTTTCCCAGACATTCGGACCAGACGATCCTTATTTGTTGCCACCGCAGCCGAGCTAAATTCTAGGGGAAGTTGAGACAGTGGGGGGAAGGAATGCAGAGGAAAAAAAATCTAAATCTGTTGTCTGGAAAACTCAGGAAAAAGATTATTCCAGGTTCGCCATTTTGGAACAAACTAACTAGCAAAAAATGCCAGACTTATGGATCCGGCAATCGTAGCTTGTTCATAGACCAGGGGGAGGAACTTCTTTGTGTTAAAGTTTGGTGAAGTTTCGCTCAGACGACTTTTAAAGGGAATTAAACTTTTTTTTTCGTCTGGAAAAAGTGCTATATAGTTTGCGGGTGTCTCCGTCAAATAATTCAGTTTTTGAGACTGGGTTTTTAATTTTGTATATGATGCGAATAAAAATTGGTGTGTGTCACGTGTCAATCAAATACAAAATTAATACAGTGAAACCCCGATTTTACGTTTCTCAAGGGACTGGGTAAAAAAACGTAAAATACGGGAAAAACGTAAAATACGAGAAATAGTACATAGAATGCAAAAATCTCTTTTTTTCTTAGTATCGCGCCATTTATAGGTACATTCGCGGCACGAGCTTCTTTAAACCACTTTACTAAGATATCTTCCAGCTCATCGTACGGCCAACTAAGCCAAACCAGGATCCATGAGAAAAAACCGGTTTCAGAAAACAGGAGCCTGTGGAATGGGAAAAATATTTCTTCTTTTAGAACAATTTTTCTTTTTTTTTACTTTCCAGGGAAAACGTAAAATGCGGGAAATTCCATAAATAACAAACTTACAATCCGGGTTAAATTAACATTGCAGTATACGGAAAAAGCTGGGACCTGATGAAAAAAACGTAAAATGCGGGAAAAACGTAGATTCGGGGGACGTAAAATCGGGGTTTCACTGTATTAATGTAATAAAATTATACGTTGTGGTTTAAAAACTATACACCAAAAGATATATAGGATTAATTATTACCATAGTTTGACTAAGCTTTTACAATGCATCTTTTAGAAAAGGAAGAAAAAACATATTAGTATTTCGTTTATAGTCCAAAATATTTTTGTAAAAAAAAAGGACTTTGAATAATTATGCATATACTGGAATATAATCGGGATAGTTTAGGCTTGTATTAGCCGGATTGAAATCCTTTTGAAACTCTACCTAACGTATTTAGGTCGAAGCTCGCAATTTTGAACCCGATCAAATAACGAGGCTAACATCTGTACAGGCAAGTTACTCAACCTAAGGCTGTGTCATGACTACGACATCAAATGCCACAAATGCAACAAAACTTGGGGACTTGGCAGAGTCAGCAACATGCTATTGCATCGCTTGGTGCCCTTGGCGGTCGCCAAGTTTTGTTGCATTTGTGGCATTTGATGTCGTAGTCAGGACACAGCCTTCTAGCAACACCGTATGTGTAGCCGAGACGTTTAACCAATGCTGACCACCACACTGCTGTCAACACAAAAAAAATTAACCTAATTGGAAAAATTAATTTTTTTTAAGTCTCAAAATCGACACATGCGCTTTTAACATTTTTTTAAAAAATTCTTTTTGTTTTAACGTTGTTTCATCACTTCCTTTATTATCAAACAAGATTTTGTATATTTTGGACACTTTTCTCAAATAATTCACATTCAAGTGAATTCAAAATACAAGCTACGTCTTAGTTACCTTAAAAGCAAGTATTCAAATAATCCCACCACAAGAAAATTAAAACGAGGCTCCTGAAGGCTTTTAAATGAGTCAAATCGTCAAAGTTTTTTCCAAAAATAAATGCAGAAAAAAGAAATCCCCAAATTATAAAACATCTCGTTTCATCTAAGGCATCTCGCAAAACACATTTTAATAAACGAATATTGTTAATTGTCCAAGCTAAAACTGAACTACCGTCAACTGGGGTAACATTGGCCCTGGAAGATAACTTTGGCCCAAGCTTTCAGTCTAGCTGATTCTCATTAAATGCAGTGCTTAAAATTTTTTTTGCCTTTTTCAATTGGTGTCAACTTTGCCTTTAAAATAGGAGAGCTAGGGGTGATTTAACAGTTATTCAAGTTCATAAAACAGGGAGGCATGCAGGGCTTGGGTTTTATTAAATAGCCGGAGCAGAGGACATGGTCAAAAATTGAATAAATCGTGCTTTAGAAGGGGGGTAAGAAAACATTATTTTTACAATAGAGTTGTCAATGAGTGGAATGCTTTACCAGATTATGTTGTGCATTCGAAGAGAGTAGAAGATTTTAAGAAGAAACTTGATAGTCATTGGAAACTGGTAATGTATTGGATTTATTTTGGGCCAACCTTGAGGGGTCTCTGGCCTGTTGTTGGTCGACAATGTTTTGTATTTAAAAAAATGGGAAATATAAAAATATTCAAGAAGTCAGTACTAGAGTTTTATGCTTGAGTCAAAGTTACCAGATTCGACGGTACTTCAACTGAAGGAACTTACAAAACTTACAGACTGCTCTGAAATACAAAACACAGCAACTTAGGTTGAAAATGATATTGCGCCGATATTTACAAGTTTACATACCATACAAATGATAGTAAATACAAAAATAATTTACCTTTTTTTTTATGCTCAAAATGACAGTCCCTTCAGGTAGGTAAGTTAATCGTTTCCGGCTGTCTTTTTCCAGCTTTCTGTGAAGAGCTTTAAACACAAAGTCTATTTACACTCTATAAACACAAAGTCTAATACAAAAGAAGCGATATTTTGTGCCCTTGTACAGGTTTAGTTTTTTCATCATTAGTTACAGTTTGAAACATTGTACACAAAAAAAATTATCACACCAAATCTTCAACCACAACCGATAAACTAAATCAGTTTAACGTAATTTTGACATATCACCATCTACTTCTGTTCACTTTTTGCCGGAGCATTAACTAAGCCAATAAGCACCTCGTAATTTTGAATATAGAAAATTGATAAAGTGTAAACCCAAAGAGTTCTATAGTAGGGTAGAGGAACGACTCGTACTGAGCTGCCATCGGCAGCCATGGCTCACTACGGAGCGCGAATACAGTGGCAAAAGTGCTAGTTAATTTATAATATTGATACTGAGAAGTACACCCAGGGCGAAGGCGGGAATCGAACCCGCACCTGTTACAGAGCACGGGCTGCTAGCGTTATGGCTTGCGATCCAAACCACTCGGCCATCGAGCCCCACATGCCACCCTATATGGTTGGTTGGTTGGTTGGTAGACATATATATTCAGGACCACCCTATATGGTTGGTTGGTTGACATATATATTCAGGTTTGTGTGCTTGGTCAGCGACCCGCTTATAAACCTTCGTCAAGTAAGACAGACACAACAGACAACACACACATAAGTGGATCCATCTAATTTTTAGAGACAGAGGCCAACTAGAGGATCCCCAGAATTGGCTTGTCACCCCCAGAGGTATTGATTTGGTATGGGAACTTAGAGGACTTTCGGACCCAATAGATTTAACGAGCACGTACTCCGCATATACTCGGTAGGTCTTCAGTGGTACCGGGACTCGATCGCATGACCTTCCGATCCCGAGACCGAGACGCTGACCACTAGGCTCACTACGGCCCACACCCTATATTATCTCCGTGTTGTTCCATGGTGCTGTTGCCAGGTTCAGTCTCAACCGTACTATAAAACTCTTTGTGTAAACCTGAGCTGGCACCAAACGCTACATAGCTAGCGTATGAGAAGCTATCACTCGATCTCAGGACTTTGTTTTGGTAGGATGATTGTAGCACTAGACCTACACACACGTCGGCATTTATGGTTTGCACGGGTGTACCCTTAATAAACCTTATTAGTAAGGTGTTTTTTTATGTAAACTTTTATTTTATACCAATTGATCCACTCTCCACTGGTCCACTCCATCAGGATATTATAATCTCCTCCCATTCTAATATGAGAGGTTGACTGTGTCCAGGCCGTTTTAGTTATTTAAATTTTAAATTAACTTCTAATTTAAATTTTTTAATGAAATTTGGGATGTAGTTTAACCTGATTTTTTGCTTCAAAATGACGTATCCCAGTTGTTTGCGAGACTTACGATTCGTTCTGTGAAAGTGGGTGACAAACGGACAGACAGACGGACGGACGGACTGAACGATTATAATACCTTCCACTTTTTACGTTATAAACGTCGTGTGGAAGCTAAAATCAATGAAAATGCCTAACTAATAAGCATTTCTGTACATTAATTTGAAAGTTTATTTATACATCGCTTCATTCGTATTTCAAACATGTTACTAATATAATTTTTTATTAGAAGTAAAGTTTGGTTTAACATATTAATTTTTTGGGATATCTAATAGTAGTTGGATATCTAAGGCGAGGACAGAAACCCGGAAGATCTTCAGTGGTATAAAAAGCCTGGCTCTAGTACAACGATAATTCAAACTAAACTAAACATAAAGCCTGAACCCAACGAGCCACGCAGAATTACACATACATCAGTTGGCGAAAAGATGACCGGCCTCGTAATTTTAATCCACAGTTAAGTGACGAGGTAGACACCTGAGCTTAGGACATTGGGCAATGGACTACATACACGATCGTTCACCAAAATAATTTAATTCAAAAAAATTTGAAGCCGTTTCCAAAAATTATTATTATCCAATTTTACAATTAATAAATAATCTATTGTTAAATTTTATTTTGGCACAAGAGATTTTTTTAAATGTGATGGCGTCATCTATGATCTGATTACAAGACTAAACGCTATTGCCCAAGAACCATCATTGAATTTGCTGTTAAATGTATGAATATAATACTATTTCATAATGAAAAATTGTTCCTGAAAAATAAAAAAAGACCAACATAATATAATCCTAATTAAACATTTTTATTTTCTAATATTTTATTCGTTTTAAAAATATATATATCGTTTACCCCCGTTAATGTTTCTTTGAAGATTGATCGTTCCCAAAGTATTAAAGAAATTTAAACGAAATTTTAATTTATTCCATGAATATTTTAAATTACAAATTGAAAGTTTAAATATGGTATGGTAGACTTAAATTATTATGTATTATTTTTTGCTTTCATAAAAGAGATTTTCAAAATGTGGTGGCGTCCTCCTTTGTCTTAATTATGAACTAAAATATTATTTTTAAATGGAGTAAAGTTTGATTGGTGCTGCCATCTAGGAATATATTATATACATAATGTTTACCCTGGAAAGGTAAGTTTCCAAAAGAAAACTTAATTTAGTTTGACATATGACATATAACACAAGAAATAATAATTATTCATTTTTTTCTTCCTAAAAATATTCCATAAATTTTCTATCTTTTAAGTATTTTTTTTTATAAAAACTTAATTATGTTTATTTTATATAGATTAAGCCAGCCCCGTAGTTTCGCGGAATATAACAGACTTGTGATATGGTTTTTAAAAAAATATTCTAAAAACTCTAGAATCTCTTTAATAAAATAATATAATGTTTGAATAATAATATAGGAGTGGTAACAGAATGATAAAAGAATTTTCAATGCAGATAACCCTAAAACAGTCTAGTAAGGAAAATATAAAAAATATTTATAATCGTTTTTCAAAATTTATCCAACAGTTTAAATTCCCCACTATTCTAATTAACTGTTCGATATATTTTTTCAACGGATACAGTGAGCTATTTTCTCATATGGCGAGGTTAGGTTGAATTATCGTCGCACTAGAGCTACACAATACTGGAGATAGGCGTTGTAATTGGGGGTAGGGGGTAGGGTAGGTACACATATATTCCAGCTTGTGTGCTTGATCAGAGACCCGCTTATAAGTCTTCGTCAAGTAAGACAGACACAGAAAGAATTTTTTACTGTCACAGAGAAAGGAAAAGTACACCCAGGGCGAAGGCGGGAATCGAACCCGCACCCGTTACAGCGCGCAGACTGCTATCGTAATGGTCTGCGATCCAAACCACTCGGCCATTCGGGCCCCGCGTTGTTATTTAGTACCGCAGTCAACTGACGCCAAGCCTGCAAGAAGAAAAATATACAGTAACCGAACGCCACCAGTTTCCCGAAAACCTACCATTCCTTAAAAGAGGTTGTGAATTTAGTAACAATCCCTTTTAAAGGATGTTGGGAGGCTGGGATGGATGGATGTTCGGGTTTTATGGCGCAAGGGCATCTTACACTCTTAAAACAAACGAGCGGTTTTAACTCAGTCTGAGGTAATTTTCACTCCTTTCCGTGCCGAAAATGCACTTCTCCTATAGGAGTGAATTTCACTCTTTTTCGGAGTGGGTAAAAGAAATAAAAGAAAACAATCTGCGTTCTACACTCTTAAAACGAGCGGTTTTAACTCAGTCTGAGTTAATTTCCACTCCTTTCCGGTGCCGAAAATGCACTTCTCCTATAGGAGTGAATTTCACTCTTTTGTTTTAAGAGTGTAGGCCATACTGCGCCGTTGGGAGGCTAGAAATGAACAGCCGGAAACTATTAAATTATCAAATTATTTTGGTTTCTTTTTTTTTTAGGGGAGGGGTAAATGTTTTTGATTTGACACGTTAAGGCTAGGAACCCGATTTTTCGATTTAACCCAAGCGCAAAACTGATTTTTCGATTTAACCGCTTTCGGTGTTACGTCCCTATTCTGTCTCGTCGTGAAGAACCTTTTTCTCCTTGGAGAATAATGGTAGTTGACATACTATTCCTTTTAGCCACTATAACTCTCACTTCCCTAAGCTCTGAGATGACAAAGATCGTTTTCGTTAAATCTGTTGGGTCCGAAAGTCCTCCAAGTTCCCATACCAAATCAATACCTCTGGGGGTGACAAGCCAATTCTGGGGATCCTCTAGTTGGCCTCTGTCTCTAAAAATTAGATGGATCCACTTATGTGTGTGTTGTCTGTTGTGTTTGTCTTACTTGACGAAGGTTTATAAGCGGGTCTCTGACCAAGCACACAAACCTGAATATATATGTCTACCAACCAACCAACCAACAAAGATCGTAACTAAAATAAACGCGCAATAAAGCTATACGTTTGAGCACATTGGTAGTTAAACCATGCGACGACACCAATACTGGAAGATAAAAAAAACCAACTAATTTTAGCTTCCATACTACGTTTATAACGTAAAAAGTGGAAGGTTTTATTATCGTCAGTCCGTCCGTCTGTCTGTCACCCAATTTCATAGCCCAAACTACAAATGCTACAGACAAATGTGACACGTCAAAAAAATTCAACGCATCGAAATTAGAAGACATTGAAAATCTCAGGAAAAAAATTCAAATTCGAAGTACTTTAATTATTTAAAAAACTGCAAAATTTAACGCTCATTTAAAAAGCATAAGAAGCCATTTTCACTAGAATTAAATCACCATTGCCATATCAATCAGTTTGAAATGACGTCATATATTTCCCTAAGAGATTCTTTGTATGTTGATATGAAATATTTTGGTTCTATTGCAAAGAAAGGAATATTACATATTTATTCTTTAAAATATAATTTTTGCAAACGATAATAATTATTAATAATTATTGAATTTTCGAAATAAAATAAATGAAACTAGTTACATTTAGCGTGTAAATGTTTAATATAGAATAAATACTGTGTTTGGCGCGTTTTTCAATGTGTTCATCACTTAAATGTTGTGTGGAAGCGGGTTAAGTGACAGATTCTGTTACAAGTCTACTTGTTTATTTCTAGAAATACAGAATAAAACAAACAAAAAAATAAAGTAACTTTTTATTTACAAAACATTTTCCCGACAATACAAACTTAAATTTTCAGGTAAAATTTAAAAAAGGTGGTTCGAATCTAGCATTTAAAAATGCAATTAGCAGCAAACAACTGATCGTGGTAACTCGACAGATTTTTTTAAAAACATTTTTCAATTTATTTATATAGGATATTCAAACTTTTCAATAACTATTAAATATCATTTACTTATTAGAATTATTCTCAACTCTAAAAAAATAATAAAATTTTAAGCTCTTTTTTTTTAGCTTAAAAACATACTATATGACGATATTGTAATTATTATTAAAACTTTTTCTCTATGCACAAAAAGGCACATATTTATAAGAAAAGGTCTTTCTTAGAGCTTACAATTTTATTAATAGTATTCACATATTTGGATACCAATTTTTAACGACGTAAAACAGAATTTACAATAACATATTTGACACTCAATATTAGGAAAACAATAATATGCAACTTTTTTTAAAAAAATAGGTTCCGCTTTTGATAGTTACACAGTATATAAATTGTAAATTAATATAATTATATAAGTCTGTCTCACACACACAAAAAAGTTTTGACTTTTTGACATGAGTAAAATATTTCAAAATATTATCTGTAACAGATAAAAAAAAAATATTGATCGATTCACATATACAACAAAACTTTTAACGACGAACTCAAACTGATAATATTTTAAAGTTTCAAAACATTAAACAAAAACAATTTTAAATAAAATATAAATTTTACAAACCTTTCAATGATATATCTAGTTCATATTTGCTTTTTTAAACAATAAATAGCTTAATAGTTTTACAAGAAATCATAGAAATGATCGGTGTATTAAAGTTAATGACACGGCTGGTTGATTTTGGAAGTGTATAAAAACTACTCTTGGTATATGAACTAAATTTATATGCATTTCCTTGCATATAAAAATAATTTAATTTTCCCTGAAAATATACAATGAAGAACGTGCTTTCTATAATCCTATATTGAATACTTAACAAAATATAAAAAAATTCTGGGAAAAAATCTGGAGACAAATATATATTTTAAGAAATATTGTTTAACTATAACTAACAGATATTAATAGTCTAATTAAAACTAATGCAGTAACAGCATGAAGAGGTGCATTGTAAGTAGCGCTCTAGGATATTTTCCTTTAATTAATTTATACAAAAACATAAGATATTGGGTACTGGTATATTCATTGCCTAATTGTTAGTCGATATTCCTTGAAACTATCTCTTAATTTTACTACGCTATTTGTATTTTTTCACATTTTAGACTACATGTTAAGTTTGGTGCAAATTGACGGAATATTAATTGACTAATTTCGCTTTTTACTGATAAACACATGTCTCAACTTACTTACTGCCAACTATGTCATCTCTCAACTCCATTGTTACATTACTACATGTTAAAAGTTTGTGCAAGATTGCACGGATATTAAACTTTGTGTGTCCGACTACGACCCAAATGACAAATGCCCAACAAAAACTTGGCGACTTAGCAGAGTCAGCCACATGTATATCGCTTGCAAGATTTTTTCATTTTGCGTATCAGGAACACCTTTCAAGTCAAGATTTAACGATGGTTACCAATTTTTGTGTTCAATAACTTTACACCCAAAAGGGTAATCAAGCCCAAACACAGTTAGCTAAATCCGGATCCTTCAAATTTGAGCTAAAAATTAAGGACTTTTCGGTTGAATAACCAAGCCTAATTGACACAAACAGCATAAAACATTTAAACAAACACTAGTTTTTACTCACTCCCATCAACAAAACCCTACAGGGCTTTAGTAAACCCATTCAAAACAATGTCTTCCTCAATACGTCCGGACAAGAAACCATTAGCATCCATCTTCGAGGACATCTTCACAAACCCGGCCATGTGGCTTTCCTGCTGCTGCACTTTCTCCATGGTATCAGCAGTCCAGGCAGACCTATCGCTGAGCTTGTGTTCGATATCCAGGTGGTTCACCGGGGGCAGTCCTAGACATCCCCTGAACAAGTTCTCTATGCAGGACCGCTGTCTACCCAGGGCGTTGAGGACCGGGGCACCTTTGGGAACCACCGGGGCCTTGCAGAGGTAGCTGAGGACCGACAGAACCGAGTTGAGTTGTTGGTAGCCTGAGGAGGGGTTGGATAAGATTCGGAATGATATCCTCTGGCAGAGTTCGGCAAGGACGACCAAGTCTAGGATGAGAGGGGCGGCTAGTAACGAGTCTTCGCAGGTGTTGTGGACCACGACTGTGTTCTTGCCGTTTAGCATGATCTCTGAGGTGTATTCGTCCAGAGCACGCTTGCTGTCGCCGACGTAAGGGACGTATTTGATGACCACCTGGAAGAAATGAATTTTAGATTTTAGCATTGACCTTTTAACTGATGCGAGTCACACAGACCATATAGTTAAAGTCTCGTGTAGATACATTTAAAAGGCGTTAACCTCATATCAGTAAATATTACATGTTGGATGCAACCATCCGATTGCTGTGTCCTGACTACGACATCAAATGCAACAAAACTTGGCGACTTGGCAGAGTCAGCCACATGCTATTGCATCGCTTGGCGCCCTTTGCGGTCGCCAAGTTTTGTTGCATTTGTGGCATTTGATGTCGTAGTCAGGACACAGCCATAAGATTGTTCACCCGAGCAAGGCCAAACTAAATAGAGAATCAGGCCTAGACAACAAGCGGATACGTGATAACAGCATATGGACGAGATTACACCTTTGGAAGCGCCACTCGAGGGAAGTGGTAGAAATGGCTGTCCAGTGAAGCAAGCTTTGTTAAACTTAGTAGTAAAGATTTTCTCCGCTTAGGCTCGCGTAGCGTTCGGTACGGTGACGACCCGTCCAATAAAATTCAGCTATAATGCTACAAACACGATAAAGTACTCTGCCGTGGGCAGGTAAAAACTGCAGTAACTAGACTAATGACTTGGACCATTGTTGCAAGCACTTAACCACTCTAAGGCTGAGTCCTGACTACGACATCAAATGCCACAAATACAACAAAACTTGGCGACTTGGCAGAGTCAGCTACATGCTATTGCATCACTTGGCGGTCACCAAGTTTTGTTGCATTTGTGGCAGTTGATGTAGTAGTCAGGACACAGCCTCACGTATACGAAAGTATAACTAAACAATTTTTAAGAGCGAAAATGCTCCAATTTATTGTTGTGGTTACTGCAGTTCTCCCGCCCACGGCAATACTTTTCTATACTACTAGTTTAATCGCAATGCTAATTTTTGGGATGTCCATGCTTGAATTCTTTTTAGAAGATGTCTTTGTGTCATGCTAGAACTTACTTCATAACTAGAATAATGTTATTGTAACCATGCTTGATATACGATCGAATGAAGCATGAAATACGAATACACATGATACGAAATACACATGAAATACGAATGAAGCATGTTGTGAGTTCTGACAGTGTTGATATTTTTAAAAAGAAGCTGGACAGACCTGGGATATAGTCGGAGGACTGTAAACAGGACCAATCTTGTTGGGCTTCGTGCCTGTTATTGGTCCTTTATTTTTGTATTTGTATTTGTATTTTGTATAAATAAACTTTCAAATTAATGTACAGAAATGCTTATTAGTTAGGCATTTTCATTGATTTTAGCTTCCACACGACGTTTCCACACGCTATTCGATTTAGACTTAATTTGTTCTACTTTGTTTCTGGACAAAAAGATCAAACTTACGCAGTGATCCGGTTTCTTCCCATCCGCATACAGCACCTGGTTCGAAGCCACCATGTCATCCACCACGTTGCTCTTCGATATCTCTTTGGATCGGAATTGCATCGGGGCGGACAGGTTCTTGCCGTCGTTGTTCCCCAAGTGGTTGTAGCTCACGATCGAGGTCGGCTTGATGCCGGCGCCGATCAGGAAGTCGACCAGGACGGACTTGAACTTGGTCTGTCCCGACTTGAAATCGTCGCCGGCTATCATGACGCCGGACTGTTCGGCCAGTTCGATGAGCCCAGGAACGAAGGTATTTTGGGGGGAACCGTTGATGTAGGCGCACTAGAAGAACAATAATTTTCGATTTTTAATCATTTGGAAACTGAACTAATGTATTTCATTCACAACTTTTACTTTGATCTTAATAGAATTAAATTTTATAAAAAAATTAAATGTCGCTCAAGAGGATATTGATATATTTTTTATGTCTTATACTGAGTTTAATTAAAGATGCTTGTCTAATATCTTGTCCCATAAATTTATTTCTTGTACACTTTTTGATGGCTTCGCTGTTTTATGGATATTTTAAAATTGACCTTACTGGCTTTTTGCATTTTAATATTTTTTATTTAGTTTTATTTTAAATTGTTTTAGTCCCTTTTAGTTTTTTTTGTATTTGTGATCAGTCTTGTTTTAGTCCTCTACCTGTTAATGGACTTGTTCTGTATGGAAGTGGCAATTAAATAAATAGCTAACCTTCTAAAAGTTCGTAACTTTTTTTGGGGCGTTTTGTTAGAAAACTATCAACTTTTAGTGTTGCGGTGTACAAAGATGAAATGAACCAGATAGTTTGGAATGAAATGGCACAGTAAGGAATCTTACCCACATATACATAAACTCATGATTTTTTTTTAGAGTGACGTGGATGCGGTTACTTTCCGTTTGCTGTTTGTGAAAGAAATGTCGTTAACCCTAACATAGGACCGAAGAACTGGAAACTAAATGCTTTCTTCATTACCAAACACTAGTTTATAGAGGATCATTTTGGCCAGACCAAACTTATAAAGATCACAATCAAATGAGAATAATCGTTTTTCATGTCCGGGCTTCAATGATCTAAGGCTGTGTCCTGACTACGACATCAAATGCCACAAATGCAACAAAACTTGGCGACCACCAAGGGCGCCAAGCGATATAACAGCATGTGGCTGAGTCTGCCAAGTTTTTCTTTTTTTTGCATTTGTGGCATTTGATGTCGTACACTCTTAAAACAAACGAGCGGTTTTAACTCAGTCTGAGTTAATTTCCACTCCTTTCCGTGCCGAAAATGCACTTCTCCTATAGGAGTGAATTTCACTCTTTTGTTTTAAGAGTGTAGTCAGGACACAGCTTAAAGAAAACTTACAGCTGATTTTATTTCATTTGAGTTGCATTATCGTAGCCCTAGACCTACAAGACAGCAATTGGGGCCGGGCGTCGTAATTCAGAACAACAATCGAGTTACGAGTCGACACCCGAGTAAGCACCCTAAGCAACTTTTTTGTAAAGCGACGTCGTACGCAACGTTGGCACTAGAGCATATTTTTCGTGCACTTCTTCTAGACAGGGTTACTTTTCGACGGACTTTTTGGATGCACACACTGTTTATAGGTCGGCAATTATTTTGGTAATGCCCGGGTCTGAACCTGATGCCTCTTGCATGCAAGTCGATTGGGAAGACCGACTGGGCTCCTCAGACCAAACTTACAGAGAAATAATAGAGACCGTAAAGTAAGCGAGAAAAACGACAATACGCTCGTAGTGGCCGAATTCCGCAACACTTGTGTGGAAACAATCGCCTCTAAGGTTTCGTTAACATTGTGTTTCCCATTAGATTTTTTTTTTAATGTTTGGTACGCCGAATATTTATTCATAGTTTCAAAGTTGTTTAGTTTTTAGCTCATTTTATCAGGATGGAATGTATTTTACGTTGTGGTTTTGTTAAAATTGATATTTCTGACAGTAAAATCCATAAATCCACTTGGAAAAAATGGTCGCTTCCCATACGAAAACAAACATGTATTCAATCTGAATAATAAGAATGATAGATATTAAGAAACTAACTTCTAAAAAGACAATTGAATTGCAAATTATATTTTGTTAATCTTTAATTTATTAATTTCACAAATTAAATTTTCAAATTAATAAATTTTATAGTACGTATATCTAACCAGAATTATGGTTGCCTAAGACAAATTCCATTACAGTATAAATTATAATGAAACATTTATTTCATAGTATTCTGAAACGTATATTTTTTTTTAACAAAAAAGTGTTTAACGAAAAGTAAACTCTTTCTTACCCTGCAAACTCATTAAAATGATTAGTTTTCAACAAAGACATCCATAAACAATTCATGGCATTCATACACGTTGGTTTTTGATCGTGGGGATAATTTGAATAATTAAGTTTCTTTATTACTTCAAGCTTTTAATTGAAAAGTAAACATTTTTTTATATTGTTTTTTTATTGAGATTTTGACGTAGTAGTTTAAGCCATGTTTAAACGGCGTCAAAAAGAGGCCAACCCTGTACAGAGAATTAAGTGAGCAATAACAACAAAGATGACAGGTTATTATTCTATGGAATTTCGGTAGCTATTTTTTATGTATATTTTTCTTAATAAAAGATTCACAGCAGCGATTCATTTTTTTTTGCGTCCAGCAAATCGATGTTCAGAAGGGAAGCTATAAAATATTAAGTTTGTATGCTGAATCTTTGAAAGATGTTGTCTACGTATTTGTGCATCATTTACTCATTTCCGAATATTTTATTGGAGAACACCCTATAAAGATATGAAAAAAATAATTGTAGAAATGGATCTAATGGTAAACAAACAGAAGTCAGTGCAATGTTTCCTCACAAGTGTTTACCCATTTGACCTGCAGGTGGCGCGAGCATCTACTCTTACGGTCTCTATAGGGTTCAATGCGTTTTTATAGGTGCATGGAGGGACATAATCGTCAGACTAACAAAACAACGAATATGCAGAATCACAGAGATAGGACCCTGGATACTGTAAGCCCGCCGTTTTCAAATACCGCCATACCCTATATTCGAACGTTCGTGGTTTTGTCATTTGACCGACGATATATGAAAAGTCCAGAGGAAAAATCCCTTGATTGACTACGTATCTTCCCGCATTCAGGTCTGCTGCATGGACATCGGGCGACAGGAAACCGGTTTCTCCCTTAGTTCTTCTCCCGTGATATAAGCGTGTGACTCGCTTACATAAGGGTTTCCGCGAGAGAAGAACCAAGTGAAAAACCAGTTCCTTCACATCAGTTTAGGCGATGACTCGCTATAGTTAAACTCAGTTCCCTTGCATAGAAGCCACGACCATGGGCGGAGCTATAAAACGCGCGGAGCAATCAGATAAAGACAAAATAAAACGGATGAAAGTTTCTCTTCATCTGATTGCTCCACGCGTTTTACAGCTCCGCCCATGGTCGTGGCTTCTGTGCAAGGAAACTACGAGTTTAACTATATCGTCGCCAAGCAGTCTCGAGATTACCAGTCGATGAAGGGGTTCTCCCCCTGGACTCTTCATATGACTTTGCACAGACAGAGTAGTATATAACTCACGTCTTCGAGGACGCTGGCCACAGCGTAGAGGGTGGACGGCGAAACTTCCACTTCCCCGTCTTTGATGGACTTGAGCAGATTCTGGGCCGTGTCGTTGAGACCGGATCTGACGTCACAGAAGCGTTCGGTGTTGGCCGTCCACAAAACTATCACCTTGTCCACTGACCGCTCGCGCTTGAAATCGCGGATGTGGCGGCGAATCTTCAAAGAAAAGGTAAGCATGTTTAGAACACATTAAAAATAGTTTGTATTTCTTTATAGAATATTTTAACCCTTCACTGCACGATTTGGCGTGTAGCTCTAGTGCGACGATAATTCAATCTAAACTAACTGCACGATTTTGTTTTTCAGCATAAAACCTAGGATTTAATATCTTCAATTGACCAGAATACTTGAAAAATTATTTTTTTTTGAAAAACTTCTTTTATTCTTTGCTGCCCAAATCACTGATTTATCTGAAGAGCGTTAAACTAAAAATGCCCAAAAATATTTTAAAGAAAACTAGATACTGACTTTTTTTTTAAAGAGATACACTAGTTTAAATGGATTACAAAGATATACTAATCATTTGTTTTTTTACAAAAATCACTCAATGCATACAAAATAAGCTAATTAGGACTGACTAACCCAGTCAATCAACACACCAAAAAAAGGTTAAAAGTTAATTAGCCTATTTTAGGGGTAGGTTATATTAATAGAATTTTCAATTAATTCGTTACTTGTAGCAACGTTTTGACATTTCTAAATAGTATGAAATATTGCAAGAAAAGTAAAACTATAGTTTTATATGTCTACATGTACGTATGTGCCACATATGGCAAACGATGCAGTGAAGGGTTAACAATCTGATTCATTAGGCTGTGTCCTGACTACGCCACAAATGCAACAAATGCAACAAATCTTGGCGACTTGGCAGAGTCAGCCCCAAGCTATTACATCGCTTGGCGCCCTTGGTGGTCGCCAAGTTTTGTTGCATTTGTTGCCTTTGTGGCATTTGATGTCGCAGTGAGGACATAGCCTTAGAGCAATGGAAAGTGATGCCAAAGTCCCCATGTTTCAAGCTAATGCGATTTTATTAAGACCATCCGAAATAGTTTCTTAAAATCTAGTAAAAATTGTAATGCCAAATTTTAATAAAGAAATGGCGAAAGGTAGCATCTAAATTGAATAAGCTTTTTTACATAGATACACTGGTCAGCGTTAGGTAGTTGCACTACAGCTACACGAGGGCTATTGGCGAAGGGCTTCATAATTTAGAACCAAGGTCGAGAGACGAGCTGACACCCGAGTAGGCACCCAACACAACTTTTACAGCATATTTAACGTCCAGCCTAATATGGGTCTGTGAGACCAACTCAGAATGTTTTTTTTAAGGTTAAAGTATTTTCTTCTTTTTTTACATTTCTCTCATTTCAAACGAAACACTAAATTTTTCTTGGAACCATGTACGGAGCCACAACATTTACTATTTTAGACGGGTTTTTTTCATACAGAAAGTCATACGTAATATCGTTAAGGATTTTTTTTATTAAGGGGGAATGGGCGCGCTGGACCGCGGGTCTCCAAACTCAAGTGCCTCAGTGTTAATCCAATGACGAAAAAACTATTTTTTCTGCCACATTTCTCCGGCTGTATTGAATATTTTACAAACTGTTTTTTTAATAATAAATGTAGATAACTTACAGGTCTCTGTCTTTCCACTTTTTGAAATTGCTTAGAATATTTTGTGTAAAATTATTTATTGAAAATTTTAAAAAATATTCGAACCCATTTCAAAAAGTGGGAAGGTCGGGACCTGTAAGCCAGCTACATTTATCGCATAAAAAAGTTGCTTGTAAAAATATTCAATACAGCCGGAGAAATGTGGCAGAGAAAATATTTTTTCGTCATAGGATTAACACTGAAGTACTTTGCTTTGGAGACCCCCGGTCCAGCGCACCCGTTCCCCCTTAAATACTGACTTAACATTCAGTTTCTATCCACCGAAAAAAATGACTTAAATTTTAAGTAAAAAAAAGTAAAAGTCTGATAGTAACCTAATTCAACTGCAACAAATAGTAATCGCCACATGCCTTGTGAATAGCATTCTTTCAATGAGAAAAAAAATCCAAATGGAAAACTTCCTTAACTTCCCCAGAGCCTTGACCTTCGACAACGTGTTCCACAACTCTTCAATTCCCAAAGGGAACTTTCTGAAGTCAATGATCCTACCCTGGCGTTCTTCCAGCGAAACTTGACAGGTAAAAAAAAGTCATCCCTGAACGTACTATGCCGATGAAATAATAATGTGTTCATTACTTGGTTCTTGAGATCATACGATCTGGACTTCATATGTAATCATATGTCCCATATTTAAGGGGGAATGGGCGCGCTGGACCACGGGTCTCTAAACTAAAGTGTCTCAGTGTTAATCCAATAGGAAAATATGATTTTCTTGGCCACATTTCTCCGGCTGTATTGAATATTTTTACAAACGGTTTTTTTATGTGATAAATGTAGCAGACTTGCATGTCCCGACAATCCCACTTTTTGAAATTGGTACGAATATTGTTTTTAATATTCAATAAATAATTTTACACAAATATTCGAAGCAATTTCAAAAAGTGGTATTATAGAGACCTGTAAGTTATATACATTTATCACATAAAAAATCCGTTTGTAAAAATATTCAATACAGCCGGAGAAATGAGGCAAAGAAAATATTTTTTTCCTATTGGATTAACACTGAGGCACTTTAGTTTAGAGACCGTGGTCCAGCACGCCCATTCCCCCTTAACACTTACATTGCCCTTTATAGAAAAACTTTTTAAAATATTAATTACTAGGAATATGAAATGGTTCAACTTTTAATTAGTTTTAGTTTGAATTATGTGCACTAGACTACACTAGGGCTATTGGCGACGGGCGTCGTATTTTAGAACCACAGTCAGGACGAGCCGACACTGAGTAGGCACCCAACGCAACGTTAAGGGCGACATCGTACGCAGCGCTGGGACTTTGGAGCATATTTAACGGCACCTTAAGGGATTTCGTCGACATATTTTATGACGACTTTATAGCACAGTAATTGGTGTACGATGCCCGACCGAACCTGACTGTTAAAGTGCAACGACTACCGAACGGGTCCAAGCCCGTCCTAAAGGGTTCTTGAATTACAGTTGAACGCAGCTGTGGCTTGGGTTGACTTTGGAGCATATTTAACGATGCACCTCTACACGGTTGATATTATTCGAATTGGAACATTTTTGGCTGCACGGGCCGTTTATAGGTCGGACAGTTAATTGTGTGCGATGACCCGGCACCCGAACCTCGGGACCTTCCGACATACAAGGGCTATTGAATTTCGCCTTAACTCTGTACAGGCTACCACAGCCCAGTTCAGACATTTAGCAAAATGGATGTCTAATTATTGTATTGCATATCATTCGCATAACGCGAAGCTAAGTTCGGTTGTAACAAAATATATTATTTTAGACATTTTTGGAGCATATTTAACATGCACTTTTCTCTACACTTGGTATTATTAATCGGACATTTTTGGCTGCGCGGGCCGTTTATAGGTCGATAGTTATTTTGGCAAACCCGGGCCCGAACCTCGGACCTTTCACATGCAGGGCATGCAATAGCCTTATCTACTAGGCTACAAAGCCTCCAAAATCTAGGCAAAAGTGTCTAGGTTAATTAAGAAAAGTTGTGCAGATCATCTCTTACTCGAAAAGAAAAGGATTTTAAAAAATATTTAATTTTTAAGGTCTTAAATTTTTAAATAATTTATAACATCGTTCTCTTAAAATATTCAACTGACATAGCGTCAGGAGATAAACCACAACACATTTACTAAGCACCAAAGTCTCCTACAAGAAGAGTTTTAAGACATTTTCCTGCACAATTTATTTTTAAGATGATAATACATCGCTGAAACACTATCTTACCTGCCCTATTTGTTCCCACTTGGTACCTTGTATGACGTTGTCTGCTCTGTCTTCTTGATTGGCAGCAATAAAGTCCTTTTCGTATATTCCAGGCAGAGGCTTCAAGCCTTCCATGAGAGGTGCCAATTGCCTTTGCAGATCATAATCGATGACCTAGATTAAATACAGAACCACACATTAGAAATAATCCTTTGGAATTTTTCAGAAAAATATTTGTCGTAGCTGCTCGTTGATTTCTGTTCAAAAAATCCGGCATAAGCTAAAATTTCAGCAACTAAACTAAGAACTGTGTGGTTCCATCAGTTAACTTCCAAAAACCTTAATTTGGTTAAAACACGTTTCAATTCTTACAATTCTTCTTTCAAGCTATTCAATTCGTAACTCAAGAGTTGCAAAAAATACTGTCAAATTTTCAGTTTTAAACTGGAAACCGAGTTTCCAGAAAAACGTAAAAGTACGGAAACTTTAATACGGTAAATTTTTAATCATATTAAAATACAGTTTTGTACCGTTAAGTGTTCGTACGTTTTAAAAATGAGAAGTGATTAGCGTCAGCTGCTATTTCAATTGCGACTTTTAAGTTACAAATGAAGCGTCATACAACTCGTTCACTAAATCTCTCGACTGATTGAAGCCAAATTTAGTAATCATTTTAAAGTTTAACAAGTCGCCAAAGTGACGTCCTTGAGAATAAGTTTTGTAAGAAACTGTTTCAAACTATAAACTAGTTTAATAAAACTTGTTCAACACCATAAAGTAAGCGAAACGGTTTTAAACTATCAAAAGTATGGAAAATTTACGTAAAAGTTTATATTTTGGCAACATTATTATCAAAAATACGACATACCTTGGCGCGATCCATGGCTTCCGCCAAATTGGCGGCAGAGATGTCCCATCCGCCAAATTCGATGTCGTTTGGACTGACCAAGGGTAGCATGTCTTTGAACGCAATGTAGGCTTCTCCGGTTGTGTCGTATGTGCCCAAGAGAGTGGTGCCACTCTGGATCAGGGAACCGTAGTAGTTGGGCTTCTACATAAAAGGAAAACATATTGATGTCAATATTCAAGAATTATCGTCGTACTAGAGCAACACGAGGGCTTTTGGGGACGAGCGGCGTAATTTAGAACGTCAATACTCAATATTGGTTTTTCAAGCCTTTTGACGTCAATTCGCAGGCTTATTGGCGTCAATACTCAAGCATATTGGCGTCAATACTCAAGCATATTGGCGTCAATACTCAAGCATATTGGCGTCAATACTCAAGCATATTGGCGTCAATACTCAAGCTTATTGGCGTCAATACTCAAGCTTATTGGCGTCAATACTCAAGCTCATTGGCGTCAATACTCAAGCTCATTGGCGTCAATACTCAAGCTCATTGGCGTCAATACTCAAGCTTATTGGCGTCAATACTCAAGCATATTGGCGTCAATACTCAAGCATATTGGCGTCAATACTCAAGCATATTGGCGTCAATACTCAAGCATATTGGCGTCAATACTCAAGCATATTGGCGTCAATACTCAAGCTTATTGGCGTCAATACTCAAGCTTATTGGCGTCAATACTCAAGCTTATTGGCGTCAATACTCAAGCTTATTGGCGTCAGTACTCAAGCTTATTTGAGTCAATACTTCAGCTTATTGATGATGAAGACTAACTAATGCTCAGGGATAGTAAAGTTATGGAGTGGAGTTGCTCTATATGAAATACAAGACTTGGGTGATTAAGTTAATTGGTTGTTCAGGCTATGGTATCCGTAACTGCATCCATATACAACTTTGGTGTTACAAAATCTTGGTTGACTTCAGCTATGTATCCGAATGCACATTATTTTTTGTTTTTTTAAGGGGAAGCTAAAGACCCAGCCTCCTTCTTTCACTTCCCATGCTAAGTCTATGGGACAGTTCTTGGAGCACACTGCCTTTGTTTTTAGGTTTTTTTAACTAGCAATTTTTTGCATTAGGAAGTCCAGGAAGTTTTCTGAGGATCCTCGAGCTCACTTTTTCATTTTATTTAGCCAGATTTTTTTAAAATTTGAAATTTAAAAAAATTCCTGCTATTTTTCCAACAAATTAAGACTTTTTACTGAAAAATAAGTGCTACAACATAAAATTCAAACCTTTTTTTATAATTTGCTGCAAATTCCATCGTAAAACTTTAAAAGAGAAGTTGAATTTTATGTTGTAGCACTTATTTTTCAGTAAAAAGTCTTAATTTGTTGGAAAAATAGCAGGAATTTTTTTTATTTCAAATTTTAAAAAAAATCGGGCTAAATAAAATGAAAAAGTGAGCTCGAGGATCCTCAGAAAACTTTCTGGACTTCCTAATGCAAAAAATTGCTAGTTAAAAAAAACCTAAAAACAAAGGCAGTGTGTTCCAAGAACTGTCCCATAGACTTAGCATGGGAAGTGAAAGAAGGAGGCTGGGTCTTTAGCTTCCCCTTAATGCATTATTAAGGGAAATTGTGAATAACCCACTAGGTTTTCCCTTTACAAGGTGACCCTTCACTAAAATTTCACTGGATCGACCATAAGAGAAAAATAATTATCGAGATTCTACACAAATACTACATGATTGATAAAGAATGCTTGAGCCCCTACACGTGAATATTGATAATATTCAGAGTATATTTAATATTAAAGGCTCTTAACTGGGCAAGTGGTATTCTCCAAAGTACAACTATGATATTGGGGGCAGATTCGTTCATCAGCAATGGACGATTTAAACGGGGAGGAGCGTGTTTCATTTGTAGGATAGAAGACAACTTTTGACGTATATGTGACGTCACCGTAGGTGCTGTTGTTCTAGTCGTCTATATCGTTTACTGAATAGTAAAAAAAAAACGTAAGTTTGCTATACTTATAAAGTTGTATTGAACAAGAATGTTCACCAAATTCATGGTATTTTCATTGCTTGGCAACCTAAAAAATAAAGACTGGTCCCTTATTACAGCAGTGCTTTAGATAATAAGAGTTTAACAGCTTATAATTCCTTACTACTGATTTTTTTAACAGTGCTGCTTTTTCGGCGGTCAAGCTTTTGCAGAGTCGGCATATTCCCCAGAACTAAAAGCCATTTTTTGTGGCACCATCTAGGCGGCTCTCACTACCAATTTTGACGCTCAGATTACAAACTATCAAATATATTACCAGGACCCTACCTGAAGCCCGTCTTTCGTTCGCCAAGTGAGATTCCTTTTGTTCGCCAAGACGGCGGCAGTCACCGTGGACCCGTTGTTTCCGCCCCACCCCACAAGCATGACGCCAAGTTTTGGCACATGGCGAGAGGTCCGGAACTGGAGTCTCGTTGTACGAGGAGTTACCTAAGAAAAAAAGTATTAATTGTAAGAGAGATTGGAAGCTTGGAAATAGGCCAATGCTCATTCAGAAGATTCTTTCTAATAGACTTTTTTAATATCGGCGTCGTTTTTTTAATGCAAGACAATATATACAACAGATGTTCAGCATATTTTTATCAATTCAGCCCAGTTAAAAATCATTAGTATAAAATTTCTCGTTAATTTTTTCCAATATTTTCAAAGTGTTAATACACAATTATCCTTAAAATATTCACGGATGACGACCGCGCGGGCGCGGCGTGAAGTAACGACTTCGCGGTTTCGATCAATAATTTTAAACTTAAGCAAAACTTTTAGACTTTTCTTTAAGTACAAAAAAATAAGTACTATTAGGATTTATGTAAAGTTTTAGGCAATATAGATTCTATTACATAAAATAATGGACATCAATATATGTGTACATTTGTTCCTACTTATTTTTACTTTAAAAACTTAATGAATTAAAATATAAAAGTTTTGCTGATCAACTTAATACATCAAATATCAAATAAAAACTTACCTTTAATACACCGTTTTCGCGTTTTACAGAGGTAGTGTCGTACTTGTAATCGGCTTCGATGAATTTGTCCGTGTACCGAGTATTCGGACTTTGCACTTCAATGGGCTCGGACATTTTGATAAAGATGTTCTTAAATTCGATGAAATGCACTAGGATCTTGCTTTAGTATATGACCTGTAACAATAAAAATCATTAAATTTTGTATAAAAATAAACAAGTAAATTTTGCATAAAAATAAACAAGTAAATTTTGCATAAAAATAAACAAGTAAAATCATGCATAATTATTTAAAAATTTTGTTTAATGCATTTGGATTATATGACTTACACTCTTAAAACTAAAGAGTGAAATTCACTCCTATAGGAGAAGTGCATTTTCGGCACCGGAAAGGAGTGGAAATTAACTCAGACTGAGTTAAAACCGCTCGTTTTAAGAGTGTAGGACGCAGATTGTTTTCTTTTATTCATTTTACCCACTCCGAAAAAAAGTGAAATTCAGTCCTATAGGAGAAGTGCATTTTCGGCATGGAAAGGAGTGGAAATTAACTCAGACTGAGTTAAAACCGCTCGTTTTAAGAGTGTAGGACGCAGATTGTTTTCTTTTATTTCTTTTACCCACTCCGAAAAAAAGTGAAATTCAGTCCTATAGGAGAAGTGCATTTTCGGCACGGAAAGGAGTGGAAATTAACTCAGACTGAGTTAAAACCGCTCGTTTGTTTTAAGAGTGTACCTAATTGGATATAAGATAATAAGATTAAGTCCAATTTCTGACTTCCCTTGTACAATTAAATGTAAATTTTTAATTGTATTTAATTTACTTATTTCAAATTATTAAAATTATTATTAAAAAAAATAAAAAAAAAAAATCGCAAAAAGGTTAAAATAAAATGGATTTGAAATATTTGTTGTTGATCAAATTATAAATAGATACATTTAAAAAGTTATTTTGACTGAAACTAATTTTGAATTGTTTACTTTGCTAGCTAATAACGTTTTTTAAAAAAGCTACAAATGGTCCCTGAATGTTGGTTTTTTAACAATATTACTATTATAGATAGGTGGAACTGGTTTTACGAAATCGTTATTTTCTAATGAAAACTTCGACTAGTAGATTTTTTTGTTGAAAATATTTAGCTCGAAAAAATCAAGTTTTACCTTGCCCTTTATTACAAAGGCTCTTTTAAAATATTTACTTCTCAACCTTGCCAGTAACCAGGAAACTTCATTGTAACCGAAAAATATTTTTGGGGAAACGTTTATTTAGTTTTTTAGACATTATACTAAATAGTCATTTAGTAAATAATTTAGTCATTGATAGCAATAGTTTAGTCATTTAGCATTGTCTTATTATAAATAGTTTAATCATTTTAAAAATCTAGCTAGTCCCGAAATTTATATTAACATAAACTAATCTACTTGATCTGGTCCAATTTAAAATATTGGCGGGGACAATTAGCTGGGAATTGTATACAACATGAGAAACTCAAAAAAAAATATTTTAGAAAAGGTGCCAGAAAGTTCTGTTTTATTCTTATTTTCCATGTATGTAGTTATTTGAATTTGTACCTTTCAACGAAGATTCGCATTTTTTTTTTAAAGATATAATGAGCTAAATGTAAACTTCTTCAATTATTGTAAAGAAAATGAAGACAACTAGTTTAAAACCACGATATAATTCTAGTTCAAAAACTCCCATCCTAAAGAATTACATTTGGTTTTAATGCTCTATAAATAAGAAATCATTTAACATAAAAAAATCCATATCTTCAACATGTGTTTTCCACCCGCAATTAATGAGCATGTTCCGTCATAAGTGACAGCATAAATGCTAAATGAAAATAAATTATTTCACTAGACGTTATTGATGAATCAATTTCACGTGTGGAAGGGAATCAGTCAAAGAACCGATCGAAGGAAAACAAGGAAGGAAATACGTCACTTGAAACAACCCAATACTAAATATAACCACACGTGATTCCTGAACGTGGGCTTCCTATTAATGTATCTAGTAGAAATGTAGAACAGGTTTCATTTACAACTAGTCTTTCAATTTGAAAAAAAAAAACCAGAAGTACATGCACCTTAAAAAATTATTTAAAAATATTTGACATTTCAGCTAATATAATAATTTTGTTTAGCTAAAAAAAGACATCAGGAATTCGGTTATGTTAAAATACGTTAACCCAATTTTGAAATCTGTAAAACGATTTTTACTTTGCTATTAGTGTAATAGTTAAGAAAACAACTTTCAGTGACGTGTTACCCGGTGAGGGGTGTGGTGACGCAACGCAGAAAGTAAACACCACTACTAGTTATACCGATATAAATATCTACAGGCGCTCAAAATCATGTAACTAAATACAGAAGTTACATGACATTAATATGATTATGAATTAATATTCATATATTTGTTCGGATGGTTTAATATTTATTGGTTTAATTAATAACAAAAACAAATTACACCGTTTCTTTGAAATCTGTATTGGAGGATTTTTTTTAATTTTAGATACTCATTTAACACAATGTAACCTATTTTCTAAGAACTACTTTAATCCAATTTGTGCACTAGAGATAAACTACAACTTATTCAATTGCATCAAATAGTGTTAGCTTAGATCAAAATAATTATCAAATAATTTTTATAATAACTATGCAGCATCATTGTCAAAGGCTTTCATGACCAAAAATATATATTTACTAAGTGGGGAAAACAAGTCCTATTTAGTTACTATTTTCTAAACTATTTATTTGACACTGTCATTCGACTTAATTTCCTAATCGAATCAAATACATACACTGTTAAAATTTTGGAGCAAAATTTCACCGGAATCCAGGAACTATCTAGCTGCCACCACTATTTGGAGCGTGAATTTACTACTTTTGTGGTAAAACCATAACTTTGATGCACCGAAAAAGTAGTGAATCAACAATCCAAATAGTGGTGGCAGCTAGAAAGTTCCTGGATTCCGGTGAAATCTTGCGCCAATTTTTTTACAGTGTAGTGACATAAGTATTAATCAATGTCAGACAAAATAGTATTCAGGATCATCTTTTAAATTAGACTTGCATTTGAAGTAGGTTCTTTTTTATTGTATACAAATTATTCAAATCAGAGCCTATTTACCAGTGCACGGAACAGTTTGGTTGTATTAGTTTATAAATTGTATCATGGAATTGCAAACCACTATTAAACTTATACAGCATCTAATGTATCACATAAGAATTCAATACATTTGAATTACTATAAAAGCAATCATACAACTTTTTCGACTATCACAATGAACGCAATTGAAGAGCTTAGTGGAAGAACGTGCTAAGTGACAAAAAGATGAAAACGAGAAAATGAGCTTTAAAGTTTTTCGTTTGCACTCAGATCTGTTGAAAACGGAACTTGCAAACCGTAAAAAATGAACTAAACTTAAAGTTTATGAAAAAGTGGAAACTTATTATCGTTATAGAAGTTAGTACTATGATCATTGACACAGAATCTCAATTATTTCAAAAATGTTACTTAGCACGTTCTTCCACTAAGCTTTTCAATTTCGCAACCGTGTTGAACCAAACTAAAAATCCTCTGATCACAGACCTTGTTGCAACTTAAACTCCGAGAATCGATATGATTTATCTGATCACACCGGCATCTACCCAATCGATAACTGTTACAAATCGATTGTGTTACATGAAAATACAAAATACAAGATCTCAGTATATATAAATAACAACTTACCTTTTCTGATGACACTTTTAAGTAATCTGAACCACAATAAGAACGTTAGTCAATGAAACTACTCGATAACAACCAAACGTCACAAGTAAAAAATATTCCACAAACTTCGAATTTTAAACAAAAATAAATGTCACTAAAAATCGTTTGGTTTTATAAGCAAGAAAGAATGTTCCACACCGACATCCACGAGCGCTTATTACTCGGCGTATTTTTCTGTCAATACCGAAAATCACAAGGTTAAGGTTATAGAATCCTTTCAGATTCTCCACACAAAAAAATCGTCTGTCCAGGCGATAATCGTTTGATTTTATGAATAACCCGTTTCAATGGGAATATTCTAGAATGTTTTAGGATCGTGTGTTTTTGAGGGGGCTTTTCCAAGCCGGTTGATGCGGCTCTGGTGACGTCATAGAGTTGAGAAGAAGATGGAGAAGCTTGGCGCGGAAAAAAGTGAAGTCGTCAGAAAGTCGCCAAGTAACCTTAGTAAGCCCAAACAAAGTGCTTACTCAACGTTAGTTCAATGTTAAAATGCCGGCCCGTCCGTGGCCGAGTGGTTAAGGCATCAGCCTAGAGGTTCAGCCTTCTCAGGAGTGCGGGGGTTCGAATCCCACTTACTGCCAGTCATCCTATAAATCGGATCTGTGCTGGAAATAGTAGAAAATCCTCATCACGGATGGGTCCGAGTACACAGGGACAGACGTGCTCGTTAAATCTGTGGAGTCCAAAGTCCCAACGGCGTTAGCGCACGATGTCGCTCGAAGTTCCGTTGGGTGCCCGCTCAGGTGTCGACCTCGTCACTTGACCAGGGTTCTAAAATACGAGGCGTTATTTGGCTGTGTTAAAGCTCCTAAAGGAGGCTAGAAATAGGCAGCCGGAAGCGATTACCTTACCTTACCTTACCTTAAAATGCCTCATTTTGTTCATTAAAAGGCATTGATAATTTTTAAAAAATGTATTTTTGCGCAGTTGTAAGCTGTAGCAAGAGATCTGAGTTGACGCAAAACGGTAGTAATTTTTTTCACAGGTAAGAAAAATACGTTGGAATTATAGTTTTATTAGAATTAGAGTCAGAAAGTTGTCGTCGATGTGGTATAGGCCTACACAAACTCCACTTCAGAATACGCAATACGGTATTTGACTAAAAAAAATTATTGGCTTAAAATATTCTTATGCCAAAAATATTAGACCCGTATTTTTAGCTTCCACACTACGTTTATAACGTAAAAAGTGGAAGGTTTTATAATCGTTCAGTCCGTCTGTCCGTCCGTCCGTCACCCACTTTCACAGAAAGAACCACAAGTCCCACAGACAAGTGGAATACGTCATTTTGAAGCAAAAAATCAGATTCGGCTACATTCCAAATTTCATTTAAAAATTTAAATTAGAAGTTTATTTAAAATTTAAATAACTAAAAAAATTTATCTACATTGAAATAACATGCAAATTACATTTTTATTCATATTTTCAATGTTGCCATCCACAAGTCCCACAAACAAGTGGGATACATCATTTTGAAGCAAAAAATCATATTAGGCTACATTCCAAATTTCATTAAAAAATTTAAATTAGAAGTTTATTTAAAATTTAAATAACTTAAAATTTAATCTACATTGAAATAACATGCAAATTCCATTTTTATTCAATATTTTCACTGTTGCCATTCGTTAAACGTACGAGAAATTTTATTAAAAAAATACAAACATTTGAAAGAATATTTATTTATGTGATATGATTCAGTTTGGATTGTTGTAATATCACAATAGAGTTCTTTTGATGGTTCATTATATATGTATGAAGAAAGTTGCAAAGAAAATTCTAACTGGGCATAAAAAATTTGCAAAGTTTCGCTTTTATTTTTAAAGCATCATTTGTACTAATTATATATTTTTCGAACTGTAATTTAATTAAATCTAATTATTAAATCTGAGAAAGAAGATTAATAAAAATAGTTAATTTTGGCGTTTAAAAGTTTGAATTACAAATAGCTAAAGGCCCTGTTTGTTATTAGAATTAAATCACCATTGCCATTCGCAACAATCGCCCGAGAAACTTAATTCTTTTAGACAATAAATTAAAATAAATTTATTTTGCGATATCGATCAGTTTGAAACGACGCACAGTGGGGGATTTCACCCGAATTCTTGGCAATAAATCAAAAATAAATAATAATTTTTTTTAGCTACAATTATAAAATTGGCGTCTTTTTATAGCTAATTAAGTGGTGCGTCTATTCATATAAAGAATTATTATCTCATACAAAAACATTCGTTTTTATAAGCATCGAAAGTCGGAATTTTGATAAAATTATTGTACTTTTTTCTTGCATTTCAGCGTTTTTTTATGTTTACTAATTAAGTTTTGGCTCGTTAAAAAAATTTTTGTTCAAGACTACAATAGGTGCATGTAATAGAGGAACATTTGAGCTTTATTTTAAAATAAAAAAATGTTTTTTAAAAAATAGTTTTGACTTTAAATTTAACAATTAAAGTTAAAAAAGATATTTTTTTATAACAAAAAGTTTAAAAATGTGATATTTTGTTAAGGTGCCCGCCTGAATCCGGCACATCTACTACCACCAACATATTCCTCAAACATTGGTTTTTCATGTTCAATAGTCAAAACTTGCTACTTTTTGCTATCTTTGCAAAAAAATTGCTTTTTTTGCAAAATAGCAAATCCAAGTATGTGCTTAAAATTTCCAGCAACAATTGGATTTTTGCTGGAAATTCTTTTGAGAAGTCTTATGTATGTTTTCGAGGATGCTGAATATGAAAATGAGGTTAATTAATTCAAAAAATGTGAGTTTGAATAAGTATAGGCAAAAAAAAACATTTTTATAAAGTACTTTGCTTATGGCATTATTTTGGTCGGATAGTTTGACCACGCATGTCTTAAGGTAGAAAGCTTTCGATCCAATTTAGAAAACACAATTTTTTCTTTACAATAAATTGTTAAAAATAATCCTTGGACAAATCATCATTTAAAAATATTCTTCTACAAAAAAACCTTTAAATATGTATGATACAGAAAAAAAGTGAATTCAATGAAATACAAGTAAAATAATCAAACTCTTTACTTTCTAAAAAACAATTAGTTATATACAACGTTAAAGTATTAAATATATATTTCTTTTATGAAATGCATTAAAGTAATATATGTACAACACTGACATTTAACAACTTGAAAATAACTTTTCGCAAAATTAGTGTAAAAGGATCACAGCAATCAGCATACAATTCATATATATTATATGGTATAAGCTAAATTGTTTATAAACATATAATAAAATTGAACCATAATTAGGTTTTTAAGTTTAAACGGCTCTTTTATATACTACAAATAAGGTTGATTTTTACTATAAATGAATTTTAACAATATATATTTTGACTTGATTTATAAATGGATTCAATTTTTTGGACTAATAATGAAAGTGATAAAACAATAAAAAATAATGTAATAATATTAAGGTTATTGGTTATTAATTATCGCTATCTAAATCGGTAGAAACATCGTTTTCATTTTCCGAGTGGATAGTCTGTTGATTTGAAGGCTTCAACATTTCAATTACTTCTTTGGGAAGTTTAGGGTTTTTTTTGTGGTAATTGTCGGAAGCTAGTTATGTATGGATCAGAAGATATAAGTAAATTTTTTAATACGTCTTGGTTTGTATAAATCCTTCTCTCCTTTCTTTCTCGAGTATTGTTTTCTGTACTCTCTAAAGTCCTTATTTCTTGCTTCTTGTGCTTCCTCACTAAGTTGACCAATGGGAAGTAAAGCATGTTTAATAATAATGGGTCCGTGCATCAGAATTTTATGCACCGAAGTAGGCATTGGATACCAAGGATATTTGGACACAAACATTGTGGCTGTCGGGTAGCAGTAGATTTCAAATTTGTCAATTTTGATTTCATATCCACTTGAAATTGTTTGCAATATTTTATGAAAACGAGTAATAACTGTCTCATCAATTTGAGTTATTTTTACAGTCAATTCGGGATTTGCAAAAAGAACCGCCTTGCAGTGTTGCCATTATTACTATTTCCAAACGCTTGCTTTGGTTGATCAATAATTAATCCCACATAACATATTGGGTTTCAGTGCCGAAATGTAAACGATTGGGGGGGGGGGGGGGGTAAGTGAAATTAAGTCCACTCTTCCTGCTAAAAACAGTTGTAGGAGTAGGTTTGTTTCGGGGCATGGAATAATTATATGGCAGTGGTTATTGTTTAAAAAATATGTATGGTGATCAAAGTTATACACGAATATGTTTTTGAAGATTCTAAAAAGAAATCGAAAATTTTCTACTTTAAGACATGCGTGATCAAACTATCCGACCAAAGTAATGCCAAAAGCAAAGTACTTTATAAAAATGTTTTTTTACCTATACTTATTCAAACTCACATTTTTTTAATTAATTAACCTCATTTTCATATTCAGCATCCTCGAAAACATACATAAGACTTCTCAAAAGAATTTTCAGCAAAAGTCCAATTGTTGCTGGAAATTTTAAGCAATACTTGGATTTGCTATTTTGCAAAAAAAGCAATTTTTTTGCAAAGATAGCAAAAAGTAGCAAGTTCTGACTATTGAACATGAAAAACCAATGTTTGAGGAATATGTTGGTGGTAGTAGATGTGCCGGATTCAGGCGGGCACCTTAACAAAATATCACATTTTAAAACTTTTTTGTTATAAAAAAATATCTTTTTTAACTTTAATTGTTAAATTTAAAGTCAAAACTATTTTTTAAAAAACATTTTCTTATTTTATAATAAAGCTCAAATGTTCCTCTATTACATGCACCTATTGTAGTTTTGAACAAAAAAAATTTTAACGAGCCAAAACTTAATTAGTAAACATAAAAAAACGCTGAAATGCAAGAAAAAAAGTACAATAATTTTAGCAAAAATCCGACTTTCGATGCTTATAAAAACGAATGTTTTTGTATGAGATAATAATTCTTTATATGAATAGATGCACCACTTAATTAGCTATAAAAAGACACCAATTTTATAATTGTAGCTAAAAAAAATTTTTTTTGATTTATTGCCAAGAATTCGGGTCAAATACCCCACTGTGCGACGTCAAATATATTTCACTACGAAATTCTTGGTATGTTGATATGAAATATTTTCATTCTATTTAAAAGCGAAAAATAGTACATATTTATTCTTTGAAATACAAATTAATTTTTGCAAACGATAATTACTAATTATTGAATTTTCGAAATAAAATAAATAAAACTAGCCAAATTTAGCATGTAAATGTTTAATATAGAATTAATGCAGTGTTTAGCGCCTTTTTACCTGTTTAACACAACTTTTGTGTGGAAGCGGGTTAAGTGACAGATTCTGTTACAAACCTACTTGTTTTCTTCCCGAAAACCCTTTGTGGCTGTCACGTGGTATCTAAGACGTCACTAGTAACTATAAACAAACTTTGAAACACCATTATGGAATCTACTTTAAGCAAATTTGAACTATCCGCTTCTGTAAAACCTTCTTCCATTATCTATATAATTCTTATTTTAATCGTAAATTAGATTAAATCCAGTTTAATTGCAAGCAAAAAAAAACATCACACCGGTTTGTTTTTTATGTACTAGCGACGTCAGCCAAATCGACGTGTTTGTGATCACGTGACGTACCGATGAAAAATTAGCCATTTTAAAATGATTTTTATGAATTATTTAAAGATTTATTTTCGAAAAAAAAATATGTTTGTTATTTTTGGGTTCAAACTATAATTAATTTAATATTGGAAGGTATTTTAGCGATATAGTCAAGTACCCTATTGGCTATTGCGCCAAATAATTTGCTGATAGCGTTTGCTCAGGCTTACTAAAAAGCGATCGATGGCTTCACTTGGCAAACATGTTTTGCATTGGTTTTTGCCCGGCAGCACCTCCATCTCCTTCCTTACTCTATGGATGACGTAGCTCGTAGAGACACGTGGGTATGCAGAGGTAAACCCAGCCGGCTTTTTAGGGTTGCTGGGATCATCGATCGAGTCACTTGGCAGATTTTTTGGGTGAGTAAGGTTTGCCAGAATGAGTTTTAATTGCCCAACAGGTGTACATTCCCTCACATTTACTCTTTGAGAAAAACCATTAGTAAGTTGGGTTAAAAAAATTTTAGTGGTGGCTCGAACCGTTTAGAATAATTTGTATTATTTGAAGAAACATGCAGGCGTAAACTTATCCGAGTATTTAGAAAGTTATCTAACAAAAAGTTAGTTTACCATGCCTTTCTACCTGTTTTTGATTAAATTAAAACAATTTTACTACGTTTTATTACCGTTTTCAACGAGCAGAATCTACTACAGTCCGTGGACAAATTATTAGACAAACTGTATTTTTTTTAGTAATTTTATGTTTTTTAAGAGTTTTTATGCAATAATGGTATATTTAAACTACAATATTATTGATTTTTATTTAAAAGAATTGTTGTAGACTACATATTTGTATTTATTTTAAGATAATTATGATTAATTATGATTGAGATTAATTTATATTAATTATTTATTATAAGATTATTTATGTGTGGAATCATCATCCTCGAATGCAGGAGACAGTACAGTCTTGCATTGATAACATGCCGCGCAGAATTAAAGCTTTGATGATAGCGGCTAAAGGTGGCTAAACTAAATATTGACTTTTATTAACATTAATTTCACTTTTCTTTAAAACTTAATAAACTTATGCTTTTCTAAATTAATGCTGTTTTATTTATGCCAAATAAATCGGTAATTGATTGGATAACATAAAATAAAAAACAAATCAATTTTAAATAATAAAACGGTACAATATCACCCGGTAATTAATATTTTACAGGAAATCTTGCAGTGCGTCTAATAATTTGTCCAGAGACTGTAGGTTTAGGAGGATGTTATTAAAATTTTATTAATTTTAAAAAATTGGTGCAGTGGAATATTATGATTTTTCGAAGAATTTAGGAAGTGAAAGTAAACTGAAATAGTCATGTACTAAATTTGCAACCACATTAAAACCTTATTTTTTAAATATGTTATAAAATAATTTAGCAAAGGAAAAGAAGTCAACTCATATGCGTAAGCTTTTTAAAAGCAAACAACTATATAGATGTAAATTTATATATTTATATTTTGACATTTTTAAATTTTTCTTATAATTTCCTTACAGCATTCAAATCATTTTATAGGTTTTAGGATGGATTGAACTGTAATCTTGCATTAAAAGTCAATATTTTTTTCGTATAACACAAAAAAAAGCCACGAAAAATGGATCATAATTAAATTCTAACAGTTTTAGAAGACATAAAATAAACAATAAACTTAGGAGTACAATAATCTAAAAAAACATTGAATAATGTTCCATTGTAAAAAAAAAAATCGCCAATTGATACTAAATCAATTATCGCCAAATACTCTTCCTACTTACTTGTCTCCAATGCAAAATAAGCCCCTTATGAATATTTTACTAATGAATGTAAAAATAAGACAGAAATGATTTCGTGCTTTGAATATGAAATGAATAGCAAAACCAGTTAACTCTTCACCTTGGGAAGTATACAGGGTGGCCCAAAAGTAGCCTAACAGTTAATGTTGTACCATTGGTAAGAACTTTGGGTTATTTAGAACAGGTATTTGACATAGTCGTGCTTAGTTTTGTTGGTTGGCTAAAATAAAGTCGTACTACAGCGTATCTTATCCAAAGAGTAGCAATTCATGGACTTCGATTGGTTTAGTTTCGAGATATCTTCGGTTTAATAGACCTTACCGACCAGGCTTTCCCGGGCCCGTTTATTTGTTTGATGCTCTAGAAATATGCAAATGTCACCAGAGGACGGGATCAGGTGGTTGCAGGAATGTCGAAGGTAGACAATTTAAGCACCTTCGGGATTAAGAATGTAAATGTATGTATGTAAATAAAGCTGTCACTTTTCACTATGGTCCTTAATTACGATGCCTGTCGCCAATAACTCTCCTGTAGCTTTAGTACTACGATAATTCAACCAAACTAAACTTAACCTGTATTCAAATAACTGTTTCTGTATAAATAACTGTATACCTAACTTACTGTTAGGCTACTTTTGGGCCACCCCGTATATCACAGAAAGATTATGTAACAGACGGATTCTAAACATAGAGATTCTAAAGCTTCGAATTCTTTTTCCTTGGATTTGTATGTTTTCGGCAAAAGCGTGCATAGAAGCAAGAATAAAAGCAGGAGCAGTTCGGTCAATTAAAAAAATACGTGAAATGCTACTAATTATTTTTTTTCAAATGATGAAAAGTAGTAGAAGGGGAAAAGTGTGGATTTATTCTAAATTCAGATAACCTGAAACGCCTCAAACAAGTGGAGTTAGGAAAATTGGTGTTCTACTGTAATTATGTATGTTGCTGTAAGGTAATCAGACGGAACGGTCGTTCCGCCCGCCAATCTCAAAATGACGCCAAGGGCTGAAACGGCAGTTATGTATATATATATACTCTAAACATTTCGCTATGCTAGACGCAAAATCGATTTTATTTTCTATCAGGCAAACTAAATTTCGTAGAACAATAAAAAATACCGTAGAGAGTTTTCGTCGATTACTTTACATAAAAAAAAATTGGTTATTCTAGAATAAAGAACATCGGAGAAAAAAAATTATGGAAATTTTCGAAAACGAAATGTAACGAGCAGTTTTAGTCCCATTTTGACCTAATTTTTGCTCAGACATACAGCCATTACTAGACCATGAATCTGGAAGCGGTTTTTACTAAACGATTAAGAATGCCCCAATTCATATTCGTACGCTGTTTGAGACTCATTCGCTGTTTGAGGTTGGTGTCACATATTAATCACCCTCTATACCTTTATATAAATGTATTGAGATCATATATTCGTTAAAGTATTTTTTTTAAGTACCCTTCGTTATTTTGATTATTTATTAATTTAAATTCATTTGCGTGATTGAATATTTTTGAGGGTGATTAAGATGGATACCAACTACAAACAGCGCAATTTTTTTTATGTCAGCGGAACTTAAATTATACTATTTATAAAGTCCAAGAAGTTTTAAACAAGAGATTGACATTTTTGTATATCACAGCTTTTTTAGCGACAACTTTCATAATGACTTGTTTTTTGTTATAAAATAAATACATTATGGGGTTTTTTTAGATTGGCGCTTGTTTACTTTTCCAAAGTTTTTTTTTTGTTAGGGATCATCAATACCTTTAAAATTTACACAGTTGAAGAGTACAAGGGAAAACCGCTTAATTTCGTAGAAAACTTTCCTCATCGGGCATCTTTGGCGATGATAGCGAGTAATCTCCTAAACTGATGTAAGGAAACCAGTTTCTCACTTTCTTGTGCATCTTCTCTCACTGCAACCCAGAAATTCAGTTCCGCGTTTTATTCAAAAGACTGTGTTCATCATCATGTTAAGCTTTAAAAATAAAGTACGATTGATTGAAAATTCTAAAACAATTAAGAGAAAGTTTAAGATTCGCAAATTAATTGAAAAGTCCTAAACCACGACTTTTCTACCTACCGAGATCCACGCGATGCACGATTGCGACGCTTGGACCAAGCGAAGAAGAAAGAGAGAAACCGGTTTCCTGCCGCCAATGTCCGCCAAGCAGACACAATTACGGAACGATTCCTAAAAAATCAAGCGGTTCTTCCTCTGTACTCTTCAGTTCTATATGACAGCTACCCATGTTGTATGCGCGATTTTCTCGAAAACCTTATTATGACGTCTGACAGGTACTAGCCACCTAGAAACTCGCTCATCCAAAGTCTTATAGTTCTTTCAATTCGAACTGTAGAATATTTTCAGACAAACAGAATTACAGTTTGACAGACCGACCGATGCACAATAACCCCTTTGTCAGAATAAGTACCCTCCAAAAACGTGCAGAAAACACAAAATCTGCATTTCAGATTTTCGAACCCCATATACTTTCATTACCTTTTTTTGGCAAGTACAATTCGACTAATCCCTAGGGGAGAGTTAGTATTCCCTCATATGAAAAACCACGCTTAAAACAAACAATTTTTAAATTTATAAAGTACACAGTGGGTCGAGGTACAGACATCTCCTCTACGCCTAAAAATATTATTTTGCATATTTTCAATTTAAAATTCAAATTACACTATTTTTAGGTAAAGTTCGCCACAGCTGAAATTATTCGAAAAAAGTGGATGCATTTTGATGATAGTAGATACTGGTTGACTGTAGATGCTTTGCCATTAATAATTTTTTTGAAGGTTAATAGTTAAACAATAGAAAAAAAATTCTCATCTTCGAAAATTTTTATGTAAGAAACAATACACAGTAGACCTTACTTCAACCCCAATTTTTTAATAACAAAATAAAAAACAAAATTTTAAAAGTAGGAAATCATATAAGGAATCTAGATTTTTAAAAAAAATATTTAAGGATTTATAAGTATTGCAAGCACAGTACATTTTTAAAACGAAATAATTGACTATAAAGTTTTCATTCTTTTTTGCGAAAGCAGGAAATAACCCAGAAATTGTGTCATTTTTAGCCTACTTTTTCTTTTTTAATTCGAAAGAATTAAAAAAATGAAAAAGTATTAGCCTACTTTTTCTTTTTTTAATTCGAAAGAATTAAAAAAACGAAAAAGTAGGTATTGACATGCGGTCGATGTCCGTCTGTCCGTCTGTCCGTCTGTCCGTACCCCCCTTCCAAAATCGGTTCTAATCATCGGATCTTAAAAATTCTTTTTTTGTTAGAAAGCTATGACCTCAGATACCCAACTTTCATACTTTTTGTCCGTCTGTCTGTACGTCCGGACGGACATAAATCTACTATCTGTCGGCGAATTTCCCATTGAATTAGCATTGAAATTCAATTTTGAGTCATTTAAATCACTGTAGGAATTGAAATGCGGTTGATGTCCAACTGTCTGTCTGTCCATCTGTCTGTCTGTTCGTATGTCTGTCTGTTCGTATGTCTGTCCGTCTGTCTGTCCGCCTGTCTGTCCGTTTGTCTGTCTGTCTGTACCCCCCTTCCAAAATCGGTTCTAATCATCGGATCTTAAAAATTCTTTTTTTGTTAGAAAGCTATGACCTCAGATACCCAACTTTCATACTTTTTGTCCGTCTGTCTGTACGTCCGGACGGACATAAATCTACTATCTGTCGGCGAATTTTTCCATTGAATTAGCATTGAAATTCAATTTTGAGTCATTTAAATCACTGTAGGTATTGAAATGCGGTTGATGTCCATCTGTCTGTCTGTCTGTTCGTATGTCTGTCCGTCTGTCTGTCCGCCTGTCTGTCCGTTTGTCTGTCTGTCTGTACCCCCTTCCAAAATCGGTTCTAATAATCGGATCTTAAAAATTCTTTTTTTGTTAGAAAGCTATGACCTCAGATACCCAACTTTCATACTTTTTGTCCGTCTGTCTGTACGTCCGGACGGACATAAATCTACTATCTGTCGGCGAATTTCCCATTGAATTAGCATTGAAATTCAATTTTGAGTCATTTAAATCACTGTAGGTATTGAAATGCGGTTGATGTCCATCTGTCTGTCTGTCTGTTCGTATGTCTGTCTGTTCGTATGTCTGTCCGTATGTCTGTCCGTCTGTCTGTCCGCCTGTCTGTCCGTTTGTCTGTCTGTCTGTACCCCCCTTCCAAAATCGGTTCTAATCATCGGATCTTAAAAATTCTTTTTTTGTTAGAAAGCTATGACCTCAGATACCCAACTTTCATACTTTTTGTCCGTCTGTCTGTACGTCCGGACGGACATAAATCTACTACCTGTCGGCGAATTTCCCATTGAATTAGCATTGAAATTCAATTTTGAGTCATTTAAATCACTGTAGGTATTGAAATGCGGTTGATGTCCATCTGTCTGTCTGTCCATCTGTCTGTCTGTTCGTATGTCTGTCTGTTCGTATGTCTGTCCGTCTGTCTGTCCGCCTGTCTGTCCGTTTGTCTGTCTGTCTGTACCCCCTTCCAAAATCGGTTCTAATCATCGGATCTTAAAAATTCTTTTTTTGTTAGAAAGCTATGACCTCAGATACCCAACTTTCATACTTTTTGTCCGTCTGTCTGTACGTCCGGACGGGCATAAATATACTATCTGTCGGCGAATTTCCCATTGAATTAGCATTGAAATTCAATTTTGAGTCATTTAAATCACTGTTGCCAAATCAACAATGGCATGAGAAACTTTATTTAAACATATTTGAAGCAAAATAATATTTTCATGAATTAGTTTGGAATGACGTCATAAAATGTAGAACAATTTGATTCTTTGATTATTCATTAATTATCTACCAAGAAAGCGGCAAGGCATACTTTTGCATGCAATTATGCTTAGTTTTAATTTACATTTCTTGTTTTTTAATGCAGTTCGGAGTAGTTTCATTACTTTTGTTATTAATAAATATTTATTCTTCGAACTACAAATAAATCACGAGCAGATGATAAATAATATTTAATTAATTTGCGAACGAATATTAAGGAAAATAGTTGATTTTGGCTTTTAGAAGTTTAAATTATAGCTGGGTGCTGTGTTTCGATTTTTTTTTCTAATGTGTATAAATCTAGTGTAGAAACGGCTGTTGATGATATTTACTTTAGGAACCTAGTTTTTTTCCCGATTAGAACTTCAGTAAGTATTTAAGTAACAGGAAAGTAGGCTATTTTAGTTCTTTATGAACTTCTTGTTTATACTAAAGATGCACTTATGCAAATTTGAATCAATGTTTATAATAACTTACTCAACAAAATTCACTACAACCAAAATATTGGTGATTTGGGTGCTGTTTTCTCATAAAATAAAACTCGATAAACAAATATTAGGAACCCGGAAATATCGCATAATTTCATGGTCAAATTAACTTCTGAAAAAAAACCTTCCGAGTTTGTATCCTTACTAGTAGTTTCTATATTTAAAACAACTGGAACTTTCTAAGCGTTACGCAAAAGAGCCACGCGCGCATTGTGATAGGTTGAAACTGTAACAACTGTTTTAAAACTAACAAGGTCAAGCGTGACTTTTACTTACATTTGTTAAAAGTAAGAAAAACATCACGTTTCTAGAATGATAAATGTAGATGACGGGCTGAATTCACCCAGCAATGAATGACTGTATTCTTAATAACAATGACTTGTATATATTAATGTAAACTTTTACTTTATGACAATCCATCTGTACTATTTTGTGTTTGAAGAACTGCTCTTAGGACGAGACATTTTTTTTTATTTAGGACAAACACAAACGTACAGCTGGGGGAAAAAAACGATCCACCCTTCATATTTCGGCTGCTATTGGTCAAGGAATTTTGTGCAAGGTGTCATTTTTCAGGAAATAGCGTAAGGAATTAAGAACTGGCAACCAAAATTGTATAAGGGGTCGTCTACATATTAAAATGAGTACAAACTTTGAAAATTCCAATGGCAACACCCATTTTTTTTACATAAAAATATTCAGCAACTTCAAAATACCCCAGGTATAAAAAAGAATTATTCATTTTGCATTATTTGCTGAGATATTAAAGCATTAATTTTCAGTTCGTTTGGGGGGAAATCTCCAAATTGATAAAGGTAATATTTAGGGTGTTTTTTCGAAACGACAATCTAGCAAAAGGGTTACCATAATCTCGCCAAAAGAGGCTAGAATTAAACCTTCTTCCCTAATATTGTGATTTTTTTTATGTTTTTACCTTTTTTTTTAAATTTTGGATTTTAAAATTCAGAAATAAAATAAAGGGTAGACGAGAAAAAGTTATAATTTTAAATTAAGTCACATATACGATTATTTATAACGAACATATTTTCAAATGCGATTAGTTACAATCAGATAGACAAACATAATTATTTCATTTGTGTTTTACATTTTATGCAAATTTTTGTTTCATTCATATTGCTACAAAAGGTTGGTTTAAAATTCGGCACACTGGGTCTGGGACATATCCCGACAGCCGAAATCCCGACAAACCAAAATTCCGACAAGCCGAAATCGAAAATGAGTCAAAATCCCGAATGGGTCTAAATCCCGAAAACAGATTTTTGTCCATTTCTCGATTTTTTTTAAATATTAGAGATTATTTATTTATTTATTTATTTAGTTAGTTAGTTATTTAATCAGTTAGTTAGTCAGTTATTTAGTCAGTCAGTTAGTTAGTTAGCCAGTCAGTTAGTTAGTCAGTCAGTAAGTATCAGTCAGTCAGTAAGTTAGTCAGTCAGTCAGTCAGTCAGTTAGTCAGTCAGTAAGTTAGTCAGTCAGTTAATTAGTCAGTTGGTTAATCAGTCAGTTAGTTAGTCAGTCAGTCAGTCCGTTAGTTAGTCCGTTAGTCAGTCAGTTAGTTAGTCAGTTAGTCAGTCCGTTAGTTAGTAAGTCAGTCAGTCAGTTAGTCAATTAATCACTCCGTTAGTTAGTCAGTCAGTCAATTAATCACTCCGTTAGTTAGTCACTCCTTTAGTTAGTCCAGACTGACTAACTTAGTCTAACTGACTTTCAATTAGTTAGTCAGTGAACTGACTGACTCACTGACTAACTAATTGACTGACTGGCTAACTAACGGACTAACTGACTAACTGACTAACTAACTGACTGACTGACTAACTGACTGACTAACTTACTGACTGACTAACTGACTGACTAACTTACTGACTGACTAACTTGCTGACTGACTAACTTACTGACTGACTAACTTACGGACTGACTAACTTACGGACTGACTAACTAACGGACTGACTAATTAACTGACCGACTAACTAACCGACTGACTAACTAACTAACCGACTGACTGACTAACTAACGGACTGACTAACTGACTAAATAACTAACTGACTAAATAACTAAATAAATAAGTAATCTCTAATAATTAAAAAAAAATCGAGGAAATAACATATTATTGGAAATTTTATAATAAAATAATTATAAATAATATTGGAAATAACATACATTCAAAACATAGTAATCGATATAATTTAATGTTAATTATACAAACAAAATACATTGTATGCACTTGAAACAAGAAAAGATTTTTAGACATTTGACAGTCATCAATAATTTGAATAAACATTTACCAAAAACGCTTTTCAACCACCAAACGATAATGCAAATTAGGATCCAATTTGCTAAGTAATTTTTTACACGGTCCCTAAAATTCGTTTTTTTTCAGTATTTTTACAATAACTCGGCAAATAATTGTTGTTGAATTAAAAAATTCGGGATTTTGGTTCTACTTGATCTACTTTATCGATTTATGTAACAAAAATTTGGGGTTGCTATTCATAATTTATTTTTTCTTATTTAAATTTAAATAAAAAAATAATAATAATTAAAAATTGATGAAAAAACTTGTGTGATTTGTTTTTGGAAGATTATGAAGTATATAATGAAAAAAAATTGTTGGTTTAATTCATTTTATTTGTGGAGGTATAAATAAAAGTTTGTGAAACTTTTTTAACATTATGGGCCTTCAACTTCGAATGCTTATATCTCAACAAATAATGCAAATTAATAAAAAAAAATTTGGATTTGGGGTATTTTGAAGATGATAAACATTTTTATATAAAAAAAATTGGGTGTTGCTATTGGAATTTTCAAAGTTGGTACTCATTTTAATATGTAGACGACCCCTTATACAATTTTGGTTGCCAGTTCTGAATTCCTTATGCTATTTCCTGAAAAATGACACCTTTCACAAAATTTCCTGATCAATAGCAGCCGAAAAACGAAGGGTGGATCGTTTTTTTTCCCCAGCTGTACAAGTCAAAAGGTAGAATTCTGTAAGATCCAGCACAAACGATGTTAAGCAGTCACAATCTCAGCAAGTTCTGACCAATCTGTCGCCAAGGCAACACCGAATTTTATACATTCTTCAATTCACTCCAGTTCAATTATGAAAGTCAGTCATTACGAAAAATATTGTTTTTTTTATGAGAAAGTCACTTCACTACACCATCCCTCTCTTTACTATTAAGAACCCCATATAAACACTTTTCCCTTCAGTCTGATGTCAGTATTATTATTTTTATTATTTTATTATTATTTTTAATGTCCGGCTGAATCCCGGCTGAATTCGCGCATAATATAAATATTTTTGTGAAGTACAATCTCCACATTTGTAAATTAATATTCCTCGATATTTCCATTTGTAAACAGCAACATTAAACCGCAATATCTTAAATTAAATCGAATTAAATTATTCGAAAATACTATTGAAATCGAGAACAGTTGACTATAGGTATCAAAAACCTTAATAAAGATATTTTTAAAAAATTAAAAAATCAAAAAACAATATATACCGAATCGAAATCTTACACATATTAAATCCACGTGCTATTTCTTACTCATATTTAATTTTGATTCGCGCATAATATAAAATACTAGCTTCATAAACCCGGAATTGAACGAGTGTACCCTTAATAACAGTGACTTGCATTATATTATGTAAATTTTTACTTTTTTAGTTATAACAATCAGTCACCCTCCTCATTGGGTAGCTCTCCATTCGAATATAATAATCACCCCCTCTGTTTGAGGCAGTCTACTTATATTATTAACAGTGAGCTACCCAAGTACCTTTTATCGTAAAAATAAACTGAGATTTTAAAACAAGTAGGTTTGTAACAGAATCTGTCACTTAACCCGCTTCCACACAACAATTGTGTTTAACAGGTAAAAAGGCGACAAACACAGCGTTAATATTCTATGTTAAACATTTACATGCTAAATTTGGCTAGTTTCATTTATTTTATTTCGAAAATTCAATAATTATTACTTATCGTTTGCAAAAATTAATTTATATTTCAAAGAATAAATATGTAATATTCCTCGCTTTTAAATAGAATGAAAACATTTCATATCAACGTACAAAGAATCTCGTAGTGAAATATATTTGACGTCATTTCAAACTGATCGATGTCGCAAAAATAAATTTATTTTAATTTATTGTCTAAAAGAATTACGAAAGTTTCTCGAGCGATTGTTGTGAATGGCAATGGTGATTAAATTCTAATAAAAATGGCTTTCTATGCTTTTTAAATGAGCATTATTTTTTGCAGTTTTTTAAATAATTGAGGTACTTGGTGAAATTTGAGGTGAAATTTTCAATGTGTTCTAATTTCGATGCGCTGAATTTTTTGACGTATCACACTTGTCCGTAGCATTTGTAGTTTGGGCTATGAAAGTGGGTGACAGACAGACGGACGGACAGACAGACAGACGGACTGAACGATTATAATACCTTCCCCTTTTAACGTTTTAACGTAGTGTGGAAGCTAAAACTGAAATAGTGTATTCACTTTTCATTTTTTTTATCATGCCCATGGACAATTATATGGCCTCATGTGTCTTTAAAACTGCATCCGCTAATTCCAATACATTAAGACGTTGAAATAACAATAATTTTAAACCTAAAGAAAGTATTCTTCTATCATGAAGAAATGTCGCCAACATTGACGTGAGGGTTTAAATAATAAAAAAGTAAGAGTATAAATAACAAAAAAGTTTAAATAACAAAATATATTCATTCATGTTTATGTACACTATATGATTAAATAAAGAACTTAAGAGGCATAATATATACCACACACTTCGTAAAATATGAAACATCTAATTGAGTTTAATTAGTTACGCACTTTACTTTTATAAATCTGGTAGATATACAATCAAATTAATATATTTTTAACAAATAAAAATATATATATATATAAATAAAAAGTCTTGATTATCAATATTATGATACCTTAAAACATTTTTGTTAACAAAACTAAATTTTGCTTATACATAAGAGAAGCAAACCTATTTATACAAAATCACTGTGCTAATAATCCCAAATCATAACTTACACTCAAACTAATAAAATTTTATATTATCAAATAAAATGATTAATGTTCGTATAACTAATATTATAAAAAACAAAAGTACAAAAAAAAAATTACTCACTACAATAGGGAAGAACACTCAAATATCAAAAATTCCTATATGAACATTTCTGTTTTTTATAGGGTGTTGTTTACTCAGAGATATACAGTCCAAAGCTCGTGATGATTTTCTTGAACTCATATAAATAGACTTCTGAGAATATCAAAAAGATTTACACCTAGCAGCTTTTTTCCAGACTTGAAACTTTAAGAAATGAGATATGTTTAAACTTGTTTAGTCTAGATGGTCATCGTTTTGTCTTTATCATAAGATGTATTCCAAGTCGAATTTTGCATTTATTTGACTCTAATTTTTTGCATGTACATTCAATTAAGAGATTATAAGTTGTTGAGCTTAACCTATTTTTTTTATGAGGAGATATTGATTGCATCAGAATCGCATTATAACTGCAGAATGTGCATAATTGAAGGTTTGAAGGGTATTTTTAGTAATAAACTTGTATACAAAGAAATTCTAGTTTAACCACTATTGCATATAAAAAATAAATTACATGCCAATAGCAATACTCAAATTAAAACTAAAAATGTTACACGTTTATTAGCGAAGAATTTCATTTTAGCACCATAACAAGTTGAAATTACTCCAGACTAGTTAAAAACACCATGATTATTAAGGTTGTATGCACGCAATTGGTTTCTTAGTAAACCCACTGCATGAAAAGGTGAAAGATTCACATTCTTTTATGAGTGATTGAACTGATTTCGGATGGAAAAAAGCTGAAATATTTCAACGATAAAAAGTTCGTTTGCCATGTTTAGGTTGCACACAAGGAATTAATGATAAAATGAATAATGCTTAACAATGGAATTTTGACGTAAGTAATTTAGCCTCCGAACTGTTTTACTACAAAAATTAGAATCGAAACTTCGTTTCTCTAGTCATAGCATTTCAACAAAAAAGAATTTTTAGATCCATTATGCATTTTAATAGACACGACATGATATGACAATTCGAACAAATAAATCTATTTTCATTTTTAATTTTTGAATTAAAATAGAACTGAATAGCAATTAAAAATGACTAGAATATTTATGAAAAAAATAGAACTCTCTCGCATATTCCTTAATACACATATAATGAACCGTTAAAAGAACACTTCTGTAATATACACTACGATATCATTCTAAACTAAATGATATCATATTCCTCCGTGTTCGATAAGTTTAATTTTCAATTTTAATTCACGTTTCTAGTGTGTTTGACGAAGTGGCTACAGTGAAAAATTGATAAAAAAAAACTTTCTTGTTTTAGCTTTCCACACTACATTTATAACGTAAAAAGTGGAAGGTATTATAATCGTTTCGTCCGTCTGTCTGTCCGTCACCAACTTTCATAGCTCAAACTACAAATGCTACGGACAAGTGTGATACGTCAAAAAATTCAGCGCATCGAAATTAGAACATATTGAAAATTTCAGAAAATAATTCGAATTCGAAGTACTTCAATTATTTAAAAAAAATACTGCAAAATTTAATGCTCATTTAAAAAGCATAGGAAGCCATTTTTATTAGAACTTAATCACCATTGCCATTCGCAACAATCGCTCGAGAAACTTTAACTCTTTTAGACAATAAATTAAAATATATTTATTTTTGCGACATCGATCAGTTTGAAATGACGTCAAATATATTTCACTACGAGATTCTTTGTACGATTGATATAAAATGTTTTAATTATATTTAAAAGCGAGGAATATTACATATTTATTCTTTGAAATATAAATTAATTTTTGCAAACGATATGTATTAATTATTGAATTTTCGAAATAAAATAAATGAAACTAGCCAGCATGTAAATGTTTAAAAGAGAATATCAATGCTGTGTTTGTCGTCTTTTTACCTGGTAAACACAACTGTTGTGTGGAAGCGGGTTAAGTGACAGATTCTGTTACAAACCTACTTGTTTTAACTGTAGATTGAATTTTTAATTATTTAAATTTCAAATATACTTCTAATTTAAATTTTTAATTCGGATATATCCTGATTTTCTTTACTTCAATGTGACGTACCCATGTGTTTATGATTGGTTAGTTCTGTGAAAGTGGGTAAAGGACAGACAGACGGGTGGGCGGACATAACGTTATTAAAAGCTTCCACTTTTTACGTTTTAAACGTAACACCAACATCAAACTTTTTTTAAAAAAATCTAAAATTTAACCGTTTTTAAAACAATGTAATTTCTACGATGTTTGAAAGGTTAGAAAAAAAACTCCAGTCATTCTTACTTCATCGTGGTTTCTATTTTCGTTTTTCGTTAATTCAGCTTTTTTTTTTTTACATCATTGTCTCGTGCTATCAAAAATACTCAGACACAACTTAAGTTGTAATCTCTAGCCGCTTTCTCTGCGGTTTAGGCAAAACTATATCATATTCTATCAATTTCCCATCGCAGTTTCATGTCTAACGGAGGCAGAAATTGAAATGTTGCAAATAGTTTCAAAAGATGTCTAATATTGGTATTAATTTTCAATTGCTTTCATCTGATTTAAGGGTCTTGTACGGTAACAGATCTCTTTACAATTCCAATGGGGAAACTTTGACCCTGTTTTTAAATAAAGTACATGCACTCACGAAAACTTACCAAAAATACAGTAGAAAGTTATTTTGCCATTAAAATAATTAATAAGTATAATTTTAAAGATATTAATTAGTTATAATTAAAACAAATTTTAGTAATTATTCACAAACTACAGATGGCAGCACTAACTGCATGTAAATATCTAAACACAAAATTTTGTTTTAATTATAACTAATTAATATCTTTAAAATAATGCTTATTAATTATTTTAATGGCAAAATAACTTTCTTCTGTATTTTTTGGTAAGTTTTCGTGAGTACATGCCCTATACTTAATTTAAAAACAGGGTCCAAAGTTTCCCTATTGGAATTGTATAGAGATCTGTTAACATACAAGACCCTTAAGCGACCAAAAGGCGGTTTGTGACAGAAGTTTGTCAAATAAGATTTAGTAGATTTTTTTTCATTGTATTAGTAAAAGTTTTATATACACGCAATAAAAAACTTTGTACAAACACTTTTTATATAAAATTTAGCCGTCAGATTTACGGAGTAACTAAAGTTTTTACAAAAACTATGCAATTGATATCCAAAATACTTAAAAATAAATTTTACTTCGTTTGAGAAAATTCTAGGCGATCAAATAACTTTTTTTAAATGCAGAAAATATTTTTTTACTCTAAAAAAACTTTCTAACAAGCATTTTGCTCTTTATTTAACGATCTTTGGGCATACTCTTACCACTTAAAATTAAGGACACTTTCATTTATTGTAACTAGCTGTTATACCCGACGTTGCACGGGTAGTGGTGGGAAAGAATTTAACAGTCAATTTAACTTTTTTTCTTTTTTAGTTACATAAGATATGAAGATTACCCAGCAAACGATCTGCATTTTTTATATATATTTGTATTTTTTTTAACTGTGATAAATATAATAAAGCAAACGATTTTTATTTTTAATATTAAATATTTTTTCAATAAAAGCTAGAAGAATTTTTTTTATGTATTGTAAATTTTTTAGCGTAATTAAAAAATTACTTAAAACTTTTTAATAAAATTGTAAATACTGATAACATTAAAGTTTTAACAAAAACTAGTTCAATTGATATGCAAAATCTAAAAATTTATCGATGAGAAAATTCTGATTCAAAAACTATATTTTTATCGCAGATAGATATTTTTTTATCTAACGATCTGTTGCGTGTTCTTTAGATCTGTGGCATACTCAACCAACAAAAATTAAAGGAAGCCTCATTTATGTAAATTAAAAACGACTTTACATTTTTTGTTTGTGTGTAAGTTCTTTGTACGACATTAAGATGCAAAAAACGAACGTAATGAATATAAATAATTTTAACGGAATGCCGATTTATTAGTGCAACCTCTAAAATAAAAAAAAAACTCTATTCAAAAAGCGTGGGAATTGTTTTAGCATTTGGGAAGACTTTCATAAGAGTAATTACAGTTAAAAATCCAAAAAGATCTTAAATAATTTAAAATTAATTTTGATTCTGAAATTAAATAACAAAAAATATGTCATTGTATTTATTGAATTTTTGATGGTAGACATTATCTGACAAAAAAAAATATGCGCGTGACATTTATTTTCGACTGTCAGTTCTAATTGGAACTAAACTAATGCATTTAAAATGAACTCAGCTTTTAAGAGAACTCAACATGTTTCAGGTGGTGCTGCCATCTGTTGTAAAAAGAGAAAATAATATTTCTAAAAACAATTTAAAAAGGCATTTCTTTACAAAAAAATTAATTTTTATTTACAACTCACATTAGGCATTTAAAGTGAAGACTGTTTTTAATTTTTGTAATCTTTTAAAAAAGAAGTGAAGCAGTTATTATTTTTAAAATTGTTTCAATTAAACATTTAATATTAAAATATAAGTACTACAAAATCATCTATCCTATTTTCTTCTAGAATTGAAAAAAGTTCAGATTTTAAGGATCGTAAGGATTTGTAAGAATCTTAAATTGTTATTTAAGAACTTAAAAAAAATAGATAATGATAAAATAATAAATAAAAATAATATAACAAGGAATAAATAATAAAAACAAGGTTTATTTTTATTATTTATTTTTAAAGCAAGGTTCGTGCTGCTATCTGGCAGAGAAAATATTTACAAATCTAACCAGATTTTTAGGAAAATATCTAACTTGGTAAATTGAAACTTAAGAGTTTTAAAAATTAAACGTAAAGTTTACAAAATATATTATAAGCGGAGAATGTAATGTAAAAACGATGATGTCATCAGTTTGCATTACATAGTGGAATTTATATCATAACAATAGAAATAGAGTAATTGAATAACTTAAAGGGCTCTCTATGAATGATAATTGATCTCTTATCTCTTAGATAACAACAATTAAACTAGGTATTTGCTTAAAGCGGCTTGATCCGTAATGTTTAATGCAGTCAACTCTTTATTATCCGACAACCGGTTGGTTATAGTACGCATATACCGGGTGGTTTTAAAATAACGCTCGCTATTCGGAGAGGTCTTGTGGCTTGAATAAATAATCCGAATGCATCGAGACACTTACTATCGGCCCATCCGTGGCCGAGTGGTTAAGGCATCAGCCTAGAGGTTCAACCTTCTCAGGAGTGCGGGGGTTCGAATCCCACTTACTGCCAGTCATCCTATAAATCGGATCTGTGCTGGAAATAGTAGAAAATCCTCATCACGGATGGGCCCGAGTACACAGGGACAGACGTGCTCGTTAAATCTGTGGAGTCCAAAGTCCCGACGGCGTTAGCGTACGATGTCGCCCGAAGTTCCGTTGGGTGCCCGCTCAGGTGTCGACCTCGTCACTTGACCAGGGTTCTAAAATACGAGGCGTTATTGGCTGTGTTAAAGCTCCTGAAGGAGGCTAGAAATAGGCAGCCGGAAGCGATTACCTTACCTTACTTACTAATCAAGAAGGGGGGAAAAGAATAGAATCATAAAAAAGAAACTCGTCTCTTGACCAGGGTTCTAAATTACGAGGCGTAATTGGCTGTGTTGGCCGTGATCGGCCATAATTGGCTACGCCGCGTAATTTAGAACCCTGGTCAAGAGACGAGTTTCTTTTTTATGATTCCATTCTTTTTTCCCCTTCTTGATTAGTACGAGGGCTGGTTTTTTTCAACCTCCGATGGGCTGTAACAACAAAAAACGGGTCAAAATAAAATAAAAAGATTTTTTTTACCAAAAGTAATGTACAATACCGCCTATTTCTCCACATAATCATCTTGGCGATTAAGGCATTTGTTATACCTGTAAACAAGCTTTGAAATACCCTCTTCATAAAATGTAGCCGCCAATGATTGGGAGGGAGTTGTGATGATATCGTTTAAAAAAGTAAATTTGGAAGCTTTGCGTCAATTTTTTTCTGTCCTCCAAGCCACTGCTAGTCCATAATTCACTTATGGTGAACCTATTGAGTTTCCCTAAACACTTGGTCAACTCGCTGAACAATACCGTCTGTAGCGACAGACTTGCTTCCTTGGTCCCCTTCTTCATGAACATCAGCATTGTTCAGCGAGTTGACCAAGTGTTTAGGGAAACTCAAAGGTTTACCATAAGTGAATTATTGATAAGCATATTGGCTTGGATTGTAACGCTTCCAAGTTGACGTGGAGCTCAAAGAAACCGTCACAACTCCCTTCAAATCATTGGCGGCTACATTTTATGAAGAGGGTATTTCAAAGCTTGTTTACAGATATGACAAATGCTTTAATCGTCAAGGTGATTATATGGAGAAATAAGCAGTATTGTACTTTACTTTTGCAAAAAAGCTTCTGCTTTTTGCAGACTATATACGTATAGCCTATCCTATCTACGCTATCTCTCATTTTTACTTTCATCATTTAAAACGGAACCTGTGCGAATCTTTTAAGACACCTATTATGCCTTGGCCAACTCAACTAATAAGGCCAGAGAAGCTCTGGATGACGTCACACTATCCGTCCGGTTCGGGTTTTCGGCTGTTCCGAAAGAGAGGAACGAAACCTGTTCGTTATCTGAAAAGTATATTACACGAACAGGTTTCGTACTTTCTCTTCGGAATAGCCGACAATCCGAACCGGGTGGATAGCGTGACGGCACGAAAAGCTTCTATGGCTTTAATGTTGAGTAGGCCATTCCTATGCTATGGTTAAATATCACTTCATATGCAGAAAAATATAATTGTACATAGACTGGTAAACAGGAAATCTGATAGTCGTTTTTTTCCAATAACGTATGAAATTCCATACATATGTACATATGTAATTCCCTCTCTAAGGACGCAGAACAGTTATTACAGTAAGAGTCTTTGCATAAACTTAAAATAACTATAATAACTTAAAATAACTATATTCTCAAAAAATACTTTTTTTTTAAATCGATATTCAATGTCAACTCAAATCTTATCCTAGAATCGTTAAGCAACTGGATTCCATTAAACTTTTATATTTTTCATTAAAATTGACATAACGTGACTAAAGCCATTCTTTTAGATGAAACTTTGATCATTAATTTCTCTGACATTTTAAACTAATCGTAGCTTAAAGACTCCCCTAAACTCTTAATCAGTTCAAATTCGATTTAAAAAATGAATTGAATGATTTCTACAAAAATGTTAAGAATAGATCACAAAGGATAGTATTAGCCAATTTAATACAAACGACCTTGTCTGACTCTTTTCGCTACATCTTCTGGATTATTTCCCCTTTTTTTATTAATGGTTTTAATAGTTCGATAAAAATCAGGGGTCTCTAGACTATACTGTTAAAAATTCCGAGTTAGGTTTCACCAAAAAAAAAAAAAATGGTTCCTAGTAACTGCAACAGCTGCGTGGTGAAATGTGTCACCATATTTTTATCTGAAAAATGGTCCAACATAGAAAAACCAAAAATATAGTAAATCGTTACACCACACAGTTGCAGTTACTATGAACCTTTTTTTTTTTGTGAAACCATCATGCACGATATTTTTAACATTTTAGGTAATTAAGAGGGACTGTCAGTCCCCTAGAGCTATTGCATTAGTTTTGAAATCACAACTTTTGCAAAAGAATTGCTCCGCCATGGTATCCCATTTTCACCAGGTATGGGAATCTTCAAAACATCAATATAAAACAAAATTGAAACGAAAATAACATCCGGTTATTTAATTATTAATTGGTATAGTTTTAAAATAGTGTCGCCATCTGCTGTATATTTTTGGCATTTTTAAACTTCAAAAATATATAATTAAATTACAAGTTAACATTTTCGTTTCAAATTTGATTCATTTCGATGTTATGATTGTTGGTTCCCATACATGGGAAAAAAGGGCAAAGCAATACTTCTGCGGAAGTTGTGATTCCAAAACTAATACATTAGTTCTATGGGACTGACAATCTCTCTTAGCAGGTCCTGGTTAGAAGAATGATCGCTGAATAGTATATAAAAATTGCTTCTAAACGGCCTGGAAATGGGCAAAAATGTATATTTTCTCTGCATACATCTAAAATTAATTTTTTGTTAATATAATTGTTTAGAAAATCGTAATTAAATTTACTTTTGAAGATAAGATTTTAAATTCTTCCTTAATGCAATTACACCATTCAACCCAATTGAAGTACAATATTCATGTACCGACTTGATAGGCAAATCATGAAGTACACAAGTGCCCAGGTTGGTGGGCCATTGTGTACTTCATGATTTGCTAATCAAGTAGCTACATGAATATTGTACTTGGCTTTATGGCTTTAGAAAAGGTAGGTCTAATATTTTAAAATTTTATGACATTGTTACAGAAGAGATTGATAAAGGCAATATGGTTGATGTTATTTACATTGATTTCCAAAAGGCTTTTGATAAAGTTCCTCATGAAGCTTTGTTATGCAAGTTGAAAAGATTTGGGTTAGGGACTGCCGTGGTCCGTTGGATTAAAAATTGGTTGACCAATAGAAAACAAAGGGTTCACATTAATGGTAAGTACTCTGATTGGAATGAAATAGTAAGTGAAGTGCCTTAGGGCTCTGTACTAGGGCCAATTCTATTTATTATGTTTATTGATGATATCAGCTGGGGGTTGAATAGCAAATTAAGTATTTTTGCAGATGACTTAAAAGTGACGAGTACAGTAAATTCTGTTGAGCAAATCGAGCAGTTACAAAAAAAAACAGTTACGAAAATTACTGAATGGGCTTCAAGGTGGGGCATGTCGTTCAGTGTTAACAAATGTCAAACCTTGCATTTGGGTAAGAAAAATGTTAATCATTCTTATGTTTTACAGAGAGAAAGTATCCAAGATAGTGAGTTTGTTAGAGATTTAGGAGTTTTTGGTGAGCAATGATTTCAAAATGAGTAAACAGTGTGTTGAAGCAAGTAAGAAATCCAATCGAATGTTGGGATATATTAAAAAAGTATCACTTCTAAATCTAAGGAGATTATTTTGCCATTGTATAGGCAATTGGTAAGTCCACATCTGGAATATGCTGTTCAGTTTTGGTCTCCCTTCCTCAGAAAAGATATAGAGTTGCTTGAAAAAGTTCAGAATAGGGCTACAAAAATGATTAAGGGTCTATCTGGTATTGATTATGATAACAGATTAAGATCTTTAAACATGTATTCCCTGGAAAATAGGATAGCTAGGGGTGATTTAATGCAGTTATTCAAGTTCATAAAACATGGAGATATGGAGGGCTTAGGTTTTACCTTAAATAGCCGGACCAGAGGACATGATCAGAAATTGAATAAATCGTGCTTTAGAAGGGAGGTAAGAAAACATTATTTTTACGATAGAGTTGTCAATGAGTGGAATGCTTTACCAGATTATTTTGTGCATTTGAAGATAGTATAGAAGATTTTAAGAAGAATCTTGATAGTCATTGGAAACTGGTCAAGTATTAGATTTATTGTGGACCAACCTTGCTGGGCCTCTGGCTTGTTGTTGGTCGACAATTTTTGTATTTGTATTTGTATTCATGATTCGCCAATCACCCGCACTGAAAAAAGTTTGTAGACCCCCTTCACTAAGTTCCCATTCAGTATTTTATTCCTTTTAGAATATCTCCTGATGTCTTTTTCGTCTTTAACTTAATGGTCTTCCAAAATGTCCTTCCTTATTCAGAATGGAATATTTCGGCAACCGCAAATGGGCAATAAATGGAATAAAATGGAACAGAAACGTTTTCTATTCTTTTATTTTTTTATGTAAGATTGATCTTGGACAAAAAAAAACCCAGCTGATTTGTTATGAATAAAATGTAACGCATACTATACATTATATGAATAAAATGTAACGCATACTATAAGTTACCATGAATAACATGGAACGCACACTATACGTTACATGAATAAAACGTCACTTTGACCAGGGTTTTAAATTACAAGGCGCAATTGACTGTGTTTAAGCTACACATGAAGGGTAGAAACAGAAAGACGAAAAACGTACAACCTACTTACCATTAAAAAAAAAAAGTTTTCCGCAAAAATGTTTATAGTCACTTAAAGAAGATGGAACCTGGCACACGATTATCTCATGTTATCTGATGTTCTATTTTGGGACGTTCGATCCGAATTCCATTAGAGTTTAGTTGTTTAGTGCCTGCACGCAGCAGACAGATATATCATCACTTTATTGTCATGCAAATGCCAAAGTTCCAAAAATAGATTTGATATATTCATTGTTTGTTATATTTATATCATAATTGATTACGATAGTGGGAAATATAATGCATTATTTTAATATTTATCATATTGTATTTTTCATTAGACATTAGACTTTTAGTGCTGCACACTTGGATTGAAAACCTCGCCGTAAATTGCTTTTTAACTAATCCATGTTTATAAATACAGTAAAAGTACAGTTAAAGTTACGTTGTACAGTTAAAGTTACGTTTTTAAAAATGATTAGAATATTGGGAAATTATTAGAATAGTTGGGAAACTTGATACCTTAAATGATATTTTTGTTTACTAATGTTTGTTTACTTAGTTTATCAATAGAGCAATAAAATAACTAAGCAACAAACAATTATCAAATAGATTGTCCACTGGTTTGATCGTGGTAATAGTTTCGCACCAGGTCTCGCTTCTGCTTAAATCGTTTAGCATAAATTTTTTTAAAAACTATTAGGGCCGTGTGTGTGTTTTTCTATGCGAAGTAAGCTGCACTCCATTGAGCGGCAATGCATTATTTCGCAATATATTTAAGAACTAAAATTTAATTCTGCTATTTAAACCATTTAAATTGTAATCTATAAACAAATATATTCAAGTAATGAATCTAAACTTTAATTCTATAAAACGAATTTCTTAAGCAAATATGAACTATAAACACAACGGTAAGTGGATGTGATCCTATTTGCGGCATACTCCAACCCTATGGTCCTTAAATTGTGCAGGGTCAATCCATAGTACTGCAAACCATAATTCTTACATTAAATAATGGACACATACATTTAACAAACCAGACAGCATGATTAAAAAGCCTAACCCACTATAACTTTTATCTCACATAATTAAATTTCTTCCAACCTCATTTATTAACAAGGAGTTAACATTCTTTCAACCACATATATTTTTTTCTGCTTCGGCTCGCCAGACAACTAATGAAATATTCGGAAACTTTAGATAATAGTGGATGCGTATTGGCAAACTTAAAAGGAGACCAACATCCAAGTAAAGGTCATGTGACTTTTTCAGAGATAACCTGCATGACTCCAAACGATCAAACGATTACATTGCTTTTGCTTTTAAAGGTTGTAAAATTGCCGCAATATCATAGCCTACGACTCTCCGTTTTATTAATTTAAAAAGAAATTGAAAATAGATCTTTGCCAGTTTGTCTGTGTACCTCCCCCCCCCCCCCCCCACACACACACATAACGAATTACGTTCTAATCGTTCGATTTCAGAAACCATTCGAGCACTTTTTTATTACTGTAAATTTTTGATATACTTTGTGAACCTGTGGTTCGAGTGTTTAAATATTGTAAAACGAAGTTGCACATATAGTAAGAAATAAAAGTTGTTTTGTTAACAGAGTGAAGACTATAATTCCAGTAAGAGATCTTCACATCGTCTATCCGTCTGTACGTTTTTCCGCTCGTCTGTCCATCCGTCTTTTGACAGTGTATTTCAACTTCTGTTTAATCCGTCCAATTTCAAAATATCATTTTTGGTTACAATTTACAAAGGGATGACATCAGATACTTATCTTTTACATTTTTGTTCATCTGTCCACCGCTATTTAGATTCACTGCATCAAAGTTATGGTTTTACCACAAAATTTAAAAATGCACGCTCCAAATAGTTGTGGCAGCTAAAAAGTTCCAGGATTCCGGTGCAATCTTGCACCAAACTTTTTTTAAGACGTGTAGACTATTCTAGTTCTTTTTTTTAAAAAAAAAACTCCTTGTTTTAAGAGGGACTGTCAGTCCTATAGTGCTAATACATTAGTTTTGAAATCACAACTTCCGCAGAAGTATTGCTCTGCCATGCTAGCTCTTTTTACCCAGGTATGGGAATCAACATAACATAGATATGAAAGTACTTTGAAACGAAAATGTTCTCTAGTTATTTAATTATACATTTTTGAAGCTTTAAAATGCTAAAAATATACAGCAGATGGCGACACTATTTTAAAACTTTATCAATTAATAATTGAATAACCGGATGTTATTTTCTTCTCAATTTTGTTTTAAATTGATGTTAAGATGATTCCTATATTACCTGGTTAAAAGGGGATAACATAGCAAAACAATTCTTTTGCAAAAGTTGTGATTTCAAAACTAATGCATTAGCTCTATGGGACTGAATCCTAAACAATACTTTACATGCATCAAACCTATACGTAGCAATGAAACTACAACAAAAATAACTTTAAAATGCGTTTTTTTTTCACTTTCTACGGTGATATGTTGCCAAAAACAGCAATCTTTCTCACCAATTTATAGCAATTGATCTGGTCCCCTCCTCATTTGGCATTTTTACCGTTAGATGAGCGGTCCGTTATATTTACGTCGTTGGAAATATTCCGTTTGACTAAAAGTCCGTTCAATTTTTCATTAGTTTCGTGTGACAAGGCAGTATAAATAATTTGCAAAGGGGCGTATTTGTGATTATTAAAAGTTAGGGAAACTGCCCTGGACAATTTCCTATGTTGGCGGAAGAGTAATTTGTATGCGCTTTAATTAAGAACGAAGCTTATGTTGCTATATATACGAGTATGATGGATTTGTCGTTTAGTAGGATTTATTGCAGATATTTACGTGGGTTATTGTTTTGTGTTACTTTGTTTGATGGGGAACCTACCGATTACGTTTTTGTTTCATGTGAATAACTATTAGGTTTGTCAAAGAAACTGTTTTGTTACTTGCAAAGACTAAGGCCGTTAGCAAACTACGGTGCGGGTTGCACGATATATTTTCCCCCTTGGCTTACGGGAAAAAATAAAGTTTAAAAAGTGGTAGGATTCATTTTAAATTTAAAATTTTATGTATTTCAAAATCATTTAATTAAACTCAAACCTAAAAAATTGGGGAATTACCTGTTTTTTCTAGCATTGGCCACGGATTTCGCATACATACTTAACATATTCTTGTCGCATACATTGTAAATACATGTATAAATAATGATGATTTCTTTTGAATATAAAAAGTGTATTTATTCATTCCCTAACATCTCAATTTTTTAACTTCAAATTAACATTTAAAAAAAACTATGCTTTGCCAACGGTTTCCAACAGTTGTAGAAGCTTATAAATTTAGCTAGTTGGACAGCAAAATTAGTTTTAGCTTCCACACTACGTTTATAACGTAAAAAGTGGAAGGTATTAAAATCGTTCAGACCGTCTGTCTGTCTGTCACCCACTTTCATAGCCCAAACTACAAATGCTACGGACAAGTGTGATACGTCAAAAAACTTAGCGCATCGAAATTAGAACACATTGAAAATTTCAGAAAATTATTCGAATTCGAAGTACTTCAATTATTTAAAAAACTGCAAAATTTAATGCTCATTTAAAAAGCATAGAAAGCCATTTTTATTAGAATTAAATCACCATTGCCATTCGCAACAATCGCTCGAGAAACTTTAATTCTTTAAGACAATAAATAAAAATAATTTTATTTTTGCGATATCGATCAGTTTGAAATGACATCAAATAAATTTCACAACGAGATTATTTGTATGTTGATATGAAATGTTTCCATTCTATTTAAAAGCGAGGAATATTACAAATGTATTCTATGAAATATAAATTAATTTTTGCAAACGATAAGTAATAATTATTAAATTTTCGAAATAAAATAAAGGAAACTAGCCAAATTTAGCATCTAAATGTTTAATATAGAATTAATGCCGTGTTTGGCGCCTTTTTAACTGTTAAACACAGTTGTTGTGTGGACACAAAATGAACGCACACGTGTTTTCAAAAGTACTCGAAATCGCCTTTATATTGCTGAGTAAGTTGTAGATGTTAACAAAAACGTCTTTTCAAAGCCAATTTGTTATCATTCTCTTAAGATGATTTATCATTCAGGCAAGTTTAAAGTGAAACGCTAAAGAAAATTTACGCAACAAATTCACTAGATAAGTATGTTAGTTGCATCTTTTTTTTCCTAATAAAAGAATACACAAACTGGTGTTTTTGAATCACCAAAATCACGTGGAAATGAATCACGTGGAATGAATCACGTGGAAATGACCATTTAAATTAGGATAAGTGTAAGAGTTTAAATTTAATACTTAGTGCCAGATTAAGTTTAATGCAGGCAGTGGCCTTAATTAAACTACCTTATTTTACAGTTGTCACTGACGAAACTGGTGAACAAAATTTTTTGAAATTTTTTATGAAATATATTGAAAGGATGTAAGAATTTGAGTGAATAAAATGTATAAGGTTGAGATGTTAAACTGATTCCCATACCTGATGAAAAAGTACTTACATGGCAAAGCAATACTATAAAGATGTTTTTTAATCAGTGCCAACGATGCTCCGTCTTGCAAGTAACAATTAACTAGTTAAATTTGTATTAATTGTGCTTGGGCTAATGTGACTTTATCTGCATGGAACAGATTTCGTGAAATTAATTTTGTTCTATATTGAGATAGTAAAATTTTATAATTAGGGGGTAATTCCATGCAAAATTATCCTGTCTGTAGTGTAAGTCACGTTTGTAAAAAGTCATTATCACTAAAACTTTCAACATTAAATGAAACAAAAATTGTGGAATAGTTAATCTGCACTTATTATAACAAAATTATGTAATGTACTTTATTTAATTTGATTTATTTTTTTTTAATTTTAAAAAAGCTTTTAATCTCCTCTTAAATCGTGACTTACACTACAGTTACATAGGGTGTTATTTTTGCTCGGTCATATAATATTATCAAAAGTAGTAACCCATTTGGAAAAGATTTCCGGACTGAATGGCGTTGGAAACTCAATCTGCTATCTACTGCAGGAACTGGGCGTATACCAAATTACCAATGTCCCTTATTTTCCGGAAGTGTTTATCAAAGCAACGAAACCTGCAAAGATAAAAATAATCCCAGTTGGGATGCGTTGTAATTCATTTTAGCTTCCACATTAAGTTTATAACGTAAAAAGTGGAAGGTATTGTAATCGTTCAGTTCGTCTGTCTGTCCGTCACCCACTTTCATAGTCCGAACTACAAATGCTACGGACGAGTGTGATACGTCAAAAAATTCAGCGCATCGAAATTAGAATACTTCAATTATTTAAAAAACTGCAAAATTTAATACTCATTTAAAAAGCATAGGAAGCCATTTTTATTAGAATTCAATCACCATTAACATTCGCAACAATCGCTCGAGAAACTTTAATTCTTTTAGACAATAAATTAAAATAAATTTATTTTTGCGACATCGATCAGTTTGAAATGACGTCAAATATATTTCACTACGAGATTCTTTGTACGTTGATATGAAATGTTTTTATTCTGTTTAAAAGCGAGGAATATTACATATTTATTCTTTGAAATATAAATTAATTTTTGCAAACGATAAGTAATAATTATTGAATTTTCGAAAGAAAATAAATGAAACTAACCAAATTTAGCATAAAAATGTTTAATATAGAATATTAATGCTGTGTTTGTCGCCTTTTTACCTGTTAAACACAACTGTTGTGTGGAAGCGGGTTAAGTGACGGATTCTGTTACAAACCACCTACTTGTTTAACTTGATCAATACGCATTTGTGAATAACATGAACACCTTCCTTACCGAATAAAAAGACAAAGTTTAAGCTTTTAATATTCGTTTTCGTGTAACTTATTTTATCCTACATAAATTATTCTATTGTCTTTATGTGTCTTACATTATGTTTTTTTTTTTTTTTTTGGTTCTAGGGCCTCCCCCCCGTAGGCGAGCAAGCTCGCAAATTAGTGGATGAATAATCTGTGGATGAATCTCTCCGACCGAATTGCTACCCAATTAACTTTTGACCACTTTGCTCGACAACCCCGCCCACCCCCCAAACTTAAATTGCCATATGCTTCGCCCCAGATTAAAAGAACACATCAGTGAAACAATTAAGATTAAGTGTGACTTAAAAGAACTTTAAAGTTATTTTGCCCCACAAAATTTTACACACACAGTCGAGTGTTTTCCGTTGCCCTGAACGTTTTTCAACAGACTTTTTTATTTTTATTTTGAAATTTATCTCTTGATCAATTAAGCGCTTTTTATACACATTTTACTATCAAAGTAGAGTTGTAAAGGAGGTAACTACGGCCGAAAATGTAGTATTTACTAGTTCGAAGTGAAAAATTCAGAAATGTTATTCCTCTATTCTATGTGATTGACTAGTTAAGAGGGAATGCGCGCGCACTGGATCGCGGGTCTCCAAACTCAAGTGCGTCAGTGTTAATCCAATGGAGAAAAAAACTATTTTCTCTGCCACATTTCTCCGGCTGTATTGAATATTTTTACAAACGGTTTTTTATAAATAATAAATATAGATAACTTACAGGTCTCGACTATCTTCCCACTTTTTGAAATTGCTTCGAATATTTTGTGTAAAATTATTTATTGAAAATTTAAAAAAATATTCGAACCCATTTCAAAAAGTGGGAAGGTCGGGACCTATAAGTCAGCTACATTTATCACACAAAAGAATCCACTTGCAAAAATATTCAATGCAAATCAATACAAAATCTGCTCGATAATAGTGCCATGAAATATTTAAATGAAAATTTCATTTCAAAACTAGAAAAAAAAAATGATGTTTAACTAATAAGCATCCTAATTCCATGAATTAATCCCGGATTGGGCGAGGTTGACCCATCCTTTCATCCCTTGAGTGGGTCGATAAAATGGGTACCAAGCATGCTTGGGAACTAAACACTGGGGTTCCGCGTGAGGCTGACCACCTTACCGGGACATATGCCTAGCACCCCAGAGCCCTATGTCACGAAATCTGAAATGGGCACGGCAGGCCTTGACCCAGTAATGGGCTGTTGCGCCGAGGAGTTTAGTTTTTAGTTTAATTCCATGAATTAAGTATTTAGATTAAAGGGATAAGGGTAATTTTGAAATCGTCGCACTAGAGCTACACGAAGGCTATCAATATGATCAATACCAGTCCTCTCGACTGAGTACATAGTTGCTTTGTTGTAGACGGTTCCGCATTGGTTCCGCAAGCAATAAGTTCTGCGATCAAAACCGGGCCTACCCATACCTCTTCAAGTCTCTAAAAAGATTCTTTATTTATCAAGTTTTCATAATAGAAATAGTCCATGTAAAAATGTCGACAGGGAAACTTCGGCGTAGTAAAAGACTCTTTTATTTAACAGCTAGTCATCAGGAGACGATTGATTTGCCGTCTGCAGTCGACGAGAGAGTGTGACCGAATGCTCACAAAAATGGCAAAAAATCTCGAGCCCTCCTCCACTGACCAATCAGAGTTATGAGACAGTATGAAAAGGTCAACTTTAAAATGTGATGACTAAACAGTTTCTGTGGAAACGATTGATCTGGGCGACTGTTTGTCGCCGACAGGGTGTGGTTGGGACGTTAAAGTACTAAGTGATATTAAGGATATATGAAAAAGGTAATTTAAGTTTTTAAGTTTAAAAAATATAAGATTAATGAGAGAGAGGGTTACGTTATTAATATATCATCCATTTCATCACTTACGTATTCGATTCATCTTGAACCTCGTAAACCAGGAACTACAAAAGTAACCAAACTATTGGACATTTTGATCCCACAAAAGATCTAATACATCATCAAAATTCTTTTTCGCCTCAAAAATAAAAGACATCTTTAACCTTAAACACAAGTGGCATCTTCCAATACCCACCTTATCCTGCCAATAAAATATTCATCCGAAAGGAATCTTTAAAATATTCTTTATGATATCGATAAAACAAATTGAAAGGCATCCAAAAGGAATCTTTAAAAGATTCTTTATGATATATATGTAGCAAAATGAAACATACTAGTCAACTCAGGACCGTATTTCTGAATAGGCTAAGTAGGTTGTAGCCTAGAGCGGCTAATTTTTGGGGCGGCAAATTTTACGACCAATTAAAGCGGCATTCGGCATAAAAAAAATTTATAAAGATACGAATAGTTTTAAGAAAGAAAACAAATAATTTACATTAATGCGTAAACCGTAAACGTATATATATATAGTACTAATATTTCGTCGCAAACATGGTCGCTGCGAGGGCAATTGCACCCCTCCTCCGGGATTTCGAAGTTGAAAGAAAAATAGTAGAACAGTTTTAAAAAATTCGCCTATTTCGCTTTCGATTTAGTGTGTAAAGGTACATAGATGATTCTAATATGTGTATCTATTTTAAACAGCACATACCACCCTATTTTGCAGCTTTGCCCAAGGGGGGAGAATATTGTGACAGGGGAGGCAAATCAATCGTAGACTACAAGCGGCAAATCTTTAAATCCGGCCTTGATTTTGATCCCACTAAAGATCAAATACATCATCAAACTTCTTTTTCACCTCAAAAATAAAATACATCTTTAACCTTAAACACAAATGGCATCTTTCAATACCCACCTTATCCAGCCAATAAAACATTCATCCGAAAGGAATCTTTAAAATATTCTTTACGATATCGATGAAACAAATTGAAAGGCGCATCCAAAAGGAATCTTTAAAAGATTCTTTATGATATCTATGTAGCAAAATGAAACATACTTGTCACAACTAGTGTGCTTCATTCCTCTAGCTTATTGGGTTAACCCAATAAGCTAGAGGCTGCAAGTGTATGCAACGGTTCCATGATCCTCAACGTACACGGAAAATTGACTAAAGCCATAACTTTATCAGGTACACACACATATAACCTTTAAGCAATATCCAACCCATCCATTACATCGATCCTTCATAAAACTGAATGCTTACATTAAACCACTTTTTTCACTTAAAAAATCTTTAACCTTCAACACCAATGACGTCTTCCAATAACTGCCTAATCCTCAGCCAATAAAATATTCAGCAAAAGGGCGTCATTTCTGAAAGACCTTTATATAGCCAAAATGATCTTCAGGTAACAAGATAGACTGTATCGACCCAGGCCCAGCTAATGGAGTCAGTTATGGCTTCTTTTCCCATGCGGTTGAATATGGTAAATGCCATCCATTAGTCATCAGCATTGCTCTGATAGGAAATCGATGGTTTTAACGGAGTTCCTCCGGGGATTGATGATGCTTTTAGATGTCTGACAATAGCGATTTGTTTCTGAATGGATTGACAAATCCGAAGAGACACGATAGATGTTGTATCAAACGACACTAAAATGCTTTGAGTGGTGAAAGGTGAAGGTGGGTACATAAATGCTAGTAGTTCGCCAACTCGCCAAAGCGCGCGGTGGGTTAAGGCCAGGGCCGGATTACCAATTACGCAAAGACAGGGCCGGATTTCTAAATAGTCTAAGTAAGCTGTAGCCTAGAGCGGCGAATTTTTTGGGGCGGCAAATTTTAAGACCAATTAAAGCGGCAATTCGGCAAAAAAAAAAATATTATTAAGGTACTAATATTTTTAAGAATGAAAACAAATACTTTACATTAATGCGTAAACCGTATATCACCCGCTAGCTGAGCTTGTCGTCGCTGTGTGGTTCACATCAGTTACACCTTAATATGAGACCAGGGTAAGTGAGGATATTATAAATGATCTAATTATATTGCATTTCAAATAAACCTATTTTCCCTCTTTTATATTCGTTGTGATAATTTTAAATAGCACATTATACCGCCCTCTTTTGCAGCTAACCAGCTATCTTTTCCCAAAGAGGGAGAATATTGTGACAGGGGCGGCAAATCTACAGCCTACAAGCGGCAAATCTTTAAATCCGGCCTTGGCAAAGGGCAGTTGCCCACAGGCCCCGTCCATTTTAAGAGCCCCGCAGCTTCCATAATGCGCCTTAGGATCATTTTTTTAGACAAACCTTTAACTTCAGTTTTATTTTTTAGTAATCAATATTCATAAATCTTACCTCTAGTTCTAAAATGATAATTAAGCGAATAAACGAAAAAGAAGAGAGCAAAATTTTCGGCTGAATAACCAATAACCATCGGAATATTATTGAGCAAGCGGTTGAGCATAGCATAAAAAGGCAACGCCAGGAGCCACAGGGGCCCCGTCTAAATCGTTTGCCTACAGACCATTGCCTGTTTAATCCTGCCCTAGTTAAGGCGCCATGCCACCGAGAACACCTTCCTGGGTTTTGTCCTCGTCTTAGCCATCCTAGAAAGGGATCGTGACGAACAAAGACGGACTCGTCGCAAATAGCCCTCGTATAGATCCAATGCAAATTTTGGTTGGTTGGTAGACATATATTTTCAGGCTTGTGTGCTTGGTCACAAAGACCCGCTTATAAACCATCGTCAAGAAGGACGGACACGACATACACGCACATATAAGACAGATGCTGCCATCTATCGCCACATCCACAATTTAGACATGTCCCTGAAGGGGAGGGAAATAGTCTCCAGGGACTTGTACCCGTGGGAAAACTGCGCAATGACCGCCCACAGGACTTTCGGACCCAACAGATTTAAAGAGCACGTACTCCGCATATACTCGACAAACACAAACATCCATGCCTTACC